>PVKB01000599.1:0-325000 GCA_004027205.1 Ctenodactylus gundi | reverse complement strand
CTAGAAAGACACGAAAATCTACATCCGTTCATCCAAGATAGGGCACAGCAGATAGGCCAGAGTGACAATCGCAACAACGTCCAACATGGTGAGCCGATGAGACTATAGGGTTTACAAACAGGAGTGTGGGTAGTTACCTGCAGAGGCATAGGTGAGAGTCATTTACAGGCACGTGGGTGAGGGTTCACTTATGGGTGACTCAACGGGCAGTGGCATTAGAGAAAAACCCCTGCTGGCATGGATGGCGACTTGCAGAAGCTGCTCACCGCCGCCCAGCAGCCACTCTGCACTGCTGCTGGTCTAGGCCTCCTCTCCAGCTCTCGCAGGCCTCCTCGCACCTTCACACTCATGCACACACTCGCCTTCAGCTGCACAGCCTGGCACTGCTAACCTGCCTCCGCTCTGCTGCCCTGGCCTTCTGCTCTGCATCTTTCCCCTAGGCTTACTTCCCTATGCAGGCCCAAGGGCATGCACCACCTGCAGGAAAACATGTGCCTGGAGCTGGAGCACATGCACCACACAACGTGTGTACCATGAACCAACAGGGCGTCCTACTGCACCAGAGAGCACGTGCTCAAGCCACACTTGAGTATAACGACCATGTGGCCGCATGCCCAGGACCATCCAAGGCCCCAGCCTCTAGTGCTCCGTCTAATCATTCCCACACATACCTTTGAGCCATCCCCCCTTCCTCCAGGAGGGTCCAGAGGACTTACTAACAACAGTCACCAAACTGCTCACACATCAGGGGGCACTGAGTCTGGTGGCCTTTTGTCCCATATTACACAACAATCAGATCATAAGCCATTATGATCTTCCAGCCAAGGGGGATTCCCACTACCCCAAGCCACTTGTCTGGGTGCAATGGGGGATGCCAGGGAGTCTGCCAAATCTCCTACTTTTCCTTGGGTTCCTCTGGGAAAAAAATCATCCTTCCAGAAGCCCTCAGTGAGTCCAGGAATCTGATTCCTCAGTCCTCCAGATGTGCCTGATAGATGGTATGGAAGAATGTATTTCCAAAAAGAGCCACAATTATATTCTCCACTAGCTCTTTGCAGCACCTGGCCACCACCAATACCCCACTAAGAAATAAATATAAATCTTGAAACTGTAAAGGACTTCATGACTGCCACAACACAATCACATAGTCCTCAGCTATTACTTGGATTCACTCTCTGCATGTCCAATTAATTCACAAGAAAAGGTCAGAGTTCAAGATAGTTTGCAGGTGTAAGTGGAATTGGCAGTGGGTGTCAAGAACATGCTACAAATCAATGCTTGCTGATGACAGTTCCCCACTCTAGAATCAGCCAATGTTTACTGAGTATCTACCATGAGTCACACACAGAACAGAGTCCCCGCCCTAAAGGAGCACAGTATAATTGGGGAGGCAGACACATCCACATGCAGAAGTAATTATGATGCAATAAGTTAAGTTGCTGCTAAAAATAAAAGTTTTTGGAGTACTCTGGAAACAAGAGTGTCAACTTCAAATGTTTAGTATCCTGAGACGGTTCCTAATCATCCAGAGTTATGTTACTTATTTCATGGTTTTTAGCTCTTAGAATCCAAGTCTCTTAGTCCAGTCACTGGAATAAAATTTCTTCCATATATCCTTGCTTAGAAATAGTCAAGGACTTACTAAATATACTTTCTCATGTTATAAAATCCTCTAGAAGAGACTATTAGCTGTCCTGAAAAATCCACTCTCCTATTCTCCAGAATAATTGTACCCTGGTTTGTTGCTGTTTTTATAGCCACCTGAGCTAGGGATGCTTCCCAGCCTCCCTCTCCTTGAGGTTCTATGTGGCCATATGACTACGTTCTGTCCGGTGGTACATAGAATAGGGGATGTATAAAACTTCTGAATCTATCTTTAAAGGGAAGAAAAATGTCCTTATTGACACTATTTTCTTCTCCTTTGGGGCTGGGAAAAGAACACAGCTTTGAGCTATTCTGAATAATATATGTAAGAGAAACATCTTACACATGGTTGGACCTGGTCCCTTTACCTTGGAACCCTCCTCCCGTTCTGATATGCCTAGCAACAAAATATCATATAAGAGATGGGGGGAAACAAGCACAAAAACAAAATCTTAGTCTTAATCAAGACACTCATGTTTGAAGAGTTTTATCAGTCTGGAATCTCTGGAGAAAAAGAAAACAATAAAAGATGTGCATGCACACTGGCCTACTCTCTTATGGAGTCTTTAATGTCCCAAGATCTGCAAGTTGAAGATCCAGGAATGCTGATGGTGTACTACCAGTGTGAGTTAAAGTCCTGGGAACTAGGAGAGCCAAAGACAGAAGTATCAGTCCAAGTCTGAAGGCCTGAGAACTAGGAGTGATAATGGAGTAAGTTACAGTCCAATTTCAGGATCAAGTTCAAGAAGAAGAGAAGACTGATGTCCCAGTTTAAAGATACTAAATTCTCTCAAACATTTTTTCTTTTATTCATATCTTCAATGAATTAGATGGTGCCTACCCACATTGGGGAGGGCCATCTACCTTTTTTCAACTGTCACTCAGATATATACACTGTTTTTAACCCTGAATAATAGTTCACCAAGTATCTGAGTACTTCATGGTGCAGTAAAACTGACATATAAGATTACCCATAAAGGGATATCTACTACTAAATAAACTCCTAACAAAAATAGTCCATTAACATAAGCTATTGATTCTTTATTCCCATGTGACTCCTATCACACACACACACACACACACACACACACACACATATGCATGCACACTATGCCTTAGCCTCCAGCTAGACAATCAAAAATGAATTAAAGAATTTGTTGTTGGAAGAGATCAGTGACACAATAGGCATGACCACTTCTTGCTGCCTGATGAGCCAGCTCTCATGTGTCCAAGACCAAGTTTCCCACAGGGTCCTGGTGACCCTAAGAGTACCTGCCATTATGTCAAGTGATATGCAAAGCAGCATGTTCTTAGAGGCTATTTTCTCATAGGCTTGGTAAAAACCATTTTTGAATTATCTCTTAAAAGACTATGTTTATATACATAATACAGAAGACATGGAATTCAACTTTCCTGTGTTAGGCAATTTCATGCTTATCATAAGCATCATGAAATCAAGAAATACTAACATGAGATGAATGATTGAAAGTATTGCTCCCTTTGCATGGTCAGTGGAGCCTCAGTATCCACAAGAACAGAATTTATTACTTCAAGAAGGGGAGATTAAGCCAGCCTTATCCTAAGCATGCTATGTGGGGGGATGTTACATTGGGAGAGAAGGGAAAGGTATCATTGTTGTACGAATTTAGAGAAAGCATAATGTAAAAAGATAAACAAATAAGCTCCTTTTGTGTGGGATTTCCAAGATTTTCAATACAGCAATATGTAGCATGGCTCTCCCCAAGGAAGGCCTAACATGAGCAGCTTCCCACAGAACACCTTGGCACAGACAGTTTCATGGCAGGCCATCTGTAGGACACTCATTTGCCAAGTCATGTACTGTGACTACTCTCATTGTTGAATATGTCTCCAGAGGAGGGGGAGCATATTTTTCATCTATTAAGTTTCAAAAAAATTTTAAGCCCCAACACCCCCTCTAAGATCTTTGCCTGCTCCCTTTCCCTCTTCCATCTGTGACAATGAGCTTTTTGTGCCTGTTTGAACTGGTCATGCACTCAGTTGTCTAAACCAGTACCAGACTACTAGCTTTTGTCATGAAGGTGTTTGTAGATACAGTTAACATTTCCAGTCAAGTGACTTCTTTAAAGTAAGATAGGTTAGCCTTGAAAATAAGTCAGTCATTGAAAGGCTTTAAGAGCAATAAGGTTTTCCAAGAAAGTATAACTCGTGCCTAGCAGCAGCAGCTTCTGCCCGAGAGTTTGCCATCCTGAACACAAATTTTGGGCTTTCCCAGCCAGCTCCTATAATCATGTCTGCTAATTCCTTAATAAATAGATAGAATAGATATGTAGGTATGTATATGTACAGTCAGCCCTACATATACATGTAATATATACATATGTATCCATACATACTTAATACATATATATTCACATACTGTATATGTACATAGAGTATGAAAATTGACAACTTCCACATCCACAAATTCCACCAACAATGAATTGCGAATATCCATGAAAAAAATGTTCAGAAAGTCCCTGAGAGTAAAACTTGAATTTGCTTCATGCTGAACACAACACTGAAACCACAGAAATGACGTGATACAATAGGTAGGCATACCTGCCAAGGGTGAGCGCCATGGCACAGATCCCCAGTCCTTCTTCAGCACTCGCTGTTTGGGAGCAGTTTGCCTGGCACTTTGTTTCTGTTCTATGTAGTTAAGATGTAATGCTTACATCTTGACCAGGCATGACCAGACTTATTTCCTTGTTTTTCTTCCCTGAACAATGTAGTATGTACTTACACAACATTTATATCATGTTATATAAGTAATCTAGGGATGATTGAAAATATGCAGGATGATGTATGATGGTTATATACAAATATAATGCTGTTTTATATGAGGGACTTGAGGAAATGTGGGTTTTTATATCTGTGTTGGTGCTGGAACCCATCCTCCGTGGATGCCAAGGGAAGACGGCATAAATGCAGACAGAGGCAGGCAGCGCAGGGAGCAGGGATGGCAGGTGGATAAATATACATCTCCTACTAGTTCCATTTCTCTGGCTGACCCCAGACTGGTACACCACTCAAACAAAGCAGGTAACAGTATGCAGGCCTTCCTGGCTAATTTTTCTTTTTCAAACAGGATACTATAGTACATTTGGTGTCATGGAGAAAGTTAAGAGGAAAGAAATATTTGTTCAGAGAAAATGAGTCTCCGTCAAAAACAAGACAGGAGAGAGGATTTTATACCGGCTATAAAAATATTCTATAGGGTTGGAGAAGAATAAAACATCAATAATTAAAGACGCCTGAGTAGTCTTTAAAAACAGAGACCAATGGATTGCTTTTCATTCACAATGGAGACTTTCCCTCGTGGTCGTGTGATGTTGTGCTGTTGTTTATACATTCAATCAGTCATCAAAAGTTCCATACTTCCAAATCATTCCAACATCCTCTGCCATTTAAACCACACCAAATATTTTCACTTGCCAAAGGAAGCCAAAGCTAACCCCCACATCCTGCTGAAGTAAATTCCTCAGTAATTTAAGGTGCCAAGAATTCTGGAATGTTTTAGTCTTTTCAAAGGGTAATACTGTGAAATATTATTTGAAACTTTAAACTTGAACAGACAAAATTTAGAAATTTGAAATGGTAACTTCAAAATTAAACATTCAGAACCAGAACATTCCAAACATCACCCAAGGTGAGGACAGACTTGGCGTGGATCTTTAGGCTGCCAATGAACCTTGACAATGAATCATAGCCAGCAGTCAATCTCAATGTAAAGATATATGTAGATCTATCATATAAGTTCATTGTATAAGTTCTCCAAATCAGCTTCACTGCTGTGGAAACAGAAATGGATTTAAACTGTACTATTTCGTGTGTGGAAAAACCCTGGGCTGTTATTTTTATGTAACCCTCTCTCTTTCAGCAACATTCAAAAACAAAAAATAAACTTTAAAAGAAAATCTCCCAAATTTCTGCACCAAAAGAAGATAAATGTTAGCTAGGATCAATACAGTGAAAAAGCAAAATCAAATAAGCAAATCTAAACATTGCCTAAAGCCTTCAGTGAGGTCAGCTTCAGAAGATGACGTTCAAGAAATGAGAGAAATGTGGAGCAATGTGGCTCTGTTTATATTTGACTCAATCTGTTTTCAAATAAGCATCCACACCACAAAGGTCACCCATATTAAACACAGATTTTAATGTACTCAGAGCACACTTGAATCATTGGTTGAGAAACTAGACATAACTTAGATCTTTTTAACAGCTTTGTTAATTTTTAAATTATATTTACTATTAATATTTATTAGTTTTATTACTTACCAATTTAAAACATTATTATAAAATGATAATTTACTAGTAAAATCACCTAAAGGAAGCAAGAACACAGAATCTCCGTCTTTAAGGACTAAATGAAATTAAGAAGTCACTAGTGGCAACTGAAGAAGAGAAGGGATAAAACCTTCAACCACAGAATTCCAAATAGTAGCCAAGAAAAGACAGAGAATTTCCTGATATGACCAAGAGAACTCCTTAATATCACTCTTAACAAGAGCAGGATGTAGGAAAATAATTGCATCCAAAGATTACTGACAATACTCAAAATTACCCTACAATTTGGAAAGGTGTGTCCTGTTCCCTGGAGTCTTGGAACCCCCTTCCCCTAATGAAGGGGCTTTACCAGAGCCAAGAAGGACCAACCATGCTTAACACATTTCCAGGTAAAACAAAAGTTCATAGGTTCGATCTGACCTACTTAAACTGAAGAAGTAACCCACAGAAGAGAATTAGTTCCTCTTAAGTTTTATTTTATAGAACTTAATAAAAATATAAAATCAGGTTAGAGACAACAGAACAATAGAATGAAATTACAAGCAACTTAATAGAGCTAAGGAAACAAATTGTGAATCAAACTTATTGCAACTCAAATAAATTAGAAACGGCTGAATAAAATGGGAAATAAAATAATACTGGGGGACACCTTAGAAAGTCATAGGGAACAAGGAAAAATATGAGAGATTAAAGCAATTAGAGAGTGGTGGATACAGAGGACAAAGGTTGTCAAACAAGAATAATTGGTGTCCCCAGGTGTCAAAAAGAGACTCAAAAAATATTCTGAAATGTAGTACAGAAAAATTACACTGAAATGAAGGAAAAATAGTCAAAATAAAGATGGTACATCACATGCACTATAAGTAATTATTCCAGAATGAGAGACATCAAGATATAACATAATTAATTACTATCAGAGAATAAATGAAAATAAATAACAATAAATAGACACTGTGTTTAGCTAAATTGTAGCTAACTTATTGAACCTCAAAAATAATGAATAAGCAAGCATAATAAGCAAAATGGAAAATATCAGACTGGCTTCAGACTTCTCACAGCCACATGCACTACCAGAAGACTGTGAAAAGTTGTCTACAAAGTTCTCACAAACTAAGTTTGACATGCTAATAAACTGCAAGAGATCGTTGTTCCAGAGGAAGATCGGGGTCAGATGCTGTGCAACATCATATCAGTGAACTTTCATTGCTGGAACAAAATACCTTGCAACTGCAATTTAAAGAAGGAGAGATTTATCTTGGCTTATGGTTTCAGAGGCTGCAGTCCATGGCTAACTGGTTTCAAGGCAAAAAATAGCATAGCAGAGTGGCACAGCAGGACAAAACTGCTCTCCTTCTAGTGGTCAAAAACAGAGTAAAGAAAGATCCAGAGAGAAGAAAGGGCTTGGGACAATGATACACTTTTCCAGATCACACCCCAGTGACCCACTTTCTCCAACTAGCCCCCCCCCCCTACTTCCTAAGAGCACATCAACTATGATCTCCTCAATGGATTAATCTACTGGCAAATATAATGCCCCTGTGATTTGATCACCTTCCAATAATGCCACCTTTGGTCTAATGAGAGGTGGGGTGGGGGGACATTTTCAATCTAAACTATAACAAACATGACCAAGGACAAGGACTAGAGCATCTAAGACCTTTCAAAACTACTCTAGCCTGGTCAAGATGGCAGCCAAGGAACAGAGCTGCACAATGTCTCCTCATCAACCCGCTTTAAAAGGTGAGAATTTAGTCATAAAATGCTTGTTCAATGTAGCTAGGACAGGGAGGAGCACCTCAACAACTCAAAGGAGGCCAAGGGAAGCTCAGAAATCCTGAAGGAACATCAAACTCAAAGGGGAAAAAAAAAAAAGAACTAGCACCTAGGAAGCTGCCCTAGGCCACCTGCAAACAGCTGGGAGACACAGGTATGTACAGATGGAGGAAAGCCTGTGTGGGGCCTGGAACGTCTGACTGAGCTAGGAGAGGAAGGAGTGCCCCAACAACTGACTGGAATCCACAGGATGGTCAGAAATCCGGAAGTCATATCAGAAGCAGAAAAAACAGCAGCCAACTCGGCATGGTCCTGAGCTGCCAGCACCCAGAGACCACAGACAAAGGAAAGCCCAGGGACCAGAACATCAGATAAAGGTAAACGACAATCCGAGAGAAGGAGGAACTGTCAGCAGCTGGTAGCCCCAGCCTCTGAAAAATGAACCTGTGCGTAGGGCATACTACAAACACAATGTGCTCTCCCCCCTAGAAAACGCCTCCTGGAGCCCAGATATAAAACAGCTTTTCGCAGCCATAGCAGTCAATGATGTAAGAACCATTAAAAATTAAAATAAAAAAACCCAGACTGAATTCATCAGAGTAAAAGAAAGCTCAGAAGAACACAGGACATCAGAACATCAGGGCTTTCGGGGTCAGAACACAGGACATCAGGGCTTTCGGGGTCACCCTAACACAGTGCCTAGGAAGAAACTGACACAGAGGCAGTTGCAGAGAAAGGAGAAAAAAGGCTGCTGACCTCACGGTAGTGGGAGCACTGCCAAAGGTGGAGAGCCCTGCCCTGGGGGGAGGGGGGGCAGGAGAGGTGGGAGAGCGTTGCTGAGGGGGTGGGGGTGAACAAGACACCTCAGGGATCATTGGACTGTCAGGTTCCACCTCACTGCCTACTCCCAGCACTGAACTAAGAGGAACTGCGGCTCCCCACTGCACACCATCATAGCCAAAGAAACCTCTCAGCTAAGCCTCTAAAGTGAAGCCCCTCAACACCAGAAACATGGAAACAAGACAGGGCACCCACAGAGATTACTGAACCCCAGAAACTAATGCCATGGGCCCTGAAATAGTGAAACTCATAGGGAAGGAGGTGAAAAAAGCAAATAAATGAGTCAAACAGCCAGTTCAAACAAGATATTCTCAAAGAAATGCAAGCAATGATCAGCAGGCTTAAAGATCTTATTAAGCAAATAATAGTCCTAGTGGAAACAAAGCTCACTGAGCACATTGAAGCCACAAATAAAAAGCCGGCTGAGGTAAATAAGGAAATGCAAGATATGAAGAAACATTTTAATAGAGAAGTGGAAATCTAAAAAGAAATCTAGATGAAACAGAGAACATAAAAAATATATGTGACAGCAGAAAGCAGGGAAAGACAGCCCAAGTATAGTGAAGACAGAAATTCAGACCCTGAAGACAAGGCTGAGGAAGCAAATGATATAATCAAGCATGACTCCAAAGTTAGGAGTGAGCAAAGCAGCTGGATACAGCAGCTGATGGATGACTCAAAGAGAACCAACCTCAGAATTATGCGTGTGGGAGACAGAGCAGAAAACAGCACCAAAGGTATAAAGAATTTATTCACTGCAATAGTGCAAGAGATTTTCCCTAATCTAGGAAAAGAAATTAACTTCCAAGTACAAGAAGTTTATATATAGAACACCAAATAACCTCAACCAGCAATGAGACTCGCTGTGACATATCATAATCAAAACCTCAGAAATACAACACAAAAAGAGAATATTAAAAGAAGCAAGAGAAAAACAGACACCATTCTACCAAGCTAAACCCATTCAATTAGAGCAGATTTCTCAAGGCTAACTTTAAAGTCTAGGAGAGCTTGGAGCAAGATCTTTCAAGCTTTATAAGCAGCAATTGTCAACCTATGTTGTTATATCCAGCAAAATTATCCCGGAAAACTGAAGGAGAAGTAAAAATTTTTCATGACCAAGAATCCCTTCAGAAATTTGCAACTACTAGCCCAGCATTGCAGAAAACACTTGGAGGAACCTTTGAGAGAAGCAGAGAGATAAGCAACACCAAAAAAACCTGGAGAGGAAAAACCTAAAGAGAAAGTATAACCAAAAATAAAGAAGATTGGTATTTGAATCATTTGATTAGCATCCTTCTAAAAGAGTACCAACTGTCTTATAAAATCTGCGAATCTTCCCCATAATTATTATTTTTCAATAGTATCTGTTTACAAAACATGATAATTATACTCAACATGAGCAATTGGTATAAAATCTTCAAAACCATATATGCATGAAGTTAGGGATGAACAGGTAGATAAAAGGATAAACCAAATCTGGCAAAATGTTAATAAGTAGTGAAATGTGAGTAAACAATTTATGAAAGTTAAAAAAATCTGAAATAACTATGCATGCCTCTCTATTGCTTTAACTGTAGTATACTTATGTGATACAAATGTAAGTTCATTTAATGTAACAAACTGATATATACTTAAGCTCATTTAATGTAGCAATTCACTTTTTTGATGCTGGGTGTAAGTTTATCCTCTTTGACAGAGGCAGAGAGATAAGGAGCACCAAATAACATGCAAGAAAGGAAACATCTAAAGAGGAAGTGTAACAAAAATATAGATTGGTATTTGAATCATTTGGTTGGTATACTTCCAAAACAATGTCATCTGTTCTATAAAATCTGTAAAATTCCCCCACATAATTATTATTTTTAATAGTATATTAGTTTGCAACACAGAATAATTACATTCAACATGGGGAATTGCTATAAACTTTTTAAAAATATGTATGCATGAATTCATGGATGGATAGGTAGATAAAATGATAAAACAAATCTGGCAAAATGTTAGTAATTAGTCAAATTGAGTAAATAAGTTATGAAAGTTTAAAAATTCTGAAAGAACTATGCCATCATATCTATTGCTTTAAGTATACTTTTGTGATACAGACTTAAGTTCATTTAATGTAGCAATTTGAAATAGACTTAAGTTCGTTTATTGTAGCAATGCACTTATTCGGTCTTTGATGTAAGTTTATCCTAAGAAAATTGACTGATGAAATGATCACCTTTTGAATGTACAAACATGTACCTTTCAGTACTTAGCTAAGACATTTGAGATTTAACTTTTCTCTTTCCTTCTCACATTTACTAGCCTTATGAATTACATGGTTATAGTTCTTTTCCTATGTGGACTGGTAGGTGAGGAAAGGTTAAAGAATGTCAACAAATGCATAGCAAAATATAGAAACAAAGAACTTTTAGCAAATATCCAATAAAGGGATCTGCTGAACTCAGAGACGAGGCATCAAGATTTGACCATTGCAACCCATTCTAGGGGTATGAAGCTGAGCTAAAAAGTGACGATTTGAGTGAAATTAGTCAGATGCAGAAGACTAAATATGTTAAGTATCATATGGTTTCTCTGCTTTGGGAAATCCAGAATACAGGTATTGTATAAAACCACATGGTGTGATTGTAGGAGTTGGGGGGTGGGGTGGAGAGGGTGTGGGAGGGCCAATAATGGGAAAGGATTGTAAAGTTGATATGCTATATATGTGCACAAAATATGCAAGTTCATTGTAAACATTACGTATTGCATATGTATGTTAATAAAAATGATGGGGAGAAAAACTACTCAATGAAACACACAGAGAAGACCAGGCCAATGAGTAAACATTGTCAGGAAGATCTCCTTCATAAATGGGACCTTTGACTTTTGGGCCAAAAGCCCATTTGTAGATTTTCCCTTCTATGAAGAAAAACTGAGACATCAAGTGAACATCAAGCCTTGTGTCTCGGCAGTGGGTGCCTAGATGGCTCTTGTAGATGGGCTATTCGATTTGCAAGCAAGCCAAATGATGAACAAATGATCTGCGAAGCCATTTCTTGCTATTTCCTCATTTGGAATCCTGCTCACCTGTTCTTTCAATGTGAGAAAAAGAAGTAGGCAAATGAAGCTGACATTGGGTTTACCCTTAGGCCCACAGTTTCTGCCCCTAAGAAAGTAATTAGCGTGACAAAATGACCTTCATTTTGGGGCACAACTGTGCTGCATACTCGGCTCTCAGCTCCTAGCCGCTGTACAACCAACCTCAGCCCTGGAGCTCAGGAGCTTCAAGAAACAGAATGGCTGTCATCACGTGAACGCAGTGTGATAGGAAATAAAAAAGGGCGAAGTCCTTTCCTCTTTTGTCCCTTGTCATACTAAATTTGCCAATTCATTGACAAAAAGAAAAGAAAAGAATTATAGCATGACTGACCTAAAATGAAGCATTACAAGTTGGGACACCTGTCAACAGCCTGAGGGCAGGGACAGGCCCTGAGAGAGGGACCCTCCAAGGAGATGCACCTACACGTGAACTTGCCTGTGAGGTTTCCTGCCTCTCACCAAATGAGATGCCACAGCAAGTGACACAGACCTAATGGAGAGGCAGTGTAGTGCTGAGGATGAAGATCCTGGCACCGAATGGTCTCAGTTTTCATGTCCTCTGCCTCCTCTTGCCTAACTTCAGGCAATTTCACTTCATCTGCCTGGGCTTCAATTCCCACATCAGTAAAAACAAGGTTAATAGTAGCACCAACTTCATAAGGCCATTAGGTGATCCAATGTTAATCCATACAGTACACTTAGAAAAGTACCTGGCATGTAGTAAACTGCTCATCCTAAGGGAAGAGATAACTGAGGAAACAGAGGACCTAGTGGCACCTCTGAAGAGAAGAGAAAAACAGGCAGAGAAGCAGCTCTGGCAATTGAAGAGGTGAAGTCCTGCGCTGTTTCTCTCATCAGAGGAATTTTTGCACCCGTTCAGAAGAAAGAAACAACGCACGCTGCCTTTCACAGCTTCTGATATGGCTGACCAAGACACAGGAAGCACATCTTTTCCTTCCCCACAGTAATGACCAACCGCTAAAGACTGGGCAGAGAAAGAGCGCCATCTACTGGCAATATTCAAACGTAGACCCGGTGCAAGCAATTACTACTCAAGTCACACCTCCCCAGGGGCAACTTCAACACAAGCTTCACGCCCGTAGGCTGCTGTCACTGATAGCCCCTTTTAGAGCTTTGGAAATCAGTAGAGTCTCTTGGGCCTTGACAAAATAAACCTGCTTATACTCCACAATTAGGTTCCACAGGATCCCCACTCTGTTCTCACAGCTGTGTCTAAGCAGGCAATTGTCTAAATAGTGCAATATATTTACCATATATTCTTAATAACTGGGAAAAAAAAGGAAAGCAAGAGGGTGCTAAGCCTTCTAAATATAGGCGAGTGGATTCAAGGATGAATACCACCAGGCCTGCCTAAGTGTGGGTCATTAGGTTTGACTTGATACCCAGGTTCCATTGACCAATGTTCAGTCTGTACTCAACTGTGAAAGAAGTAGTGAAATTAAAGACATTCTGCAGTACTAGAAATAGAGCAAAAGAGGTTGTGGCTGAAAGCCAAGATGCAATTCGGGATTATACAATTTGATCAGAATGTCCTTGAAAACATGTAAGCCTATGGCTTGGCATTCAAACAAAAAAATTAAAATTATGTAACAATTTTATAACAACTTATTTACATATAATGGAGTTATAATAGTAATGTTTATAATAAAATGTTTGTTTCTGTTCTTTTATTAGTACTTTTGATATGTAATAATAACAGTCAGCTTGAAAAATTGGCGCATATCACATCTTGATTAATTTTTATGCATAACAAAATCAAAGGCAGCAGCATCCTCCTGACCCACAGTACAGACCCTATTGTAAATGACAGGACCCTGAGTCCCCAACGCCAACACAGAAAGGAGCAAAGGGGCCCCACAGTATGAAAAGACAACACTGGGACCTGAATTCAAATGCTAGCTCTCCTACATGACCACATCCTGACATTAGGAAAGTCAGAATAAGTCTCTGTGGTCTCAGTGTTTCAGCTGTAAAATAGAGATGATAACAATACCCAGCAGATTCAACACCCCCCAAGAGCTGGCCCAATGAGATGAGGTAAAGGGAATGGGGAAGAAGATGAATGCTGATCAGATTTGTATATTTGTGGGCAGGAAGTTCAACACTTTACACACATCATCTCATTTAACTCCATGGAGAACTTTTCAATTAGCTCAAACCCACTGAAGAAATAAACTTTGTAGAAGTAAATTTTCCAGAGAGCCTGTAAGTGGTAGTTGGGAGTCCAAATTTAAGAGCGCCTGACTTTCCAATGAAATATTTTATAAATTAATAGAGTAATAAACAAATATAAGGACAGTTTAACTAGCAAGTTTGTAAACAAACAATGGCTTGCAAAGGAGAATTAGGAATGCTTGGTGTGGGAGATTTCTGGACCCATCTTCCTACTAGCCTTGCTCTTTGCCTCAGACCTCAGATTTTTGCTCTTCACAACATCCTAAAAGATGCCTCCTAGACAGTGCCAGCATGAGTTGTCTGTGTAAGTCTGGAACCTGAAGAGAAAGGGCCTTTATGAGGATACTAGTCTTTCTAGATTTGCTCTAGAGGCCAAAAGGCCTCCTTCTCCTCTATGGGAATTTCCTACACCGGGAAGCCAGTGAAGAAGCCTTTAGTTCTGGGAGCAGAGATGTCCTCATAGTTGAAGCTGCATCACCTACAGGCTCTCCTTAGGAGCTTGTGAGATTGTAGGCTGCAATGACCCTTCTTTCCACAGCATTGCCTTATGTCTATCAGAGATGGAATCTGAGTAAAAACAGACTAGTAGTCAGTCCCAGAATACTATCCTGTTATTTTTATGCATTCCCACCAATCCTCAGAGTCCAGGGCTAACAGTTGCCTTTCTCCATCTTTCTCCACTAATCCCAGGACATCCCAAAATCAAACCATGTCCTGAGGCAGGACAAAACTTAGAATTTTAAATCTAAGCCAAGGCAGCCAGAGCAGACTGAGCTATAACAAAGATAATAGAAAATAACGTCAGGTGGCTCTGAATAGGCTCTGTGGAGCCAGAGGCCATGGGAAGGACTAAGATTGGAAGGTTCTCATCATGGACTAAAATCATCTGACTTACAGTTTAGAAAATAATTACACTTTGATTTATGCATATTCCTACACATACATCACAGATATTCAAATGTATATAACTTACAGATATCTTATTGTACATATCAAATAGCATATACTCATCAAATCTGAATCCAAGTTTCACTGTGTTCAAAATATGTGAAAGGAAATACCTAATTAGACATGAAGATCACATCTGTTGTGGATCTTCATATGGCAAGGAAAATAACTGAGCTGTAAGACAGGAACTAAATAGTTACAGCATGTCTTGAATATAGGATAGAATATAGGATAGAATTTCATTTACAAATAGTCTTCTGAAAATATAGTTCGCTCTAGTAAGCTCAAAAAATCAATAATTTATTGCATTGCCTCTGAGTTTCTTTTTTCTTTCTTTCTTTCTTTTTAACTAAGGTCAGGTCTAAGTTACTAAACTGCCCAGGCTGGGCTTGAACTTGTGATTCTCCTGCCTGAGCTTCCCAGAGCTCTAAGATTACAGTTGTGTGCCACGATATCCACCTTCTGAGTTCATTTTCTTTGTGCTACTGTGTTGATGTAGACAAAGGTATTACAATGCATTTTAAATGCCCAAGAGACATACTAAGCCCATTCACACCTGTTTTATAACCATCTTCACCAACCATTCACAACTTTTTTATCTTGCAAAACTTAAACTTGGATCCATTAAACAATAATTCCCAATTTTTCTTTAACCATTACTTTACTTTCCCTCTCTGATTTGTACTACTCTAGGTATCTGTACTAAATAGTGTTTACCTCTTTGTGGAAGGTTTACTTTACTTAGCATGAAGTGTTCAAGATGGATCTTGTTGTGGTATATGTCAAAATTCCCTTTCTAGGGCTGAATGATATTCATTTGTGTGTGTTTAGCACATTTTTCTTGCCATTCATCAGTCAATGAACAGCCATTGTGAATAATGTAGCTATGAGTATGTGTGTAAGCAAAATCTCTTCATGTCCTCACTCTCAATTCTTTGAGTATATATCCACAAGTAGAATTGCTAGGACATAGAGTAAAATTTTTTTTTAGTAACTGCCTCACTGTTACTGTTTTCCATAGTTGCACCATTTCACATTTTTACCAACAATGCAGAAAATTTTCAGTTTCTCTACACCTTTAACAGCAACATTTTCTTGTGTCCTGCTTTGGTTTGGTTTTAATAGTAGTCAAATTTTCTTATTAATAAGTGGTACTGAGAGTCTTTTTAGGTGTTTATTGACAATTTGTAAGTATTTGATGAAGAAATGACTATTCAACTCCTCTTCCATTTTTAATCAGGTTGTTTTGTTGTTGTAGTGTATGAATTATGTGATTTACAAATATTTTCTCCTATTCTGTGTGTTCTTTCTCTTCATTTATATTGTCTTTGATGAATAATTGTATTAATCTTGAGATAGTCAATTTACCTAGGGTTTTTTTTTTATGTCTTACGCTCCTGGTTTTCATTCTGTCTTAACTATCCAAGTGCCACTTGGAAAATTGACCACAATGAATCAAGATGACAACAGATAGGAGGTAACACTAAGAAACAGAAGAGAATTTAAGGGGAGGGTGTGGGATAAAAGTGATCAGTGGCAGGAATAGAGGGAAAATGAATAGAGGTAGAGATATGTCTTCAGTGTAAAAATAGTTCCAACTTGATTAATTGGATTAAAGATACAAATAAAATATAAGAATAAAGAATGACTTCTACTTTTCTGGCTTGCGCTCCTAGGTGAATAATAGTGCCATCATGAAATGGAAAAATGAGGGGAAGGACTGACGTGTAGAAGGCTTTGGTAGCATCTTGCTGCATTTGTTCTCTATCCAAATAGAGCTATGTGATAGGTAGTTGGGTACAAATTATCTAGTTTTCTGTTGTCACAATGCTGCACAACAACCATGAAACCATAACTGCTCATGTATCAGGAGACGCTGACTAGGCATCTGGGCTAACCTTGGCTAAATCCATTCACATGTCTGAGAGTTTGCTAGTTATTTACCAAGACAGGCTCAGCTCTCTGATTTACCTATCAGTCTCCAATAGACCAGTCCAAAGATGTTCTCATGGTAATAGCAGACGTGCCACAGAGAACGGACAGCTTGAGTGCAGCCCAGGGACAGAGTGGGAGAGCACTGTAAAACTACAGAGAAAAGGTATAAATAAAAAGTGTTGCATATCACGCATCTTTGCCAAGTACTGAAGAGAAAATTTTTGAAGGATGCCTCTAGGCCTTGATTCTTTTGTTGTTGTTGTTGTTGTTGTTTTGTTTTTTGCTTTTTGCTTTTTTGGGGTTTTTTTTTTTGTTTTTGTTTTTGTACTGAGAATCAAGCCCAGAGCCTTCACACTAAGTTACATCCTCAGTTCATTTTTCATTTTTTTAATTTTAAACAGGGTCTTGCTAAGTCACTAAGCTGCCCAGGCTAGGGTCAAACTCAGTCTTCCTGCCTCAGCTTCCCAGAGTACTGAGATTACAGGTTATGCCACCAGGCCTGGCTCCACCATGTCCTTTTGCCATTGCTGGTTGACATGAATAGACTGAAACTTCTGAAACAAGCCAAAACAAATCTTTCCTCCCTTAAGTCGTAGGTGTCCAGTATTGTGTCCCAGCAATAAAAGGTGAACACCTGCCCAACTCTCATACCTCCAAAACTTTATGTTACTCGTCTTTCCATTACTTTGACAAATGCCTGAGATATTCTTAAAAAGATATAACATTTATTTCAGCTCACACTTTTGGAGGTTTTGGTCCATGGTTGATTGCTTTCTGGCTTGTTATCAGTTAGTACATTATTGTATGAATGCGTGCTGAAGGAAACTGCAAAGCCCTCATGGAGTCAGAAGGAAAGAAAAAGGGGACCAAGAGCTCAATATCCCCAACAGCATGCTCCCGTATGACTAGAAGGCTTTCAACTAGGCCTCACCTCTGAAAGACTTCATCACCTCCCAATAGTGCCATAACCTTTTGGGGATACTTATCCAAACCTTTATTCTGTCTTTTTATGGGATTCCATGTCCTTTATACCATGTGACAATATGTTCTGTTGTCTATTTCAAGTGCCAGCTCCTGTATGAATCCTTTCCTGACCCTCCCAGCATTCTCTCATCCTTGGCCCCCACCTTCTATTCTAAGCAAAGTCAATTACTTCTTGCTTTATGTTTCCTTAGCTCCTTGCAGAGACTTCATCATCATTCTGCAATGAGATTTTGGCTACCTCTCTTACTATTATAAGTAGATCAAGTATATCGACCAATCTTAGCACGTGGTAAGTGCTCAATAAATTCTTGAAGTAAAAATGAGGAGAGGAGAGAGGAAGATAAAGGGAAAAATAAAAAAAAAGAGCAACAAGGTTTCCCCCTCTCTATTCCACTGTAGAGAAATTGCTGATATAAAACCTATGTCTTCAGGCGAGAGCATGCCGCCCCCCCCCCCCCCCGCTCACTTCAAGTATCATAAAAAACTAACCAGCCACCCAGCTCAGATGTCACCAGGGTAGACAATCTGTAGGTGGATATAGGCTTCTTGTACAGGTTCCCTATCTCACCCTCCTCCAAATCCCATATCAGCCATAACAGAATGGACGAATTCAGCTCCAAATTTCTACAGAGCTTTGCTTTTTCAGCCTTAACCTATAGACCACAAAAGAGGCTGGGCAAAGTCCCACAGTGTATTTTGGGTCTGTGCCTGAGAGCTCTACTTGGGAAGGCCTCCAGCAGGGTGCTTCAGTGAGTTGCAGGATCCAAGGCCCTGAGAGAGGCAGGAAACATGATCATGACCACTTTTTCCAGCGATTACTGGCTCAGGCACTCTAATAGCTCTTAGCAAAAATTACCCCTCCATCATAATGAAGACAGAAACAGCAGTTTCATGTAAGTGCCAACTCCTGTACCATGTGACCTGCAGGTTTAACCCTTGGGAACCCACTCACTCTGACTCAAATCTCCGAAAGCTAGAAAATGCCAGGGTCCTTAAAGATATCAGTTCCTTCACCCCAGTGGGTGCTTCCACAACACTCCCTGAAGATCTGTGCACCCTTTGTTAGGTGACTGCTACTAATATCCTGACTCAACCACAGGTCAACACTATGGCCCTAGGTTTCCATTTAAAATGTGATTAGATCTCAAGGGTAAGTGAGAATCTATTTGACATGCCCCACGATGACAACCAAAATCTAAACACAACCCAGTTCAATTTGGTCCCGAGAAGTAAATTCTGCAGTACTTAGTTTTATGGGGAAATATGAAATTACCCTCCTACACATAAAGTGTGGTGTGCGGATGAGTTTGCATTCAAACTGGACAAGGTTTACCTGAATCATAAAGAAAGGAATAAATCTCCAAATATGTATTGAACTACAAAGTTTCCTCAGAAGTCACCTGGCCTTCTAATATGCGACCCCCAACCCCCAGGGCATGTGCAGTCTTGACATTCTGCTGAAACCCTCACCCACGGGAAGCAGAAAGAAGAGTGATTAAGTACAGGACTCTGGAATCAGGCACACCGGGTCCCAACGCTGACTTGGCGCTACATCAGCTGTGAGTCTTGTGGGAAGATTCCTCCGAGCCTGATTATTCATCCGTCAAGTCTCTCTTTTTAACTTCCCTCACGAGATTGTGAGGAACATTAAATGACACAATGCATAAATCATCCGGCGCCCAGCACATGGAGGCCATTATGGCCTTACCCCTGATGGGTGGTTTTTGCTCTCAGCTCATAGGACCAGTAAAAGCTGATGCTCACACAGAGTGCCTCCATTATCAACCAGCACTGACTCAAGTGTCTTCACACACTGGGTTTACTCATGCTGTCCTCATGACACAGGGGATAAGATCATTTGATTTGCATTTTATAGACGACAAAACTGAGGCCTCAGAATACTAAGTATTTTGTTCAAAGTGACACAACTACTAAGTGACAGAATTGGGATTCAAATTTGGGCTGTCTGGTCCTTACTGCACACTGCTACCTCTAGAGTTCACCAGTAACTTGTGCTTTCAGAGCCTCATGGGTACTCCTCCCACCCCCCATATTCACATTCTGGCCCGCACATCCACTGGAGGAACCAAGCTCCCCTCCAGCAGATGGCCTCCCTCTGCCCTCTCCTGTGGGGAAGCTGGGGTTGCTTGGCATTTTCCTTGTTGCTTTGCATTGATGCTTTATGAGGTGCCATTTACCTGCAAGGCTTTCCATGGTGTCTTGGGCCTTCCCATAAACTGTTTTGCTTCTTGGTATTCTCCTTCTGGGCAAATCTTTCTTGGTTTCATAACTCAAGTCAAACTTCAGTGCCCTCTGGAAGCCTTCCAATGGATTAAATGCCCTTTCTCTGTGCCATTATAGCACCCCAAGAGAACATCCACCAGATACCCTTCTTGCTGTTTCCATCAGGCTCCCTCAGCAAAATGTTCCGTGCGGGCGGGGTTAGTGTTCCATTTCACTCACTGACCCAACCAACATTGTTTCCTAGCCTAGGAGAGCACACTACTAGCACTTAATAAATGTCCAAAAATGTCATTGTGCAGGCCCATGAAGACTTTCTTCCCTCGATAGCCCCTAGAGGGGAGATTCCAGAAACACTGGGTTGGCAATGGTCCTACTGTACCACCCAGACCAATATTTTTTTTAAAACCACAAATGTTGACAAGAGCAACCTGTGTTCCTCCCGGGTGAAAAGAGACTGCCGTCAGCTTCTTCAAGAAGGAGGAAAAATTAAAGAGGAAGAGAAGCAGGGGAGAGATATATTATAATGTGTCAAAATCCTAATATAAATACTTCATCTTAAAAGAAATCATCCATAAGAAGGAATGAAATACCAATTCATGAGGCAACTTGGCTAAATCTGGAATACATTATGTTGTGGGACAGAAGCCATAGATATCGACATATTGGCTTATTCTTTTCACATAAAAATATCCAGAGTAGGCAAATGTAGAGATAGAAAGAAGATGAGTGGTGGGGTAGGGAATAAGGAAAGATTAAAGGGAATTAGTTGTTTTTCTAGGGGGATGAAAAATGGTAACCTCAGAGAGTTAATTCAACACCGTGACTGCCCTGAATGTCACTGAATACTTTAAAACTGTGAATTGTATGTTATGGAACTTTCACATCAACTTTTAAAACAAAACAAAGGAAAGAATCCCTCGAACTATCCTAGCAAGTTTGTTTGTGTTGTCATGAGCTTGTCAAGCAGGGGAACTAACCCTGCGCCTCCTTGCAGCCACTGCTAGCCCAATATCTGAAACAGGAAAAATAACAGAGTATGAGAGTCTGCAACGTAACTATATGGAAGATACAGGCTCAGAGAGCCCTAGAAAGGAATTCTTCGGGACTCTTGTCTTGGGTGTGACCACCCTAGCTGAGTGGAAACATTAGGTAGGCAGAAAACAAATAGCACCAGGGAGAAAGTACTCTAAGCGCCACAGCTTAGTACAAACTCTGTCCAAGAGTCTTAAAATCCATGTAGCCAACACTTAGCTTGTGGAAGATTACACTCCCGAAGACCTGGAACACCAGAAGGGAGGAACTCCTCCCAAGGTTTTAAAAAGGGAGGCACTTCCTGCACCTGCCTTCCTCCCCTCACTCTTCTGTCCAGAGAGACCCAAGCCCGGTGGTGAGATGCCAAATTCTCCAAAGCCAGGTGCTTATGTTGGAACTTTAAAGCAATGGTCTTCATTTCTCTTTCTTGGAACCTTCGAAAACAATCTCCTGGGTGCCAGAGTCCAATATAAGTCAACAGCACCTCTTGTTTAGGAGCTCTGGGTTTTGAGCTACAGAGTTGGAAAACACAAGAATGATTATAGAGCCCAAGGTGGGGGAGGAGGCAAACCTCCTACAGTGAATAGCTGTGGGATTTTTCAAGCTGAGAAACCACCAAACCCTCCCTTTCACCCCATGCCTAGTCAGGCCATGCAGCAGGCCTGAACACCCAGGTCCCATTTTTGTTCAACTTAGCTCAGTTTTACCTTGGCCACCGTTGACTGGAGGAAAAGGGAGCACATGATTTCAGCTAGCCAATCAGAGAATCCTTCCTGAGGATCTAGAATTGGAACTATAAGCCCGTACTGGATTTCTCCATAAACTGCACGTATATGTGTAAATTTGAGCGGTGAGAGACAGCCATGTTTTCTGGCCTGTGATCTAGTCTTTGCCCAGCTACCCCTTAAATGGCTCCTACACCTCTGGTGTGATTCCTTCTATTTGAATGCTGAATCTAGTGACTCGCTTCTAACCAATCAAATATGAAAAAATAATAATATTTCAGAGACTAGGAAGTGAAAGGATGTGACTTCGATCTTGCTCCCTTTTTCTCTGGATCTTTCATTTGCTTTCTCTGATGAAGCAAACCACCATTGTATGACACGATGCCCCCGTGGCTGGAAACTGCCTGTGGCTTTCTACAAGAGCAATCAAGGGCTGGGGTTCTCTAACTGCTGTCTACTGGATTCTGCCAACATGTGATGGACTCAGGTGCAGATCCTCCCCCAGCTAGGCCGTGGGTTAACTGTGGCTCTGGCTGACGCCTTCATTAAAGGCTATAAGTAGAAGACCTCTCCCTGAGTCTCATCAGACTGCCCAGGATATAGAAACGAATGTACTCAATGTTGTCTTGAATCCCTCAGTTTTGGAATAGTTTGTTACTTAGTAACAGAGAACTAATACATAGTCTAAGGAGAAAAGGAAAAACAAGGCTGGAGAGAGAAGAGAACGAAGCAATACAGAGGAGAAACAAAAGACAAAGAAATCTAGTGGCCAGAGTTCACGGGTTGGAATGGATGTGGAGGGACCAATTAGAGGTAATTGCTGTCACTCAGGCAAGAGAAGATGGTAGCAGGTATTATGCCCTTTTCTGTGAGAGAAGAATACAGGAGAAAAATGTGAGGGAGATCAAGAGATCACTTATTTTAACAGAGGGTCAATTAACATATAAAATGATGGCATAATTCAATTCAGCAAATGTATGTTGACCCGTCTTGCTGTTCCTTTCAGGCTGCAAAGATGAGGAAGACAGAGCTTTTGTTGCTCCAGGTGCTCCAGGGTTCTGGGGGGAAGGCAAACAGGACACAGGCAGTGATGGAAATAGCCTGTGAGCACATTGCTCTATAATGGAGAGAAAAGGGAGTGATTAACTATGTGGGAAGACAGAAACTCCTCAGAGGTGGTGACACGAACATGTAATTTGATCATGCCGATGAGGAAAAACACACTCACATACACTTCATGCAGTGACAAGGACATTAAGGAAATCCAGAGTACTAAGAGGAACACAGTTCTATGTTCCTTGTATGCTTTCTTTGGAACATGCCAAAACATTCACCCTTAAATTTAGGGGAACACAAAGGATTTAGATCAGGGAGGAAGGAGGACATTTTAAGGCCATTTGAAAGGTTCCATGCGGCCTACTGCCCACTTTGGAAAAACAGACCCAGGCATGAGCGTTAGTGGAGAAAGCATGGCCTTCACTGAGTCACAGAAAAGAGGACCGTATACCACTAGAAAGACTTGGCTTCGCATGTACCTCGACCCTGCCAATGATCAGATAAGAGAGTTTAGCTGAATTATTTAACTTCTTAAGTTTCTTCATTAGAAATGCAAGTATTGTGCTGAAAGGAAAATATTGCAATAATATTACATTGTTTCTGCAATTGGAATCCACAAATAACTTTTTGAGTCCTATAAATTTTCTAAAAACACTGAGGACTTTCTTTTGAGTAATAGACTAAAATTCTCTTATAAACATATTTCAGATTACCTGGCTACCTCAATACTGAGTCCTGCTGGGAGATTTATATTTTATTACACTACATCTCCTCCCCACCTTATCTAAAGAGAACACTTGTCAAGAATACATGTGATAATGAGAGTGATGGGAGGGTGGGGAGGGCCAAAAATGAATTGTAATGTTGATGTGATATATATGTGCACAAAATACTTAAGTTCACTGTAAACATTATATATCACATGTATATATTAATAAAAATGGTAGGAAAAAATTAAGAGTCTCCAGTAGATACTTGAGAACACAGACAGTACCAAATCATGTGTGTGTGTGTGTGTGTGTGTGTGTGTGTGTGTGTGTGTTTGCCTATACACACATAACTATGATAAAGTTGAATTTATAAATTGGGAACAGTTAAGAGATGAACAAGAACTAATGATAAAATAGAATAATTATAACAAAATTTATGTGAATGTGGTATTTCTCTCTTGAAAATATAAAGACAAATATTCATGTATTGGACTGTGGTTCACTGCAAGTGACTGAAGTCTCACAAAAACAAAACTGCAAGAGGAAAGAGCAATTGGTATGTCATAAAAAGATAGTTGACATGTAAATGTTGGTTTAAGGTAGTCCAATGGATGGCACAATACACTCTATAAACAGAAGAGTCCAGTGGCAGCCTGGTTAATTAGAGACATTAGTGAGAGAACAAGTCACCATTTATCACTAGGGACCACTGCTACGGCAAAAAAATAACCCATGCAATTATCACATATTACAATTCATGGCATGATCAGCTAGTTTAAACAATCATCTGTCACATTAGGAATGATATGGATTTGCATTGTTTTGTGTTGTAGTTTTGTTTAAATTTACAAATTTTATTTTGATTTATAATTCTTTAAATACTGAAGCTTACAGATTTAAGCCTAGTTACATATGATATATATTTTTGACACATGTATATGGGAAAAATGATAAAAATAAACTCTTGAATTCAATGAAAAATTTTTTTCTTTTTAAAGGGGGTCTATGTGAATCAAGCTGGAAAAATACAGGGTAAGTCATGTAGAGTAGTCAGCATAGCATGTAGAAATGACAACTTAAATCTGTGAGAAACACAGGACTTAAATTTCCAGTAAGATGTAATAAGCGTACTTTACCTGCCGAATGCAGCTATAGATCCCACATAGAACGCTGGGAACCACTATCTCATCCTTTACTTCTTCTTTCTCAAAAGTAATTAGTTTTATCTCTTAACCTGAGTTCAATGCAGCCCAAAACCTCAAAGAGTCTCTGGGGCATAGAACTGCAGGGGAAGCCTTGGACTCCAGCTTAGAGATCAAGAACAGGAATTCCTAATGCTCAGAGAGAGCACAGAAATCCCCTGATTGTACTTTATCTCCATTCCCTCCTATTGCCCCTCCCCCTAAAAATCCTATGGCAGCACGTGAATCCCACAGAAATCAAAACCCAGAAGAAGGGAAATTTTCCTGTATGATTGGTGGAGCTGTGGTCTAAGAAGATGGAGAAAACTCCAATCTCAAATTTCTCTCTCTCTCTCTCTCTCTCTCTCTCTCTCTCTCTCTCTCTCTCTCTGTGTCTGTGTGTGTGTGTGTGTGTGTGTGTGTGTGCGTGCGTGCGTGCAACCACCAACTGCTTGGGTCCAGTCATACACACATTTTGGATGTAGGCAGAGCAAAACTGTGTGAAGAGGCCCCCACACTTGTGGCTGGAGGACAGATTTTTAAAAATCCAAAAACACAGGAAGAAATAGAGAGATTGCATAAAAAGAGATGAGGAAAGTGATTCTATAAAATTGATGATGAATTCTGAGCTTATCCCTAAGCTGTGGCTCCGTGGCTCCGACCCCAACCAACATACCAAAGACTGTGAACACTAAGCTAACCGACCACAACACAAGTTCCATTCTAGCTAGCAGATGCCACAAAGCTGGAAGAGAATCAAAGAGCGCACAAAAGACTTTTTTTAATTGTTCTGTTAACAATTACACAGCACAGAAAGTAAGACAGTACTTGTATCTTGAACTTAATTGGGTACCAATCACCTACTAAACAAAACCGCTCATATTTTCCACAGGTAAAACTTCCAATCAAGATGATGGCCAACAAACAGATATTACTGGAGTCTTTGTTACAATTCATGGACTCACTTAAAAAGTTGACATTATAATTAAAAATTATCTTTTCAACTCAGCTAGGAGAGGAAGGAGAGCCCCAAGAATTGAAAGGAGGCCACAAGATGGTTAGGAATCCCAAAGACACATCAGAAGTGGAGGAAAATAGCAACCCAGGAAACAGTCCCAGGCCAACTGAGAGCAGCCCTGAGCCACTGGCATCCACAGATGGAGCAGAGGCCAGAGGCCAGAACCTGTGAGAGAAATGAGAACTGACAGCAGCCAGTCGCCCCTACCTCCAGAAATGCACCTGCATGTAAAGCAAACTGCAAATGCAATGTAAGTTTCCCCTAGAAAAGGCCTCCTAGAACCTAGACCAGGAGCAATGTCTGGCAGGCACAACAGGCAGTGATGTAAGCAGCAGCCATTAAAAAAAAAAAAAAAAAACAAAAGAGCCTGAGACTGAACTGTTTAGAGAAAAACCAGGCTCAGAAGAGCACATTAGGGCTTTTGAGGTCACTCTTAAATAGTGCCTAGAAAAAAACTGGCACAAGAGACAGTTGTGGAGAGGAGAGAAAGGCCACTGAACCCATGCACTGCTCAGTTGGTAATGGGAGCACCTCCAAGGGTGGAGAACCCTGCCCTTCAGGGAGGGAAGCTGGGACAGACAAGAGAGATTTGCTGACGGGGTTAGGGGCGATCATGACCTATCAGAGGTCACCTGACTATTAGGTCCTCTCTCACACCTACTCCCAGCTCAGAACTCAGAGGAATTCTGGCTTCCCCCACCAAACCCTCATAGCCATTCAGAGAAACCTCTCGGTAGGCCTTTAAAGTGAAGTCCCTCAACAACAGAAACATGGGAAGAAGACAGGGCAGCAGGACACACATACAAATGTCTGAGATCCCAGAAATGAATGTCATGGGCCCTGAAATAGTGGAACTCACAGGCAAGGAAGTCAAATAGCAAATAAACAAGTCAAACAGCCAATTCAAATAAAATATTCTCAACGAAATGCAAGCAATGATCATGGAGCTTAAAGAGGAACTTGATAAACAAATGGTGTTCCTAGTGGATACAGAGCCTACTGAGCATATAGAATACACAAATAAAAAAAGTTAGCTGAAGTAAATAAGGAAATGCAACTATGAAGGAACACTTTAATAGAGAAGTAAAAATTTTGAAAAGGCATCTAGCTGAAATTCAGAATATGAAATATACATTTGAAAGCAGGGGAAGTTGACTCAAACATTTTGAAGACAAGGCTCAGGAAACAAATGCTATAATCAGCATGACTCCAAAATTAGAAATGAGCAAAGTAGCTGGATACAACAGATGATGGATGATTCAAAGAGAACCAATCTCAGAATCATGAATGTGGGAGAAAGAGCAGAAGACAGTGCCAAAGGTATAAAAAGTTTGCTCACTGAAGTCATGCAAGAAAATTTCCCACCTGCAGAAAAAGAAATTAATTTTCAGGTAGAGGAACTTATAGAACACCAAATAACCTCTACCAGCAATAAGACTTGCCACTGCATATCATAATCAAAACCTCAAAAATACAACATAAAGAGAGAATAGTAAAAGCAGCAAGAGAAAAACAGACATTATTCTCCCAAGGCAAACTACATTCGAATTACAGAAGATTTCTCAATGCACACTTTAAAGACCAGGAGAGCCTGGAGCAAAATCGTTCAAGCCTTTAGCAAGTGCCAACCCAGGTTGTTGTATCCAGCAAAATTATCCCTGATAATGGAAGGGAAAGTAAAAACTTTCCATGATCAAGAATCCCTAAAAATATTTGTATCCACTGGCCCAGCATGGCAGAATATTCTTCAAGGAATCCTTGAGAGTGACAGAGAGACAAGCAACACCAAAGAACATAGAGAACAGGAAATATCAAAAGAGAAAGTATAACAAAATAACTGACAATAACCATTTGATTGGTTCCCACTAAAACAGTACCAGCTTTCTCATAAAATCTGTGAAATTTCCTCACATAATTATTATTTTATTAGTATATTAGTTTGTGAAACATAATAATCATATTCAGCATGGGAAAATGGTATAAAATTTTGATCTGTGAAATTTTTTGATGTGTATAGATATTTAGTTATATCATATATAGGGGTGGAGTGGCAGAAGACAGTAGTTTTTATTTGGGATATTATTAGTCCTAAAAACAGTAAGAGTTGATAAATAAGTGATTCTTGAGGTCTTTTTCCTGAAGATTTCATTGAGTGGTTAAGAAAAGATCACATAGCCACTGACTAAGAATTCAGTCAGCTATTGGTTCAACCTGTAACTCCTAAATTTTACACCTCTACCTCATGGTTCGTAACTAAATTTGCAATAATGATCTTACTCATTTCTTTCTGACCCTCTTTTGGAAATAATTCTTTAAAATCTGAATTGACTACGTATGTCATTATATGTATTGCTTTATGTGTGATATACTTTTGTGATATGCACTTAGTTCATTTAATGTAACAATTCATTTATTTGGTCTTTTATGCAAGTTTAGTCTAAGAAATCCAATTGCTGTAATGATAATCCAAATGTATTTTGTATAGCAGCACAATTGATAATAGTCAAATCTTGGAAGAAGCCAATATGCCCAAGTACAGACAACTGGATAAAGATGATGTCATATATATGCACAATGAAGTATTACTCCACCATTAAGAATGACATGTTTGATTCATTTTTAGGAAAAATGGATGCATCTTGAGACCATTATGCTCAGCGAAATGAAGCAGACTCAGAAAGTTAAACACTATATGGTTTCTCTCACATGAGAAGACAAAACCATAAAAAATGTAAGAGGCATGAAACAAAAGAAAAAGATGGTCTTGTGGAAAGAAAAAAGGGGTGGGTGAGAGGGTGGGAAGGAGAAAGGGAGATGATATGTTTTTAAAAATCAAATGTGGATGACAGTGGGAATTAGGAGGGAGGGGAAAATTGTGGGAGGGTCAAAAAGGGGGAGAGAAATATATATATGTGCACAAATACTCAAGTTCAAGGTAAACATTATACATCATATATATATTAATAGAATGGGGGAAGAGTATTTTCCACAGATTTTTTTTTAAGGCTCAGAGTCTTAAACATCTAAAATATTTTCCAAAATTACTTGACACATAGAAACATCAAAACATTTTGAACCCATTCGGGAAAAAATAATCAATAAAAGTCAATACTTACATGACACAAATATCAAAGGAGCTATTATAAATACATTCCAACAAATCATCACTAGTAGTAAATTAATGTAAAAATAGAAAGTCTAAGCAAAGAAATTGAAGAGTTTAAGAAAAATCAAGTGGAAAGTTGAGAACTGAAAAAAAATGCAATATGGACTCAGCAACAAAATTGTGATGACAAAGGAAAGAGCTGACAGATCAGAAGATAGAGGAGTAAAATGACCCAAAATAAACACCAGAGGTGAATAAAGAAATTGTTAAAATTGTTATGGTCAACAGGGCCTCAAGAACTCATGGAACACTAACACAAGATCTAATATTTAAGTTACTATGAACCAAAATGGAAATAAAAAATAACAAACTGCTGAAAATATTTGAAGAAATAATGACTAGACACTTCCCAAATCTGGAAAAAGAAATTATACCTGAAAATTCAAGAAGCTTAACAAACTCAGAACAGGATAAACACAAAGACACCTATCCCCAGATATATCTTATTCAAATTGCTGGAAACTAAATACAAAATAAAAGGCTTGAATGTTACCAAAGAAAAACCACATTTTATAGGAAAACAATGATGCAAATGGCTGTGAACTTGTCACTGGAAACCACAGAGGCCAAGAGGAGGTAGAACACCACATTTGGTGCTAAGACTGAACTCAGGGCCTTATACACAACTAAGCAAGCACCCTACCACCAAGCTGTACTTCTGGCCCTGGCACACTACTTTTAAAGTGTTCCAAGGACATGACAGTCAACCCAGGGTTCCATACCCAGCAAAAATATTCTGGAGGAATTAAAGTGAAATAAAGACCTGCTCAGGTAAAAGAAAACCAATAGTACTTGTTGTTAGAAGACCTGCACTAAAAGAATTAATAAAGAAAGTTCTTCAGAAAGAAATTATACTGTAGTAACATCAGGAATAAAGTAAGAGCACCTGAAAGAGAAATATCTGGTTGTTGTGGTTTGAAACTGGAGGGCCTCCCAAAGCCTCATGTTCCTATGGATACTATGTAGGGTTAGGAGGTGGGCTCTGGCTGGAAGGGGTGGATACTTAGGACTTGACCTGGAGGGGCATGGACTTGACCTGGAGGAGCATATACTGGTTCTGCCCTTCCTCCCAGTCTCTCTCTGTACCACCATGTTGTGAAGATCTCTGCCACTGGAGCTCTGGCTCTGGCCCTGTTCCCACTCCAGCCCTGCCATGGGATTCCATCATTTTCCAGCCACCCACCTGTGAATGGACAGTGACCTTCTGAAACTCCCTAAATTGTGGATGTTGGGTATTGAGTCACAACAAAAAAGTAGCTAAGACATAAATTGGTATCGAGAGTGGGGTTGTTGCTGTGCTTTACCCAACCATGTGTTTTGGAAGCTTTTTGAAGCAGTTTGCTGGAGAAACTTGGAAAGGTTTTAAATGCTAGCTGGAAAAGCTTTAGAGTGCTCTGAGCCAAGCTTGATGAGAAATTCTGGTCAGAGCTCAAAAAAACAGAATGCTGTTAAGGTGTGGATTGGAAACGCCAGGCTCAAGAAGTTTCAGATGGGAAGGAGGATTGTATCAATAAGTGGACTAAATATTACATATGCTAGTCTCTCACAGAAAGTTTATCAGCATTTGCTCTTATGCAAAGACTTTGCCTGAAATTAAAATTAAGGGCAGTGGACTGCTTATTCTGGTGGAGGAAGTCTCTAGGCATACTGATGTTCAAACTGTCACTTGTTTGCTGTTTGTGGCTTTTGGCCAACCCTATAGTGAAAAAACAAAGGATAAATGACACAGAAAAATAACATAGAAAGCTTGCAATGGGGGTAAGGAGCACAGGAAAGTTAAAGACATTAACATTAAAAAGAAGCCACGTGGAAATGCCTGGAGGGCATTCCCAAAGTCAGCAAGACACCTCTGTTCACCAGCTCAAGGGTAGAAAGGCAAAAGACTTTGCTCTGAAAAGTGTACCATGGTGCCAAAAGAAAAAAATGTCTTTTAGAGTTCAGTGGCCTGGAGTTCAACCATCTAAGAACTACATTTGTCCAATGGGGCCAGGCTGCTGCTCAAGCCAGTGGCAGACCTTGGTGACATCCACACGGTCCTGGCTTCACAGACTTGCAGAGTGTTAAAACTGTGGGTTCACAGAGGCTTCCACCCAGATTTCAGAGAAAGGCCTTGGAGGCAAAGAAGTGTGCCCCTGGAAGGGCAATATGTGAAGTTGTAAAGGAGAAGCCAAAGGTGCAGTAGAGAACTCAAAAATTTGGAGAAGCCAGGAACATGGATCATATGCTAAAAAAAAAACAGAGGTTGTGGGTGGAGCCAACCCAAAGGACAGAAGATGGAGATTATAGCCAGCAGCTATGCTGTAGGGATAGGACTACCTAAGGCCTTTGGAGTTCATTTCTTGCCACAGTTTACCCCAGGTGCTGGACATGGAACTACAGAAATTAATCTTTGCCCTGCTCGGTTTAGAAATTGTTTTGGTCTTAGTGCTTTTTGCCCTCCTCGTCCTCCCTTTTGGAATGGAAATATTTACCCTGTGCCATTTTATTTTGGAAGTACTTAACTCTTTGGTTTTAATAGGAATTTGCAGCTAAAAGTTTGTCTTACATCTCAGAGGAGACTATAGACTTGGAGTTTCTTTAACAGTGCTAGAACTATTAAAACTTTGGTAACTCTTGAAAAAGGGCTAAAGACATTTTGCTTAAGGTAGTAAGCATGAGTCTTTTGGGGGCAAGGGGTGAAATGTCATGGTTTAGATCTGGGGTGTCACCCAAAAGCCTCCTGTTCCTGTGGTACTTTGTAGAGTCTGGAGGTGGGGACTGTCCAGAAGGGGCAGATGCTTGGGCTTGACCTAGAGGAGTATGTGCTGGTTCCGTCCTTCCTCCCAGTCTCTCTCTTTACCACCATACTCTGTGGATCTCTGCAGCCAGAGCTCTGGCTCTGGCCCTGCCCCCACTCCAGCTCTGCCATGTGCTTCCATCATTTTCCAGCCACCCACCTGTGAATGGACTTCTGAAACTGTGAGCTAAATCTTTCCTAATTTGTAGATGTCATGTATTGAGTCACAATGACAAAAAAAAAAGTAGCTAAGACACTGGGTAAGTATGCTAAACTATTCTTCATCTCTTAAAAAATGTTTGATGATCAAAAGCAAAATCATGACATATGTCATCTCGTGAGGCTTGCTGTGGTTTGGATCTAGAATATCTCTCAAAGGCCCAGGCAGTAAAGGCGACATTGCCAGCCTGTGCCACTATTGAGAGGTGGTAACAATTTTAGGTGACGAGACCTCGTGGGAAGAAGTAGGATACTGTGTGCATGCCCTTGGAGGGGATATTGAAACTGGGCCCATTCCTGTCTTTCTCTTTACTTGCCAGTTGTCCTGAGGTCAATGATCCTCTCTTCTACATGCTTTTACCACAAGGGATTTGCCTTGCCACAGTCCAAAGCAACAGGGCCAAGCAACCATGAGTTGAAATGTCTGAAATTGTGAGCCAAAATAAATCTTTTGTCCTTTATGTTGATTAGTTCAAGTATCTTGTCACAGCAACGGAAAGCTGACCATAACCTATAGATATATTATGTGAGACGACTGGAACATAATGTGAGAAGAATAGAGAGTCTGTTGTGATAGTTTTTCTACATTCCAGTTAGTAATGGTACAATATTGATTCTAAGTAGGTTGCAAAAAAGTTAAGTATATAAAATATAATCTTAAGTATCTACCTCAAAATTATACAGAGAGATACTTCAAAAATTAAGAAACCAGAGCACTAAAAACATTAAAAATCTAAATAAAGGCAAGAATGGGGAATCAAAACAAAAAACAACAAACTTATAATTTATCATTACCTACCATAAATAAAAAATGCTTAATCATCAGTTAAAAGGCAAATATTTTCAGAGTAGAGTTTTGGTTTTGTTAGAGGGGAGGGTCAGTGGGTTTTCAGATCTGAGGAGATTTTGTGACCACATTTTTTTTTTTTTTTTTTTTTTTTTTTGAGACAGAACCTCAGGCTCTGTAGCCCAGTCTGGTCCTGAACTCACTATAGAGCCCATGCTGCCCTTGGACTCACAGCAATTCTCCTGCCTCAACCTCCTGAGTACTGGAATTATAAGTGTGTGTCACCATACCCAGCTTGTGTGGTACTGGGGAACTGAACCCCGAGAGGAGACTTGTGCTTATTAGACAGACACTTTGACAGCTGAGCTATGCCACTAGCCCCACAGTTGTTTTACTTTTTTTTTTTTTTTTTTTTTTTTGGTTTTGGTTTTTGGGGGACTTTTTGTGTGTTTTTTGTTTTGGTTTGGTTTTGGTGGGGGGTTTTTTTGTTTGTTTGTTTTTGTTTTTGGTACTACGAATACAATTTACAAGCTATATCTCCAGGCCACTTCATTATGTTTGGTTTTAAGACAAGATCTCACCATTGAGTCATTAAATTGCCCAGGCTGGGCTCATAATTGTTATTCTACTGCCTCGGCTTCCCACACTACTAGGATTCTAGTCTATGCCACCAGGCCTGGCAAGAATAGAATTTTTAAACCCATGATCCCATTAAACACTGTCTATCAGAAATCTACTCCAAATACAGTGAATAGGTAGATTAAAGACAAAAGAGGGGAAGACATACTATGCAAAAACTAAACAAAAAAAAATCACAATGACTATGTTAGTATCAGAGTGGGGCAGAGCTCAGCAATGAAAGCACTTGCTTAAGCATATGCAAGACTCTGGATTTTATCCCCCAGCACCCCATAGGCTGGGCCTGGTGGTGCATGCCAGTAATCCCAGCACTTAGGAGTCTGAGGCAGGAGGATTGCCATGTGTTCAAGGCAAGTCTGGGCTACATAGTGACTTCAACACCAGCCTAGACAACAGAATAAGACCCTGTCTCAGAGAGAGAGAGAGAGAGAGAGAGAGAGAGAGAGAGAGAGAGACTTACCTTTAGAAGTTTTTTAGTAATAGTGCTTCCTTAAAACATATCACAGGAAATAAATTCTTCTCAGGAAAAAGAAAAATAAAAACCTCTATTGCTAGCATACTCTCCCCTAAAGGCTAAAGACTACATTTCAACAAGAAAATAAACTAGCAGGTAAGAAATGTTGTGTCTTTCCCAGCGTGGGCCTTGAAAATAAGAATGAAAGTGCATGTTAATTTCACTAGCAGGGATCAGTGCTGAAGGTGACATCAAAGTGCCCTCTGTGACTAGGAGTCACCAGCCTAGGCTGGGAAGGGGTGGGTTGAGTCCCTGAGGTGGGCCAGGGAGGGAAAGGGAAGCCGATTCTGCTTATAGGGGAAGCCGATTCTGCTTATAGGGGAAGCCCCCAAAGACCTGGTGTAGTCTATTTTTTAGAGGGGGTGGGGGTCATTTCCTAGGATGGCAAAGCCGGGTCTCCAAAAAGTTAAAGGCTATGTATAGATAGCTGTTTGGGTTGAGGTGTGCCCAGATTTCGCACAACTTGGGTCAAGTTACTTGACACCCTCTCGGTGCCTCCATCCCTCTTTCAAGAGGCCTTGTGGGGAAGGATCTACAGTATTATTGAGTAGGACCCTCTTGGAAGACAGAAGGATTAGCAGGTCCTCGTATTACTTGAGCAATAAAGATATACTGCCGTGGGCCTTTTCATTTGGAACTCAGTCTTGGTCAATATCAACATCGTAAGGCTAGTCGATAAATCCCGGAATCAACCGCAGTCCAAGTGTCAATGCGCGCTGCCGGCAACTTGGTTTATGGGGAATCAAGACCTCAGACAAGGCTCTAAATTTACTGATGCTTTTTTCTCTGGGGTTTGTCGCAGCTCACCCAGGCAAATCGATCTGATGTGTCGTGCTGGGGAAGGGGAAAAGGTTTGTGGCTCTAGGAGTATAAGCAAGTTCATTTCACGCTGATGCTGCGCCAGAAGCCAGAGGAAGGTTTACAGAAGCCACATTCATCAAGCCCGCTGGTCACCCACGACATCCCTGGGGCTCGGAGTAGAGACAGAGAAGGGAGGGGCTTGTGACTAGTAGTTCCTAGGATAAAATCTAGCTTTCTTTGACAGGGGGAAAGCAGGGCTTTGGAGGTTGCTACGGCTCCCTGGGGACTTGGGGTGCTCTCACAGCCTGCAGTGAGGAGCCAGATGTGAGCAGTGGCCTAGCTCACATCTACCTTTAAGAGCTATCTGGTTCTAAGGGCACTTTCCCATCCCAGAAAGCACGTAGCATATTGAGCACAAAAATGTCGCAATTTCTTCACCCTTCCCCCAGCATCTGCAATGAGACTTCCCGGTTTCTCTCATCCAAGGGGTGGAGTCTATTCAAATCTCTGTTCTTTGAGCCGCTTCCGACTTCCTTTGACTATTGGAATGCAGTGAGGGTGACAATACCTCAGTTCCTAACCAACCTCCAAGACCTTTACCTGTTTCTTTCTCTCTCTCCTTCCTCCATCACAAGAAAAGATGAGTCCCTGGAGAAAGGCCCAGCATGTGGAGAAGAGCCAGCCCAGCCCAGCTGGAGTGGTACTAGCTCCACCACCTTCTGCTAGCTGACCAGAGGAGCACAGGCAAGCCCAGGGGACACCAACCAAAAGGCCCGTGCCCTTAACACTGGTTACCACTTTAAGTTAGTAGACTTGTGGCATGGTTTTCTATAAAATACTGTTTGGCAATATATAACTGATCCAAGATTTATCAAGATGGTTTTGCTATCTGATCAATGCCCAGGGGAATTCACTCTAGGCCTTGAACTTGCGGTTTCCTATCCTCTGAGGACCAATGTCCTATCATTTGGTGCGCAAAACCCAGGACATATATCCTATACACACAAACACACACACACACACACATGCATACACATACACACACACACACACACACACACACACACACATACACATAAAATCAGTCCATCCTTTCCCCAAAATAAATTGTGAGTAAATAAAGGTCCCCCTGCCATTCATTTTTGCCCAATTTAACTTATTCTTGAGGACAAAGGTTATGATTCCCAACCACGACCCATCTTTACTTGCAACTCACACCAACATGCTTTTATTGCTGTGACAGATGGGAGTGCTTATCTGACCTTTACCTCCCTATTTGCTTCTCTGCTTCACTGAACCATCTGGCTTACATGTCAGTGGTCAGCCATGCCAAGCTAAAGATATAACTGTGTATGTACTAACTTTCCATGCTGCTGTAGCAAAGTACCATGAATTCAGCGGCTTAAACCAGTGATCACCATCCTGCTCAGTGTTAGGGACCAATTCTGTTGATCTAACTGGAGGTGAAGCTCAGGCGAGGTGACAATGTGAGTGATGGAAGCAGCTGTAAATGTAGATAAAACCTAACTCACTGACCTGCCATTCACCTCCTGCTGTGTGACCCAGTTCCTAATGAGCCATGAGCCAAGGGCTAGAGATTTCTGGCGTAACCAACGTAAATGTGTTATCTGATTGTTCTACCAGTCAGAAATCCGATGCATGTCTCACTGAGCTAAAAATCAGAGTGGCATCAGTTGGGTCCCCCTCTGAAGACTCCTAAGGGTGAATCTTTTTCCTGGCCTTTTCACCTTCTGGAGGCCACCTACATTCCCTGCCTCTCCATCTTCAAAACCAACAACAGCAGATCGAGTTCTCTCCAAACCACATATCCTTGGCTTCTCTTTTCTACTCTTAGGGATGAAGTGATTACAAGCTCAATCAGACCATCTGAAATTATCCCACCATCCCAAAGTTCTCAAATTTTAACCACATCTATAACATCTCTTTTGTAAAGTAAAATGTTCACAAGGTCCAGGCCCAGGATGTAGGTATCATTGAGAGAAGCAGCATCATCCTAACTATACAGCATCACCATTTTTATATAACAAGAATAGAGACAAGACTACTCTTTTCTTGTGTGTCTCCATGAAACTGATGGGCCTACCTAACATCCTATAAAATGAGCTCAGGTGGAAAAGCAGGATGGGAAGGAACCAAAGTCAGCAGCATCCATCACTTTTTCATAGAGCTGCCAGGTGTCCCTCTTACCACGAGAAGTGGTCTCATGACATAAGGAAGCAGAAGTTGGCTACCAGATCAAGGGCAGGATTAGAAAGCCATAGTGCAGAAATAGTGTGGTACTTCTTGACACCACATGAGACTTGGACTTCCCAAAGCAGGTGGTTCCCTTGTGGCGACCTCAGGGAGGCCAATCAGGAGCTACATCAGGATCTGCAACCAGTAAGGTTCTTTTCTCACTTTCTGAACTCTTGTGCCATGTCCTCAACATGTGCAGAGATGGATCTAAAGAGATTCTCCCATGTAAAGGCTTAAAACTAGGAGGCTGGAGGAATGGTGTGGTGGTTAAAGTGCTTGCTTAGCAAGTGCTAAGTCAAGCACTAAGTACCCAAGTTCAATTTCCCAGCACCACATAAGCCAGGCATAGTGTTGCATGCCTCTAATCCCAGCCCTTGGGAGGCTGAGATATGAGGATTGCCATGAGCCCAAGGCCAGCCTGGGCTCTATAGTGAGTTCAGGACCAGCCTGGGCTGCAGAGCAAGACCCTCTCTCAAAAAAAAAAAGGGCTGGGGGTAATACTAAAGCATTGTATAAATAGGTATCTAAATAAATGACTATTTAAATTTTTAGAAAGAGAAAACTATGAAATGCAGATAAAACATGAAGGATTTTTTGAGGGACAGGGTCTCCCTCTGTAGTACAGGTGGTCCTGAGCTTACTATGTACGTGAAGCTGGCCTTGAACACATGGTAATCCTCCTGCCTCAGTCTTCTGAGTGCTGGGATTAGAGGCGTGCATCACTATTACCACACCCAGTGACATGTGATGGATTGAGAGCAAGAAAAGAATGGCAGGCTTATTTATTTCAGATTTTAACTTTTGTAAGTTATTTACTCAGATTTCACTAACATTTGCCAAATTTGGTTTATCATTTTACCTACCTATCCATCCCTAACTTCAGGCATACATATTTTTAAGGATTTAATACCAATTCCCCATCATGAATATAATTATGTTTTGCAAACAAAGCATGCCACTCTATTGCTTCAAATGTAGTATACTTATATGATATAGATTTAGTTTCATTTAATGTAGCAATTCGATATAGGCTTAAGCTCATTTACGGTAGCAATTCACACATTGGGTCTTGGATGTAAATTTATCTTAAGAAAACCAATTGATGCAATGACAACCTGAATATCTTTTGAATGTACAAACATTTACCTTTCAGTACTCAGCTAAGGAATATGAAATTTAATTTCTCTTCTTTTCTTTCTCATGTTTTCTAGCCTTATATATTTCATTGTTATAGTTCTCTTCTTACGTGGACTGGTGGGTGAAGTCACATTATAGAATCTCAGCAAAGATATAGTAAGGTACAGGGAAAAAAAGGACTTTTGACAAATCACCCCAATAAAGGGCTCTGCTGGACCCAGAGACCATGTAGCAAGATATGGTCCCTGCAGCCCATTCTAGGGGTGGGGAACTGAGCTAACAAGTGGTGATTTGAGTGGTAAAGTGAGTCAGATGCAAAAGCTTAAATATGTTAAATATCGCATGTCTGGTAGTTTGGATCTGGAGTGTCCTCCAAAAGTCTCATGTTCCTATGGATACTGTATAGGGTTGGGAGGTGGGACCTGGCTAGAGATGGGCAGGCATTTAGGACTTGACCTGAAGGGGTGTGTTGCTGGTTCGACCCTTCCTCCCAGTCTCACTCTGTGCCAACACGCTGTAAGGATCTCTGCCCTGGAACTTTGGTTCTAGCTCTACCTATGGCCCCCCCCAAGTGTTTCTACCATTTTCCAGCTGCCCACCCATGAACAAACTGAGTCCTTCTGAAACTACAAGCTACAATAAATCTTCCCTCCCTAAGTTATAGATGTCAGGTATTGAGTCATGGCGATGAGAAAGTAACTAAGACATCATGGTTTCTCTAATTTGGGAACCCAGAACACAGGCATTCTATAGAACCAAATGGGTGTGACAGTGGGAATTAGGGGGGATGGAAAGGGTGCGAGAGGGCCAAAAGTGGGGAGGAGAAGAGATCGTGATATTGATGTGATATGAATACTCAAGTTCATTGTAAACATTATGTATTGCATATATATATATATATATATATGGTGTGGAAAAAGAGCAAGAAAAGAAGGGAAGGGTGCAGAGTTAATTGAGGGTGGAGAAAAAATCTGAGGAGACTTAAGAAAATAAAATATAAATTGAAGTGCTAAAGTTTAGAGTTTAAACCAGGATAGACAACTTTTTTCTGCAAAAGGAGCTGATAGTAAATATTTTAGGCTTTACAATTCATATTACCTTTGTCACAACCCTCAACCCTGCTATTGCAGTGCAAAAGTAGCCACAGACAAGATGCTAATGCACCAGCATGACTGCTCTAATACAACTTTATAAAAATAGGCAGTGGGCTCACAGGAATAGTTTGCTGATCCCAGTTTTGAGCCATCCTGTAGACAACTAGTTAGCAAAATCATGAGAGGCTTAGAGAAGATACAATGCTCACACATAAGACAGATGCATGCATACCCATGCTCACAGCAGCATAACTAACGATAGTTAAATTATGGAAGGTGCCCAAAAATTCACCAACAGACCGATGGATACAAAAAATAAATGTGGTATTTGTACACAGTGAAATACTATTCTGCCATAAAAACAGAGAGATTTGAGGCATTTGTAGGTAAATGGAAGCCACTTGAGACCATCACGATCAGTGAAGTGAGTCAGATTCAGAAGGTTAAATACCACATGGTTTGCTATTATGAGAAACTCAGAATACAAGCAATTTATAGGCTAAAATGGGTGAGATAGTGGGAGTCAAAAAGGGGGAGGGGAAGAAACTGGAAGGATGTCACAATATATATTTGCACAATGTTCTCAAGCTTAATGTAACCATTGTTTGCTACATATATTTAAACCAATAAAAACGGAGAATTTTTTTTTTTTGAAACAGGATCTCGTTCTGTAGCCCAGGCTGGTCCTGAACTCACTGGTGTAGCCCAGGCTGGCCTTGAACTCAGGACAATCCACTTACCTCAGCCTCCAGAGTACTGGGATTACACAAGTGCACCACCACACCCAGCTTTAAGGGAATCAAACTCAGGGCCTTATACTTGCAAGGTAACTGCTTTAACCACTGTGCCATTCCTTCTGCCCCCAGAAAATTAAAAAATAGAAGATACAAGGGCTGGGGGAATGACTCAGCAGTTAAAGCGCTTGCATAGCAAGTGCTTAGGTAAGTGCTAAGTACCTGAGTTCAATTCCCCAGCACTATATAAGCCAGGCCTGGTGGCACATGCCTGTAATCCCAACACTCGGGAAACTGAGACAAGAGGATTGCTGCTGAGTCCAAGGTCAGCCTGGGCTCCATAGTGAGTTCTACAGAGTGAGACCTGTCTCAAAATAATAATAATAGGAGACACAATGCTTCAATTAAGTTTTGATAAATGGCTAGAACTTGAATATTCAGAAAAGGTAAAAGTATCTGTTTTTAATGAGATAGTAAGGAGACGTAGTCCTCAAGACTTCAATATAGAAAATTTTGGACGAGAGAAATAACTAAAATAGACCTCATTTGAGTACTACAATGTGGAATCTTGTTAAACAGGCAAAGAGGTTCACACCAAGACAACGAAACTAGAGAGCCCTTGATTGTTTCTGAGCTGGAATATGAAGGCATTAAAATATTTTTTTCAAACCACTAAGGTTAAGAATTGACCTCCAGGGCCATGAAGCATGCAAAGTGTCTTGAGAGCTTTCCTCACAATCCAGATCCAAAAGTGAGCTTTACAATTTAAAGGACTTCCATATTTCCAGCCAGCAATAGGCCACAATGCCACCTGCTTTCACACATAAATAAAGGAGCCAGTCGGTACCTCACGCATAGCTGGGCCTGGGTGACCAGAAGACCCTGATACTGTCTGGGTTGGGCTTCACTTAGGTAGCTGACATGAATGCCTTCCAATCTTCTACAAAGGCCTCTGCCTCCACCTCTTCCCAGCTCTCTCCTCTTCCTCCTGCACCCCAGACCCTTCCTGCCTGCCTGTGAATCACATGTTGTAACAAATGAGTTACCAAAGGCTCCAACCACTGTTATCATTATCCCCTGAGGAAGAAAGCAGACACGACCTGGAGCTGGGACCTTATTAGAGTTTGTCCTGCGCTGATAGGAAAATAGTTCTGTCTGAGTAGAATCCCTAATGAGCTGCTGAAGACAGTGCGCAGGGAAGGCCAGGCTCAGCACTCACCCAGGTCCTGCCATACCTCTTCCGTTCTCCAGCAGCGCTGGAGGCAGAAAGAGTGCCTTGCCAGCAGTCAAAACCGTGAAACAAACACAAAGCAGGCCAGCCGCTCCCTACCTGGTTCCTTCTTCCTCTCCTGAGGCAGACGCCCACGTCTTATTTTTTTTATGCACACCAACCACTGCAACTTGCTAACAACCTAATGATGCCACCTGGACCATCCTTAATTGTTCACAGGTGTCCCGTGGGTCCTAGTGAGGCCCTCACTCCAAAACAGAAAGGGAGAATACAGTGTCAGAACAGATAATGAAAACAGGAGACTACAGGCCAAATTCCCACAATCACCAGCTGAAACAAAATCCCAATTGCAAAAAGTTTTGCTCAGAAAATAATTTGATATCCTTACTTCCTTCTGGTTGGCTGGTTTTAGAAACATCTGGATTAGTTCCAGAGTGAACTGATTCACCATGATGTTAATTTTTTAGAAGGAAAATGAAAACTCACAATATATTTTGGAGGTAGTTTATGGTTCAATAAAAAAATATTTGGGTTCAGTTTGAAATTCTGGCAGTACTTATGCTCAAGTCCCTGTATCAGAAAAATCTGAATTTTTGAAAGTATAATAAAGCTTTTTCACAAAGATCTGTGTTATGAATACAGAGGAAGATGATTTTTGGTCATAGTAGAAAGAGAAAGTATTTCAGAATCTATTAAAAATCCCCCTTCGGGTTCCAGTGGGTTCCATTTATGGAACAGAGCCCAAGAGAGGCAGCTTCCACTTCATGAAATTACCCACCAGAGAGTTCGTTTGCCATGCCTGCCACAGAAGCAGAGTTCTACTCTAGAATAGAGCACAAAGCAGTAGACCTTTCACCAAGCAACTGACACCAGAGTACAGGTTCTCGATCTTGACTGCACATTTTTTTTTTTTTTTTTTACCTTGCACCCTTTATAAAGACTGGTCCCACCCAGAGATTCTAATGTAATTGGTCTCAGGTGTGACTTGAGTGTTGCCACTACAACTGAGAACCACTAATTTTCAGTAAGGCCTCTCAAGCTTTATGTATATATAAGTAGCTGGAATATTATTGGAATGCAGATTCTAATTCAACAGGTCTCTCGCCTAGGTCTAAGATTCTGCATTTCTTTAAAATATTCTATCAGACACGAATTGTTACTTCCACTTGATAGGCAACGAAACTGAAACTGCAAAGAGGCTATAATCAGTAGCACCATATCTATGTGATGGATTAGTCTTCAAAGTTATTTCCTATTTTGTGGTTACTCAAATGATCTCCCACCACCTAAGACACATAATTGGTGATGTCTTAGTTACTTTTCCATTGCTGTGACAACATTCACAAATTTAGGGAAGGAAAGGTTTATTTTAGCTCACAGTTTCAGAAGGTCACAGTCCGTTCAGCAGCGGCCAGCAACAATGGAAGCACAAGGCAGAGGCAGAGGTGGAGGCAGCTTCTCATGACATCACAAACAGGAAACCATGTCAAGGCAAGTTGAGACTTGTCCTCCAAGGAAGGCAGCAAGCAGCTCATATATCCTTCCAGGTCTCATACCAGGGATCAGCCCTGCCTGGATCCAGGTGTGGAAGGTGTGGTAAACCCCCACTATACTCCTGTAGTTCAGTTTACATGCCTGTAATCCACCCCTCCAGACTAGACCCCCATCTCTCAATAGCACATGGTTCCATAGGCAATCTATAACAATCAAATACATGAGAGTTTTGGGGGACATTCCAGATCCAAACCACAACAGGTGACCTCCCTGGTTTTACAGAGTAACTCATTATCAGAGAGGCTACAAGATTTACCCAAAGTGCAGGGAGGAAGGGAGAAGTGGCGGGGGTGGCGGGGGGGGGGGGGGGGGGGGGGGGGGGGGGGGGACAAAAGGAAAGTGGGAAAGTCCTTGTCACCTTGATAAGATACGTATGTGCACAAAATGCTCAACTTCATCGTAAACCTTAAATTTGGCGCTTATACATATCTGCTGCTTTGTGGAGTTTGCAGTAACCACTGCCACAAGGAGGTGATCATGCCCTCAGGCGCTACCTCACCCCTCCTGCCATAACTGGCAGAGCTTCACAGGGAAAGAGCCATTGGGTAAGAACAGTTGAAGACTTCAATACATTGAGGGATATATGATTATTTTATGATTTTAAATGGCCAAAGCTTGAAGAGGGAAGAGTTTGTAAGTAAAGGGCATGTGGACTATGATCCATTCAACATTTTTAAGCAACTACCATGTACATGAGGAGGTGAAAGGCTCATGACAAATGAGAGGATTCATGCTGGGAAGTAACCACAATTAATGACAACAGTACCTGCTGCTGGGCTTGGTCCAAGCACTTTGCTCACATCTCTTCCTCACACTGAGAGGCAAACGTTCCTATTTCTATTTTAAAGACAAGGTAAATGCAGGATCCGCTTGGCTAAGGTCACCCAGCAGCAACTGTGTGCTACAGCCACCTTGTACAGGCTCGCTGGAGTTGACTGTGTTCACCTCTCCCTACCTTCACTTTCAGTGGCAGTGCCTTGATAACTTGAAATAAACCTTGCTGGGAGCATTTACACCACATTCATGGGCAAATACATTGGACAGCCAGTTACTAGATATTTATCAACGTGGCACTGTCATGTAGTAAGAAAGTGAGGAGACTGGGCCTTGAACTCATGACTCAATTTTGAGCCTTTGCTCTTAGTCACTGTCTTAGTTACTTTCCTGTTGCTGTGACAGAATACCCAACATCCACAACTTAATGGAGGAAAGATTTATTTAGCTCACAGTTTCAGAAGGTCTCACAGAGTCCATTCATGGGCGGCCTGCAATAATGGAAGCACAAAGCAGAGGATAAAGAGCTGCTCAGAGCAGACAGCAAAGTGAGACAGCAGCCAAGTAAAGTGAGAATCCAGTCAATGCCTGGAGACTCAGGCAAGGCTAGGGCTTTCCCAGGAAGAAGCTACAACCGTGGTTCTTCTTCCTTCCTTTACCAGTTGAAGCTACCAGCTGGGCTTCCCCACACCCAGGATGCATGCCCTTCCCTCACTTCATGGCCCACAAGTCAATAACACAAACCTGAAAACTTTGCCATAGGTACCCCCAATCTCAACAAATTGACGCAATCCCTCCAGGTCACATCGCAAGCAGCTGCCCCTTCCAGCCGGGCTCTATCTCCCAAACACACACATTTCCACAGTTCTCCCAGTACATCCAAATACATGAGGCTCTTGGCAGGTTCACTCCAGATCCAAACTAGGGCAGCCATTATGCTGCCCCCAGGAAAGGTCAGTGCCAGGAAAGCCCATAGGGGTAGTACAGTCTTCAAAGAACAAACTAGCCATCCATGAACCAAACGCATGGCATCAGTTCTTGGCCTTTCTCTGCCTCCTGGAAATCCAGTTGGACGAATTAACACACATGAAGTTCTTAGACTACTACTTAACCCATGACAAGCACTATGAAAGTATTGAGTTTTATTTACTTATAAGGTCAACAGTGTTCAGAACATCGTGTTCCAAGAAAAATGTACATGGGTTGCTTTAAGCCAGTTTTTTATGCAAAATTTACGTACCTAAAATCTTGAAAAACTTAGAATTTGTCTTCACTTTTCCACGTGACATAACTAGCTGAAGCTAGGCCACAGCTGTCCCCTTTGGGTATTTATTCCCTTGAGGAGTTGCGTTCATGTCCCTCACTCTCTCTCCCAGCAGCACAGCCACTTGTGTTTGAAATCCCTGCTTTCTACTTCTTAAAATGTGCTGGCTGGAAGTCCTGATCACACATTCACCCAACAGCTTTTACAGCTGCTATGTGCCCATCAAAAGGTTAGAAAACTATCTCACAGAAACTACGTCTAACTCAATGTTGGAAGAGCAGGACCTCAGAGCCCAGAACTTCTGGTTCATAATGCAACAACCTCCCTGCACCTCGGGGCAAGAGTCTTACTCCAAAGAAGCTCAGGGAACACTTACACTACAGAAAACAGGGTGGTATACAAAGAGCCCAGAGGCTTTGTCCAGCCTTCCTGGCTTTCTGGGTACTGTGGACCAGGGAAGCAGTGGATGTCAAACAGGTCTACTGGGTAAAACCCCAATTAGATTCTATTTTCATCTAGATGATCAATTTTTAGCATAAGGGAACCCCATCCATTGAGGCAAGCTGCAAGTTTTCATTGAATTTTTGATAAACAATGAATTGTTTTTAGTAGAAATAGATATAAGTATGTCTCAAATAATTCATAAGATATTCTTTATACTAAAAAGTGTTCAATTATCTGAAATTCAAATTTAACTGTGTTTCCTGTAGTTTTTGCTAAGTTTGGCAACTCCACCCCCCCCCCCCCCCACAAAAAAACTAGAAGCTTTGCCAGCCAGCCCAAAAAAGCGGAAGGGGCCTTGAAACAGGAAAGAGAAGGAACCTACCAGCTCCTCAGAAGCTCTGGCTTGGGGCAGCAACAAAGCAGCCCACCTCCCACCTCCCCCTCCTAGCCCAAAGTCACAAGTTTGTCTTCCTGGGACCTAGTCTACTCATAACTAACGTTTTGTTTTGCATTACAGCAACTTTCCTGATTCCTTTCTCTCAAAGATGTATGTGTTATGAGCTTCCTCCAAGGGTGGCTCCACTATGAGGCAGTAAAACCTTTAAGAGGTTATTATTGGTGGAAGTCTTTAGGTCATTGGATGCATGCCCTTGAAAGGGACTGTGGGACACTGGTCCCTTCCTCCTCCCCTTTTGTTTACAGACTGCAAAATAATAGTTTTGATCTGCCATTCACTCGGCAATGCACTAATGGAGACCCAAAGCAACAGGACCAATTGGTGAAGTATCGAAACCCCCAAAACTGTGAGCCAAAATAAACCCTTCTTCTTTGTAAGTTGGTTACCTCAGGTATTGTGTTATAGAGACAGAAAGTTGAGTAACGTAACAGGTCACAAAAAAGCCCCAACATTTTCTTCCCCTTTACCACTTCCCACCCTCACCATATCAGAGGTAGAATGGGCCTCAGAGACCATCCATGCTCTTATTACCATAGGTGAGAAAATCAAAACTCAGGGTCTCCTTGGCCGAGTGAGAGTCTTGCAATTAGTGACAGGCCTTCAAACTCTGAGCTCATTACTCATTGCTCATTAATTTGAGCTGAGACCAGCCCCTTTCAGTTGTGCAACAGACTGAAGGTTGTGTCTCCCAAAATATATGTTAAAGCCCTGTTCCCAGTGTGATGGTATTTGGGCAGAGAGCCTTTGAGGAATAACGAGGTCATGAAGATGGATCCCTGATGAATAATATTAGCTCCCTTGTAGGAAAAGGATCTAGAAAACTATTAATAGCTAGCTTGCTCTCTGCCATAAGAGGCTATAAGAAGTCACATCTGTTACCTGAAAGCAGGCCTTCACCAGAATTTGACTGTGCAGCACCCCTGACCATAGACTCTCCAACGACCAAAACCATAAGATATATGTGCTTCTTGTGTAAGCCTTCAGCCCATGAAACATAGCTGCAGCCCACACCAACCAAAACAAGTCTATAGGCACAGCTTACGTATTCATCCTTTTAGGAGAGAAGTTTTCCAGGCTGTACATCAGCAGCCAGTGATTTATAGAATTATTACCCTCCTCTTGTTGGGGCCTGGCACTTCTCCAGCCTTTGGACTCCTACTCAAGACACCTGCTTTCTAGAATTCTTCTTCTGGATTTCAACCACCTCTTTGAGTTGAACTCTTGACTTTTTCCACGTTATGGTTTGGATTTTCAGTGTCCTCCAAACCTCACGTGTCAAAGGCTCATCTGCCAGCTGATGGGCTTTTTGGGAAATGGTTGGATCGTGAGGGCTGTAACTTCATCAAGTGATTAACCTGTGATGAAATCATAATTTTATGGCCTTATTGGGAAATGATGGAAACAGGAAGTGGAGAACACGGGGATTAGGCTCGGGGACTTTAACTTCCTCTCTGACTCTCTAGCCCTCCTCTCAAATTCCTGGCTGCCATGAGATCAACAGCCTGCCTTACCACACCAGCAATGACACTCTGCCTCCTCTAAGGCCCACAGCAATGGAGCCCACCAACCACAGCTGAAACCTCTAAGACTACAAGCCAAAATGAACCTTTCCTCCTTTAAAGTGATATTCACAGGTATTTTGTCACAGTCTTTCATCTCAAAAAAGCTAAGTGCTCCGAAGATGCTCTGTGCATCCCAGACATGCCTTGGACAGGAAAGAAAAGCTCCCTGATCGACAGGGCCCTGGGATTTGCCAATCAACTTTGCATTTTGTCCCAGTGATAAACCTCATCCCCGCTGAATGTCAGGTTATCAGTGATGACCGGGATGTTCCCAATCCAAGCGTTTTCATATCTGCTCTTCAGTGTATCAGAAGAAAAAGAAAAGCTATGTATGTGTGGCTGGAATGGCAGCGGGAATAGCCCACATTTACTGAAGATTTTTATTATATGCCAAGACTGATATTAAGCATTTTACTGGCTTTAATAAACAATCCTATCAGGCAACTCTTTTTATTATCAACTTCATTTATTTATATGAGAAAACTGGGGCTTCATGAGGCCAAGTGACTTGCCCAAGGCCACACAACTGCCAAGAGAAAAAATCAGACACTCTTGCCCTTGAAGCAGTCCTACCCCACTTTGTATCCCTCCTCCCTCTGTCTCTCTGTCTCTCTCTCTCTCTTTCTCTCTCTCTCACTCCCCTCCCCCCTCACACTACATCATGCACTACATCTCACACTACACCATCCCATATTTACACAGAGAAGGAGATAAAGAATGAGTAGTATGTTATTCTTATAAGAGCATTTAAATTTTTAAACTAGAAGTAAACAATATTATGTTATTATAAACTAGAGAAAACAATATTAAACCCAAAGAATCATCATTCTGTAGCTTAAATTGTCTCATCCAGTTATAAGGTAATCTATTCTATCGATAATTAAAACTTAAATTGTGAGTTAGCTACTTTTTGGAAAATGAGTAAACACAAAATCTCCCCAAAACAGTGTTGTGGTCCTTGAACTTGATACAATTTCCTGAGTAGAAGAGAGATGGGGCATGGCTACTCACTGAAAACTATGCAACCCAAGCCCACTTTTCCTGTGACACAATTTAAGACAGTAATTATGACGGGTGTATTATTAATAGATGTGGCATTTAGAAACTATTAGAGCATTTATTTTATCCCAATTTATTTTAGATGTTATCAAAATCTGAATGTCCCCATGAGAATACGCTCCCCAGCTTAGAGCATCATCCATCATGAACGCAGCAGCTGGGAAGAGAGGCTCTAACAAAACCAGAAGCACAGAGGGCACTTTGCCAATAAGCACAGGACACATTTATAATGTGTAAGATGTTCCCTATCTGTATTCAGGTCCCCAGGGACACTTCCTCTACCAGTGTAAGAGAATTCTCCAATCACGTGCCAAGGCAGAGGAGACAAGCAATAGGAATGCCCCATATACAAGTTTGGTCCTCAGGTAGCTGATGCAAAGCTCATTCATTCATTCATTCATTCATTCACTGGACAGGTATTTATGAACACTATGTACAAGTCATAGCATTCGGTATCAGTATTATAAGGCTAGTTCAACTAAATCTAATCTCCACTTTCATAAAAACTGTAGTCTCTCCAAGCATTCTAGGAGGTTGAGACAAGAGGACTCTAAGTTCAAGCCCAGCCTGTTGAGACATTGTCTCAAAAAATTTTTTTTAAATTATTGAGGATGTAAATCAGTGTAAAGACCCTAGGTTTAATCCCTGGTACCTAAAAACTAAATTTTAAAAAAGATTATAGCTTCTACCTAGACAACCAGATTCTGCTGGGAAGAGAATACCAAATGTGAGCCTAAGTTGTTGCAGTATTCATTCACGTGTTCAATAAACATTCAGTGAGTGTGATGGTCCATCAGGGCACAGGACAAAATCAGGTATGATCTTACAGTCAGGAGGAGGAGGGAGAATCAAATGTTCCATAGCAACTTCCACAGAGAGGAGCCATGATGCCTGTGCATGTGCTATTCCCGCATGCATTATGCAGAAAGACAGAGAGAGAAAGAAAAATAGTCAGGCAGAGGACACAAAGAGTCAACCAGGAAGCCCTGCCCAGCACTGACAAGAAACAGGAGACGTGACACTAGTTCATCCTCGGTTTGTTCCATTTCCCACGTGCTGCTCTTGGCACGATTGCTACCCAGCTCACTAACATTCATTCATATTCTCAAAACACACATTTGTCTTCCCACAGGTTCCTAAACTCAAGCCAACTGCTTACCCAACAAGCCAAGAAGCAGGCACCTTCCTTATCCCTGGTGGGACTTACAGCAGGGAGGTGCTCCCTCGGTAGGTAACTGGACCACAAAGAGTGAAGTGAAGTACCACGGATGGGCTACACCAGATGAAGGGGCAAAGTGGAGATTCTCCTGGGCAAGCCAGGCACATGGCTTCCCCACTGAGGGATGGCTGGAGGGATTTTCATTTATTCTTTAATTTAAAAAGACTTTTTTAAAGCAAATAATACATTTGGTTAGACAGAGGTCAAATACAAAGTTTTCCAACTTTCACGTAAATTTCATTTAAGTTAATTAGAAGTTTATATGATAATTCGAAAGGAATATAGTGATAAAATCTCAATCCCAGTCCCATCCTTAGCACTGACCACTTGACCCCAAAGACAACCAAGATTACCAAACTCCTGGGACTCCTCTCCAACACATTTTATGCATTTACAAGTATGCAGATATGTTTACACAAATAATGACATAACATCACATTATTCCTCACTTAGTCTTAACAATAGACTAGAGATAATTCCATATTAATATATTAAGCTCCTTTCTAACACATGATGCATATTATTTCATTAATGATGTGCATAATATATTTACCCAGTCCTTATTGAAGGATATAATTTGCTTCCTATCTTTTGTTGCAATAAATGACCATGAATACATACTATTTTGCCCATAAGCTGGTATATCAGTAGGACAAATTCCTGGAAGCAGAATTACTGCATCAGAGAAGCAAATGCATATGTACATATTATACATTTTAAAAAGTTGAAATTAAACAAACATCACAAAATTCTAGTAAAACATCATTAGAATTATTTGACTACCCACTTTACCCTCACAAGAGAGTATTTTCTATATTATTTTGACTACGTGGTCTTTGATTATTTTTTATGGCAAAAGATCTTACAATACCATCTTCTAAAGAATAAAGGAAAATTAAAATTTTTTCTCTAGCATATCACATTAACACTTCTTTTAGTATTGATGGCTGTTATGCACAGAACATGTGAGACATAATCACTATCTATATTTCTATTGCAGGTTTGTGCCCCCACAAATTTAAAAATTTTGATAAAGTCTATAATCTATGATGCCCATTAAAAATTTATTAGCAATTCCACTTCTAGGAATTTCTTCCACTAATATGGAAACTAAATTACTGCGCATATTTTTGGTAAGAGAAACCTTCCATCTGAACCAGGTATCATATTGATATATCAAGCTTCCTCCTAACACATGATGCATACTAGTTCCTTAATGATATGCATAATATATTTAGCCAGTCGCTCAAAAATACTTCCCCTGAGGCTCATGTGTTCAGAAGTCGAGTTTTTAGAAGGTAATTAGATCACGGGTACTAACCTCATTAGGGAATTAATCTGCTACTCAGTTTCCAGCGGAAGGTACTGTTAGGAGGTGGGGCCCAGCTGGAGGGAGAAGGTGAGTAGGAGCATGACTGTGAAGGATATATCTTGGCTCCACCTCCTTTTCTGTCTGGCTCTTTTCCTGTCTCTCTGCTTACTGGATATCATTGGGTGAGCTGCTTTCCTCTGCCATGTCCTTCCATCATGACATTTCTGCTACCCTAAAAGTCTATAAGCAAGAGCCAAGTGACCATGGACTGAAACCTCTAAAACTATGAGCCAGAATCAATATTTCCTAGGTTGATTTATGTCAGGTAGTTTTTCCTAGTGATAGTTGACTAGCACAAGTACCAACTTCTCCACTTACAATTTTCCACAACTGATAATCTTGAAGAACATTACTAGCTTCCAGCTTATACCTTTTAGACTCCTTTTCTTTTTCACTATCAGAATACCAGTGATGCTGGACAGAGGATACATTCTTACTTACTATGATTTGACTTCTGGCTCTGAACCTTTGTGCCAGAGACCCATAAGTCGACACACGAGCAGTAAGGGCACTGATGGAAGCCATTCTCACAACTGAAAAATGAGCTCAAATGACAAAATACACTCTGCAGCTAAATGCATCCCAGCTCAACTTTCTCTTAGGCGGATCCCAAAAATTCCCCATGGCCATTTCAACAATATCCCACACAAGGAAAAACATGGCACAGGGAACATTAGAGCAGAAATAGCAAGACTATTTACCACTGAAACATCTTGCTTTGGGTGAAAAAAAAAATTGGCAGAAGCATGTGATCATGTGGACACTTTTTAGAGGCTTTCCAGAGCCTCTTCTAGAAGCAAGCAGGGGACTCAGCAGCCACATAAGACCATAAGGTCCATTACTCTCATGGTAAATGCCTCTAGATAACAGTGCTCTGGATATGGTCCTTTTTGTTCTGTGTGCATGGCTTGGAAAGAACATTTTGGCAAGAGCTTTTTTCCTATGACAGTGGCAGCTGCAGAAACTGCAGGGGCAATTTTTGTAGATGTGAGTTCCTGCAGTAGCCATTAGGGTCCATATCCCATCACTCACCTTGGGACTATGGGCTATAAGTTAGTCATACAGGTCCAACAGTAGGTTTCTACTGTTTCTTCATTTGTTTGACTAGAATTTTAATCTTAATTTGAAACATGCAGGAAAGAAGATAATGCAATCAACACCAATATAACTCACATTGCTAGTTTTAATCATTGTAATATTTTGCCACTTTTGCTTAATACTAAATCATTTCACAGTACATTGCAAACATCATGACCCTTCACCCCTTCAATGTGTATCTTCCAAAAGTAGGGAAATTTCTCCAATTAGTAGCATTACAAAGATAACAATAATCTCTAGTATCATCTAAAACTCACTTCATAACCAGATATGTACAATTAACCTAAAAATATCTTAAAGCTCTTTCTTTGAAAGCAGAATCCAATATTTATGCAGTGAATTTATTTATTATGCCTCTTCAGTCTTGTCTGATCTGGGACAACTCCGCCACCCTCATTTTTTTTTTTTTCATGGCATTGGCTCTTTGAAGACACCGACCAGCTGTCACGTAGAATGTCCCACATTTCATATATGTTTGTTATCTCATGCTGTCAATAAGTATCCATATTATTTTCTAAAAACTGAGGTATATCTAAAGACTTGTTTTAAGCCAAATTTATTAAGTAATAATTTATATACAGTTTACTTCTTCCTTTTAAATTTCTGGTTTTGTATGTTTTGATGCATCTAGTCATGTAATCTAAAAGCTTGGCTTAATCCAAACTTAACACAATTGATCAAAATATACTTTAAATTGAACTTGAGAGAGCATCAGCAGGCACACAATGCCTGCTTATTCCACTATTAGTGATACTAATTTTAAATAGTAGGTTTCCATAGACTTTTGATCTCTGAACATGCATTAGTTTTGCAGTACTATGTAACAAATTGCTGCAAACTTGGTGGCTATTGTGGTTTGGATTTAAAATGTCTCCCCAAACCCTCATGCGTTTGGATGTTACAGATAATCTACAGAACCAGGTGTTATTTGGAGATGGGGGCCTGGAAGGGTTAATTGTGGGTATGTGGTGGGTTATAGGTGTGTGGTTGAAGACAGGCTTGCAGTAGACTATAGAACCAGACATGTGGTAGATTATAGATTTCAGGCATGTGGATTGGATTCTAGATTACAGGTGTGTAATAGATTACAGATTACAGGTGTGTGGTGGGGCTTAAACCTGGAAGGGGCAGAAAACTGAGGCTGGACCTAGAGGGGGTGGATCACTGGGACAGGATCTGTAAGAATATTTGCTACTTCCTTCCTTCCTTCTGGGACTGGACTGGGTTTCCTATTTGCACCTCTGCCTCTGCCATGTGTTTCCACTGTTGCCAGCTGCGCATGGATTGACTGACCCTCTGAAATGGTAAACTAAAATAAATCTTTCCTCCCTAAAGTTGTGGATGTCAGGTATTTTATCACAGCAAAAGGAAAACCACTAACATCTACTTGATCTCACAGTTCTGAATGAGATCAAAAGCCAGAGAGGGTAGCACTAGATTCTCTGCTCGGGATATCACAAGACTAAGACTAAAGTGCAGCAACGTTCACATTAGGAGCACGAAGTCATCTTTCAACCACATTAAGTCATTGGTAGAATTTAGTTCTGACTGATCTTGATTGTCAAGAAAAACAAGATATAGTCCAGCGAAAACCTGAGAACCCAGAAGATTCCTTGGGATGTTACTAGTTCCTTGTGATGCTTTATCTTATTTGTCAATTTGACTTCCCCAAGGTGTGTCCAGGTTTCACATTAGATGTTTCCTAACGAGGTTAGCACTTGTATGTATTCAGTAAAACAGATGCCCCCCCCACCCCCGGTGTGCATGAGCCCTAAATTCAATGAGTGCAAAGGCTGAGTTTAATCCTGGATATGGCAAAAAAAAAAAAGAGAAAAGCTTCATATTTCAGAATATTTTATGTTTTGGATATTCATATTAGAAATATGCTCAACCAGTAAGGTACACATGCAAATATTCCATACACCTCAGCCAGTCTCCTAAAGGCCTGAGTAGAACAAAAAGGGGGACAAAGTAATTTTCCCCTTTTTGCTTTTTGCCTGACTTGAACTGGGACATGGGTCAGTCCTTTGGACTGAGATTTACACCATCAGCTGCCCTAGTTCTCAGGCTTTTGGACTCCAACTGATTATAGCACTAGCTCTCTTGGGTCTCCAGCTTGCAGATGGCAGATCGTGGGACTTGTCAGCCTCTATAACTGTGTGAGCCAATTGCTCCCAACTAATCTCTCTCTCTCTCTCTCTCTCTCTCTCTCTCTCTCTCTCTCTCTCTCTCTGTCTGTCTTTCTGTCTCTCTCTGTCTCTCTCCCCACCCCTCATTTATATACACACATCATAGGTTGAGTACCTTTAGTTCAAATATTTGAGAATCCAAACCCTGAGACTTTATTTTTGAGACACTATCCCTATACACTAAATACCAGTCATTAACTCATTATGTAGGTCAGGTTGGGCTCAAACTTGCAATTCTCTTTCCTCAGCCTCTCAAGTACTAGGATTACAGGTATGTACAACTATGCCCAGTTTCAAAATCTGAAACTTTTTGGTTGCCCACATGACTCTCAAAAAACTTTCAAATTAGCCAGTTACTGTGATAAATGCCAGTATTTTCAACACCTTGGGAGGCTGAGGCTGGAAGATTGCAAGCTCAATCCCTGCCAGGTAAGTAAGTAACTTAGTAAGAACCTGACTCAAAATAAAAAGTAAAAAAAAAAAAAAAAAAAAAAAAAAAATTAAAAAGGGCTGGGGATGTAGCTCAGTGGAAAGACCCTGGGTTCAATCCTGAGTGTGACAAAAAAACAGAAGTTTCATATTTCAGAGCTTTTTACATTTTGAATATTCAGATTGGGGATGATCAGCCTGTAAAGTATATGCAAATATTCCAAATACAAAAAAAAAAAAATACTCTGAAACTGGAAGCATTTTAGGGATCAAGCATTTTGGATAAAGGATACTCATTATGTGAGCACTGTGTGTGTGTGTGTGTGTGTGTGTGTGTGTGTGTGTGTGTACTTGTATATGCCTTTGTACAAAGAGAGAAAGAAAGAAATACTTTTCTCTGAAGATCCCTGACTAACACACATCTCTATATCCATTAGTAAAAGTTTCTAGAAAATGACAGTAACCTAATACAGGCAGGACTACCAAGAGATCATGTTCTTTAGGAAGAAAAGTTTGGGTTATCTCATTAGACAGGGAAACCCAGACAGCTGACTGCTGGGTGAGAGCAATGGGAAGGATAGCAACAAGTTAGAAATGACCAGCAGAGGCGAGCTGCACAAATGTAGTGAAAACGCATCTATTTCTTCCTTGCTATGTTACACAGTTCTCTCCCCTTTTTCCTATTGTTTTTTACAAAGAGTATTGGTGATGCTTGATTTATAATTTAGTCTTTAGAATATCAAATGGGGACAAGAAAATAAAAGAACAACAACCTACAGTGCATTCAATGACTGATAGGACTTTGCATCTATTCTCTTTAGAAAAGAGGCTAGATACTTTTTTGCTGGCATTGACAAGGAGTTCTCTGAGGTGAAAGTATGCTGTTGTTGTTTTATTTGTTTGTAGTACCAGGGATTGAGCCCAGGGCCTTCATGGTGAGCTACATCCCTAGGCCTTTGTTTTTCTCCATGGGACAAGGTGTCTTAGTTACTTTTTCATCACTGCAACAGAATACCCAACATACACAAATTAGGGGAGGAAAATTTTATTTAAATTCACAGCTTCAGAAGGGCAGAGTCCACTCGTGGGTGGCCAGAAACAGTGGAAGCGTGTGGTTGAGGTGGACATGGAGCCATCTCTTCACGGCATTGCAAACAGGAAGCCAAGTCCTGTCCAGTGATCCATTCCTTTCCGGGCCAGCCTCACTGTCCCACCCCTTATAATTTAAGCCCCTAATCATCACATGCTGGTAATGTATAATCCACCACATACCTGTAATTTGACCCACATGCCTATAATCTATAATCTGCCACAGGCTTGTCTTCTACCATACCCTTGTAACCCCCCACATGGCCATGATCCACCCCTCCAGACAAGGTCCCAATCTCCTAAGAGCACAGTTCCATAGATAATCCATAATATCCAAATATCTGAGACTTTTGAGGGACATTCCAGATCCAAACCACAATAAAAGGTCTTGCCAAGTCACTAAATTGGCCAGTCTGGGCTCAAACTTACAATTCTTCTGCCTCAGCCTCCCAGAATGCCAAGATTATAGGTCTGTCCAAATATGGTCAAAGGGAATCCTAAGAAGTCAAAGAGCTGTACTGTATTAGAATTCTTGTACAGGCACCCCCAACACTCCCTTCTATTTGCTCTCTTAGATTCTCCATTAGAGAGCTATCATAGAGATCACAGGAGTTTGAAGGTTGGGAACTACATTTCCCAGACTTCCTTCATAACTGGAATGTGAATATAGCTAGTTTTCACCATTGTTTACATCAAATAAAAAGACTGGAGGAGACAGAAGCCATTCTTAGCCTGCCTGTCACAGCAGCTCACAGGCAGGCCTGCTACTGTGGCTTTTTGTTGTGGCCAGCCTATCACTGGCTTCAGAACTGCAAAGCAGCTGTGACTAGATGTGACTTGGCAGCAACAGCTTTCCAGACCACTTGATAACAGACTACAGCAGTGTGACAAAAAGAAAAACAAAGAAAAAGGGCCATAATGCTAACCTCAGCCCCTCCAGCCCACCCAAAATATGGAGTGTCTTCTAATTCCCTGTATGCTTCTGCCTGAAACACTTACAATGGCTTCTGATTTACTGAATTGAACGCTGATAAACTCTTTCACTGAGTTTGCCGTGATTTATATACACTGCCAAAGCTAGAGTGCCTGTTACCTCAAATCTTGAGCAACACAGCATATTGTTAAAGTTTGTGACTTTGGGCCTATCTCCTTAATGGAAAAGGTATTTTGGTGTAGTTTTAATATGCATGTCTTTCATTCGAAATGAGAGTTAGCATTTTTTTGTATGCTTAGGAGTCGTGTGGATTTCTTTTTCTGCACATTATGTCACTTGCTTGCTATGTCACACAGCTATAACCACGTGGTTTAGGGACCCCCTCTCCCCATAACCCAATCATGCTGTTCATCAAAGACCTCCACATTGCCAAGTCCAGTATTCATTTTTTTTTCTTATTTATACTGTTAGTGATACTTAACAATTCTTTTCTTACTTATATTGTTAGCAATCTTTAACCGAACGAAGTGGTCCTTCTTCTACTCTTTGAGACACACGCTGCACTTGGCTTCCACGATCTATCTCACTGTCCCTTTGTGTTTTAGATCTTGCCTTCCCCAAGCCACAGTCCTCAGACCCTCTCAATCACGATCCACTCACTTGTGATCTGATTCAGTCTCCTGGCTTTCAGTAATTCCTACATTGAAGGTCCCAAATTCCTACCTCCAGTTCCAGCTTCCCCTGGGTATCAACACTTAGATTTTTAAAAGTCAATTCAAACCATGTTTAAATCAAACCCCTGACTCCTCCCTCCCACAAATAAAATGAAACATTCTCCCCTAGTCTTACCTCAGGCGGGAACACAGTCTCACCTATCAGCTGTCCCAGCCACAACCTACCATCGTCTCTGCCTCCTTTCTTTGTCTCACTACCCTCAACCCATTCCTAGCCCATTCCTATGGGCCCTATCTTTAAAATTCACACAGAACATACTTTCCAAAGTCCTATGACAGTCTCTGGCTTACTGTAATAGACTCCAATTGGTCTCCCTTCTTCCTTTCTGCTCCCCTAAAAGTACGCTTAGCACAGCTGTTAGAATGATTCCCTTAAGTCCTATCATGTCAATTATGGGGTGGGACCTATCACGATCCTTCAATGGATTCCATACTACTGTAAGTCACAGAAGCTCTTTCAGTAGTTTACAAGACACTAAGGGGCTGCCTTGCCCCATCGTAATGCTTCTCTAACCTGTGTCTACCTCTGTCCCTTCCCTACACTCCACTACCGCCTCTCAATCCTCCTAGTACTCAGACACACCGAGCACATCCAACCTGAGGGCCTTCAACTCAGCTGCTTCCTCTGTCTGAAATGAGAGGGGTCTCTCATCTATTCTGTATGTGAATGTCATCTCATCAGTGAGGCTTTTCTTATTTAAAATAACAACTTCTACCCTCACTCCAGGACTTCCAATATCCTTTTTCTGCTTTCTGGTCCCAGCATTTGTCATGATTTGAGATTCTGTTTTCCCCCATCAAGACGATAAGCGTCACAAGAGCAAGGACTTGAGACTCTTTTGTTCATTACTGAATTCCAAGCAACCAGAAGAGTGTTTGGCATGTGCTAGGCACTCAGTGAAGAGGTGAATGAACGAAGCTAATTGACTGCAGAGTCATGAGAGTGGATGAAATTGTCTTGGAAGGAGGAGGTTAATCTATAGACGGGAAGTACCAACACACCCAGCAGGGTTAAAAGACCTTGTCTTCAGTGGAGGCCAAGAGTCCAACGAAGATACGGGGGAAAGTCTAGCAAGTGCCACTGGGAAGTTAAGTCCAGACATGGCAAGGAACTGGCCCCTTGCTTTCCTTGATTCCTATGCACTTGATAATGCCACCCCACCCCCACAAAGCCTCATGTATTTTCATGTAGTGTATTTGGATGTGCTCTTGGGAAGTGGGCCCTGACTGGAAGAAGTAGATGCTTTGGGTTTGATCTGGAGGGATTGTGTCAACTTGTTGAAATTGGAGAGTGGGGCAGAGCTACCAGGTGTGCTATTGACTTGTGAGTCAGGAAGTGAGGAGGATCACCCACTCTGGGTGTAGGGAGGCCAGCTGGTAGCTTAAAGTAAGGAAGGAAGGAAGAAGAAACACTGTTGCAGCTTCTTCCTGGGAAAGCTCTAAGCCTTGCCCAAGTGTCCAGCTACCAAGTCCCTCCTCTCTTCACTTGGCTTGGCTTTCTGTCTGCAATGGGGTGAGCGGCCCTCCACACTCTGCCATGTGCTCCACTGCTGCTGCCTGCCATGAATGGACTGAGTGAAACCTTCTGAAACTGAGCTAAATAAATCCTTCCTCCTTTAAGTTGTGGTTGTCGGATATTTTCACCCAGCAATGAGAATGTAATTAAGACAATGGCCACGCAAAAAAAATAGGTGGGATGTATGATATTGTAGATAAAAGAGAGTTACACCTGCAGCACAGAAGGTGGGCAGTGCCATGAAGATATCTTCATCAAGTGGGAGTCTGGAAACATTTTTATACACCTGAGAGTTAATCCTTGTCTTGAGAGAACTAAGGTGCTTATCACTTTTCACACAATGTATGTTTATCAACATGCTTCTTAGAATGTCAATGTTGCAAAAATGTCTTTTTGTTCCTTTGGGTGGTCAGTGTTCCCTTAGAGCCTACACCATATAAGCACCTAAATCAGGTTCCAGTCTAAGTAAGGAAGATTTATAAAGACTGTTCCCTTTTCGGATATCATTGACTGTAGGCCATGGCATTCAGGTATGCAGCATACCTTGTTTTGGAAACGCACACCCAGGTGGCCAGCTATGCAGACATGTGTACCGTGTGTGACTTTAGAATGTCATTATGCTAAGTGGGATCACTTTGTGTCTGAGACCCAACAATGATTAAATACATATTATATACTGAAGTCTCTGCTTCTTTACTTAGTTGTAACTGACAACACACCCTATTTTGGACCCCCTTCTGTTTTTGTCCCTTAAGACTGCTAATCTCTAACTACCTGTCTGACATGAGGACCTGACGAAAGTGTCCTTGAGCTGGTGAGGGTTAATAGTAATAACTAACATGTAAAATATGTCAGCTACTTCAGATGTATTAATTTAATAAGGCCTCACGACAAGCCTAAGAGAAAATATCACTAGTTCCAATCTAACAAAGGTGCACTGAGGGTGTACTGAGGGTGTCAGAATCTGCCTGGTGAGCTGGTGTGTTTCTTCTGACCCTATAGCTGCTTTCAGAGAGTTGCTAATGACTGTCCCACACTTACCCTGGGGCCAGGCTCTGGTCTCCTTCTCTGTGCTCATAAGGGAACATAGGAAAAGCATATAGTCATACATTGCTTACTCATTGTCAATTTATTCTGGAACTCTTGATGAGTGCCAAATGAATTTTTCCCATAAGAAATAATGTACTTAGAAATAATCCATGAAAGTTCTCCAGAACATTCACATTTTACTGAGCTAATATCAGACTTTTACTGGGCTAATACTAACTTTTACTAGACTAAAAGAAGCTTTTAGGCTTACTGGTATCCCTCAACCTTTCTGAGACCTATGTTTAGTGCTTAAAATGCACAAAAGTAACAAGACAGGAGTGAAGAATATGTTGAGGTTGTACACTGTCCATGAGCTAACAGTGGGACTGGCAGGTCAACCTGTTTCATCTCAAGAGAGACCATAGACAGAAGAATAGGTTAGGATAGTAGGTTAGGAGAGAAAGGCAGACTAAGATCAGGCATTCCAGTCACCACGGGTCAGACAGGCGGAATCAAGGTGGCATCAAGGTCTCAGTCAAGGACCTGGCCCCTCCGGGAGGCAACCAAAGAGAAGTAGCTAAGACAGGCAGCTTATCCTCCCCCTCCTGATTTCTCCTAGATGCCCTAAGGTAATCAGTAGGCTTGCGTTGTTCTACAACCCCAGCCACAGGGGACTGCTCGAAACCACATGAGCAAAAGCTTTATAAAGGACTCTAGTTCTTCACCCTCTCTGGACCCTCACTCAAGACCCCCTCTTGACTTCTCCTCCAGAGCTTTACGTTCTCAATAAATCTCTTCTTGCTTCAAATCTTCCTTGAACTCCGACTAATTATTCTTAATCATATCGAGAGTTCCTGAAACCAGACATCGGGAAACAAGAGTGGTAACAGCACCTAGCGGTGAGCAAGTGACAACTAATGAGACATTTTATCCAGGGGAGGGGGTGTGTGGAAGAGGAGAGGTGTCTTGGAACACACAAATACTAGTAAGTGTCACAAGTCCCAAGCAAGTACACAGTGCTTAAACATTTTTACCAAAATGCAGTGAGTACCAGACTTGAAGAATTCTTAAGCCAACCAGTATTGAGATCGGTATGACTGTATTTAAATAAAACGACCTTCCAGGGGATTGAAACACATTAATATAGCCCTTGCAAGTAGGGAAGGACAGGGTGCCTGACCTCTTACTCCGCCTTTGCCACCAACTCTCAGGAACCCAGACCTAGTTACTACCCAGTCATCTTTCTTCTTGCAAAGAGGAAGCTACCTCGCATAAACTCACAGGTTCTTTCCAGGTCGGGCTTTGACAGTCTGCGGTCAGGACACCTACTCCATTAACAAGCAAGGGAAGTGTGCCCTCTGGACAAACCATTCCTAACCCACACCATCTGTGTTACCAGGTAAAAGAGCAAAATAAAACCTTGGTGCCTGCTAGACAAGCTTTCCAGAGAGAATCAGGAGCTCTAAGGTTGCTAGGAACTAAGGACTTGAAAAGAGGGAGTTTTGGAGAGGAGCAAGTGACAGAAGCGCTGTCCCATAGTTTAGCACTGCACACCTGGTTCGTGTGTTTATAACCAAGACTCTAGTTCTTTTCAGTGTAATAATTATAATGGTGAGTAAAAATAGAGGCTTCACAACACTTCACAGAAGAGGCCAGGATAATATTTAATTCTTGAAAACCTGGATGATAGAAGCCACAATACTAAAAATGGAGAATTTTTATGCATACACAGAGATCTCTGAGTCAAAGTTTCTGTTAACTTAGACACATATCTGCCCATAGCCCATGATTTATGTGCATATATGCACACATGCATATTCATACATGCATCTAAAAATATAGATAAGGATATAAATCCCCAAGAATGGCCAGATATAGATTTGTATATTGGAACCTGGCTCTTTAAAATGGGGGATAATATAATGACACTGAAAATTATTCTAATCCTTTCAGAGACCTAAATGACCAAATGCCTCCTGACTCCTGAATTACATTACCCAGAAAGAGCTTAATAACACGTTATTATCACTTCTCCTCGCTGACAGGATTTCTGGGCTGAAAAGACAAACAAGGACTGCGTTTGTTCGTAGTACCATGCAGTCACCTCTGCTAAGCTGCAACCGCTGCTAATTCCAGGTAAATGCTACACCGTAGAAGAAAGCCTGGGCTGGGAATGTGACTTGGTGCTTAGTAACTGTCACTGTTGCAGCTGGCTGCCATCATCTGGGAGGAGCTCCAAGGAGCTCATGGAGCCAACAGAGTCCCATGGGGTGAAGGGCAAGGGACAGAAACTGCATTATGAGAACCAAAATAGAATTTCTCAGTTCAACTGATATGATATAGGTGAAATTCCTTGTAAGCTGTACTGTGCTCCACAGACGTGACCATGAGTGGATGGGGTTAGTAACATGGGTCCTTACTGGGTTCTCAGAGCCACCAGGCACAGCTGCATAGGCTGGGCATTGCTTAATCTCTGAGAGTTTCGTTAACCTATATGAACGACACTCCCTGGAGGTGTGCATGGTGATGGTCTTGTTGGTTAAAATAGGGACCAGTTGACCATGAAGATCAATACAAGGAATGGTCTCCCTCTCCTAGACAATGCTTGGTCAACAATTCTAACAGTACCTTGCCAGTGCTTTCAAAAATTGGCTACAGAGTGATTAAGAGGAAATTACAGATAAGAGCTTTGACAGCAAGAGCCAGGTCTTACTTACTGATGGTCCTAACTCTTGCAATGGGTGTGGTATAAATATTCAGAAAATGTATGTGGATATAACAACAGATGGACACAGACTGAATGGAAGGTGGAGATTCACTGGGGTCACTTTGTGAGGAGAACTGGGCTCATCAGCTGGGCTGTAGTGGTTGCAAAGGGCATGTTTAGTTCAGCAGATGCAGCTGCGTGCTCAGCCCCATGTCTGCTTTTCCATGATTTGAGTTATGAAGGGCCTCTGTGAAGCCTTTCATGAAGGGTGATCGACGTGTCACGAGTTGAAGCAAAGGTTTTTATAAGGTCCTTTGCCTAGATGCTAGGACTGTGGGCCTGTGTGGTGGTAATGGCCAAGGAGTACAGGTCATGGCCCCCTGCCATCAGGATCTTACACCTTGATTTAGTCAGATAGTTTAGCCAGTTCCTTAAAAACAGTGAAATAATCATATCAGTGGTTTGAACTCAAGTGCCAGTGAACAGTGAAAATGGTAAGTATTATAAGAAGTCAGGTGTGGGAGGGGCAAGGGACAGGATTTCTGTTCCATTGATTTCTACTAAATTCTCAAAAGAAGAGTCTTATTAGTCCAAGTCAGCTCACTGACCCAATCACTGTGACCAGAGGGATATAATACTCTAATTGACAAGGCTCGTACTCCATTCCTATTGATGGTGGTTGGGGCACGGTTAGTTCCACACAGACCACATGAAGTGAGTTTCTGAATGGCAAAAGAACTACCTATTTCTTCTACGTACCTATTTCATCCGTACACTCAGGAAAAAATATGAAAAGGGCTACACTTTAGGAGAAAAATGAGAGAGCTCATATTTCTCTAAGAAACCAAAAGCTGTATTTCCATAGGTTCAATATTTAAACACAACGTGCAATATATGTGCGTGTAGATCCCCTAGGCAGCTGGACTGAGAAATGATCCTGCCTGGCCCTGGTAAGCTAGCCAGAACTTCACAACCCCTGGTGAACAGGCACAGTTTTACAGTGGTTCCACACAAGGCAGGAAAGTCCATTCACGGGGTCACAGGAGCTTTGGGGAGGTATCAGATCAGAACTTCAGTTTGAGGGGGACAGTGACACGCAAAGGAGAGAGGAATGATAAGCACTGTCTTGCTGACACTACCATCTTTTGATCCTCAGAGCCCATTCCAAGGGGCCAGAGAGGGACCTAGTGTTAGAGTGACTACTCTGGACAGATACCTAGGGGAGGAGCATCATGATGCAGGGAAGAGCCAGGGTGGACAAGGAGTGCTAGAGATCAGAGCAGTGCGGGCAACTGACCACGACCACAGGAGTAGCAAACCAAGCACCTGCGCAGCCACAGGCACTGCTGCAGAAACTACCCTAAACCTTCCTTCCGTAATTTTTTGTTCCATTTTGTCATCTTTGAAATGGAAGGGGGCTGCTTACCTAATGATCTGTAACTGTTGCCCTGAGTAACCAAGCCTTTAATATCAGAGCAGGAGGAGGAAGGGAAAGAGGGAGGGAGACACAGGAACCAGGCGCCGGCCTATTGTTTGCCATCATTTTAAATCATTTATCAGGCCCTTGTTTGTCCATAAGTAATATCTGCCTAAGTTCTGTGGAGGATCCCAAGAGCCAAGAGAGCAGGACCCAGAGCTGGGCTGCACAGGTGCACTCTCCAGCCAACTCCCTGAGCTGCTCTCTCCCTCAGTTCCCTACTTGATAAAACAGTGATTGTGGGAATTAGATTTGTTTTTAAAGCATGTTAAAGTACTTAACAGCATCTGGCATGTCCCACTATGATTGTTATTGACTTTACTGTGCCATATTTGGATATAGAAACACAGTTTGGAGATTATACTTGTAAAAATATCTACTGGCTGAAGTAGACAAGAAGAAAACACATTCTGTGTGGGCAGAATAACTCGAAAATGGCCTCCAAGATTCCTACCCCACACCCTCCACACACCTCCCAAGGTACTTTGCATAACATCTTTCTTCCCTCTAAATGTGGACCAGACCAGTAGACACAATAGGATGCCTCTCCTTGCTCATGTTACCCCAGAGGTGAAGGGACATCGGCACAACTGACTTGGAATTAACCAAAAAGGAGATTATCGTGGCAGAGCCTAACTTAATTAGACAAGAGGAACCTGATCCTTCCTTAGGTTAGAGAGATTGTTGCCTATTGGCCTTAAAGAAGCAGAGTCATGAAGTGAAATACCTATGCAAGGAACAGCCCTCAGGAGCCAAAGTTCTCAGTCCTATACCCCCAAGAACCCAAATTCAGCCATCAACCAGAATAAGCTCAAGAGAAGACTGAATCTCAGATGTAAACACCACAGGTTGGCACTGTGTTAGACTTGAGAAGCCCTCGCTAAGCAGAAAGCCAGCTAAGCTGTCCCCAGACTCCTAAGCCACAGAAATTGGAGACAGATGTATGCTATTTTCAGCCACAAATTTTTCAGTGATATTTTACACAGTAATAAAAAAAAAAAAAATACTGTGGCTTAGTGGTAAAGCACTGGCCTACCATGAACAAATCCTGGGCTCAATCCCTAGTGCCAGAGAGAGAGAGAGAGAGAGGAAATGCAAATTTTAAAAATAGTGTTCCATATCTTCTACTAGGGATTGAACCCAGGCCCTTCACAATGAGCTAAATCTCAATTCCTTTTTTAAATTTATTTTTTCTACTGAGACAGGATCTTGCTAAATTGCCCAGGCAGAACTTGGACTTGCAGTTCTCCTGCCTTTGCCTTCCAAGTGCTGAGATTACATGCATGTGCCACTGCACCCAACTAAATAGCTAATTTATTAAATATAATAAATGTGCTGAGCCCTTTAAGTGTCTCATCTAATTCAATCATCTTAACACTAAGGGAATAGAAAGTTGGTGCCTTTATTATTTTCATACTACAGTGGAATATACAGAGGAATAGAAAGGGCAAGTGATTTGCCTCAGAACTCACCCAACTGATAGAAGGCAGAGTAGAAATTCTAATCCAGCTCTGCCTGGCGTATTCCCTACACAAAAACATTTGTTGAACATCTGCCATGTTTCAGATCCATGCCAGGCATGGTGGACAGTCAGAGAAGAAGCAGTCACAGGGCTTGACCTTGAGTGGCTTCCTGTGTCGTGAGAGGAATAAGCACACAACCACTAATATGCAACGGAACAAAATAAATGCCATTAGGCCAATGCCAAGAGTTTGGGGCCTGAGAGGACAGCAGAGTTACACTTATTGCCGCGGAGTCGGGGGTGTGAGAATGGAGTTCAGGCACAATTTCATAAAGCAGAAGAGATCGAAGATGGGACTCGGCTGGTGGAGATGTGCCCTGGCAATGAATGGGGACAGAGAGGCCATCAAAATATCAAGAGGCAGCAGCACAAGTAAATATATGGCAAGAGGACCCGGCAGAGTGTTTGGGGGAACAATGAGCAGGCCAATGAACTCCTGAGCAGGACCTAGAGGTACCTACTCACCAGTTACACTTCCGAAGACACTGAGTGTACATGGAGGGTACATTTCCACTGAGGTAATAGGACTCGTGGCCCTGCCCATGAGCAAGGCTACATGTGCATGGCAGAAGAGGACAGGGATCATCTCAGAAAGACTAGAGTTAAGTTCCTGGGTTCACTATGTAACTGCAAGACTTATACCCTCAGGCAATAATAACCCCTCCCAACTAACTTTCCTGTATGTAAAATAGAAGTATATCAGTACATTGCAAAATGCCCAACACAAAAAGACGAGGGAAGCAAATAGATTTTCATATTACAACTCAAACTGGACAAAGTGATAATGGCCACAAGAAGCCCTGAGTTCAGAGGAATTAAAACTCTGCGTGCTGTGGTCAATTAATGCTGTCCACCCAGAACAAGGCATGGGCCGTGGTTTCACTTCTGCTGCACATTTGGCAGCTGTAGTAGCATCTGAAGCATTCAGTTCCCCTTTACTTCCTTTCTTCCTACCCACAACGCAGTAAGTTAAATTTTCTATGTTATAACTGTAGTCATGCACTGCATTATGACCTTTCAGTGACCAGTGAACCACATACATTGAGGTAGTCTCAAAGATTATGATGGATTGAGGAATTCCTATCACCTATTGACACTGCGGCCATCACAATGTCAACAACCCATTACTCATGTATTTGTGGTGACACTGATGTAAACCAACTTACTGCACTGCCATGGAACCATGTATAGAAACTCCAGTACACTGCCCCAAGCTTGTGTTTAACTCCATGGCAGATTGCACAGCAGGGCAGAAATTGGAAAAGGTTGTGTGGATCAGAGTTTGAGATGACTTCAGAGAGATGGGACGTGAAGATGGTAAGATTAGGAGCCGGGCTCTCATGAGAGTCACATGTGCCAAGACACAGAAGCAGGACTATTCTTGGTGAATAAAGACCGTGCAGATGGGCCTTGTGAGGGCAGGATATTTTCAGGAGAGTAGTAGGAGGTGACATCTGAGGAACAGAATAACTAGCGAAGAGAGTCATTGTATTAGTTTGCTGAAGTAATGTAATACCAAGATGGATGGATGGCTCCTCAGTACTGGAGGCTGGACACCCAAGGCCAAGGTGCTGGCCGGGTTGGTATCAGTTGAAGTCCTTCTTGTCCTTCTTAAGCTTCATTACTGTGTCTTCATAGGGACTGTCTCCCATGTGCAGGGATGGAGTGAGCTCTCTAATATCTTCTCTCATTTTATAAGACCAGTCCTATCAGATTAGGACCCCACTCTTATGACCCCATTTAATCTTAACTATCTCCCTAACTATCCCACTTTCAAACAACAGTCACATTGGAGGGTAGTTTCTCAATGTGGAAATTTGGAGGAACACAATTCAATGTTCCCTGACAGTCACTACAGCTCTTTTAGTTTCATTTTTTAAATTTTGAAATGAATTAGATTCATTTTTAATAGAAACATAACTCAAGTATGGCCCAGATAGGAAGATTATAACACAGTCAAACATAAACATGGATCATAACACAGTCAAACAAATCTAAACATACTCAAATTTTGTCACTTCTAAAATAAAGCAAATTATCCCTCATTTTAAAAATATTTCTATCACTAAATTATTTGATAAAAATATTACTGGTGTTAAACCTGCATTATGCATATAAAATGTTCCTAAGATTGGGGGCAATGTCTCTATGCTATAAAGGGAGGGAAGGGGAAGTGAAAAATTATTTATATATATTGATATGTTGATATATATTTTTTATTGGGTCTTAACACATATATGTGTATCATAAAAATGGGTAATTTCTTCATACTGATTTTGTGCTTTTCAAATTTGCTTTACACAGGTTTCATTTGTTTTTTATTTTGTTTTTATTTTGCGATACTGGGGAATGGAAACCATCCAGGGCCTTCACACACTGAATTTTTTTCATGTTTTTAACTCTGAGCCTTGCTAAACTGCTAAGCTGCCCAGACTGCAATCCTCCTGCTTCATCCTCCCAGAGAGCTGGGATTACAGATATGTACGGCCATATTCAACTACAGTTCACTAACTTCCTATTTTTGAAGAGTGTCTCTTTCTTTCTTTTTTCTTTCTTTCTTCTTTCTTTCTTTCTTCTTTCTTTCTTTTTTCTTTCTTTCCTTTTTTTTTTTTTGGACAGGTCTCACTCTGTATAGTCCAGGCTAATCCTGAACCGTGCAACCCAGGCTGATCTCTCAGCCCTCAAGTGCTGGTATTATAGGTATACACGCCCAGCTTATTATGTGGTGCTAGAGGATCAAACTGAGGGTTTTAGGGTTGTTGGACAAGCATTTTAACTGCAGAGCCATGTCCCTGGACCCTAAAACTTTCATATTCAAAATCAGATTCTTGTAGCAAGACTTCCTATAGACCCTTCACCTAGATTTCCCAAATGTTGACATATTACATAACCATAGCAGTTATCAAAGTTGGAAAATTAACATTGGTATGACATTATGAGTTCTGGAATTACAGGTCTGCGCCACTGAGCCCAGAAAATTCTTCTTTATCTGTAGTTGTAATGTACATAGTCAGAATACTATTTCCTTTAGTGACTTAAGTCCATTTTTCCCCATTCTCCAGTGTGGTTATGTTATTCAGTTGTAATGAATTCTCGGCCATTTGTCACCTTTTGTATCCCATTTCGGGTTCCTCCACATTCTAGTTGGCTTAAATTACTTATTTTTTGAGTACGTGAAATGTTAACGTGATTCTAAAAGCAAGACCTATACAGAAAGGTCCTGTTTTGTCCATTTTGTTCTAAGTTTTTGAATTTCGAACTCCTGGTAGGTTTTCATATCCCCATGGCTGGTCTATGTCTGTTTAATTCAGTCTGAATAAATGTTTTACAGATTTCTTCTGCCCCATGGTGGTTTTTTAGTGAGTAACTTTTAACTGTTGAGGCAGACTGGATCTAGTTTTCAGGTTGTATAACTTGGTATGGATTTTTTTTTTCACTTTATTAGTGTTTTTCTGTGTTTAGCAGAGTCCTAGTTGTAGGAATCTTTTTTGCGGCAGGAGAAAGATAGGGTGCCTTCTGACTTTTCTGGGATTCTCTTGTCTTGCAGGATCTTGAAGGGTTTCTTTATGCTAATAGAATGCCTTCTCTCCCACTTTATGGTGACAATAGCAGCTGTCTGTGTTCAAGCCTCCCAATATTTCTCCAAAAACAATAGAGAACCGAGATAAAATGCACAAAAGCTCTACCTTCAGAATAATCTGAAGACCAGCAATCACCAAATTTCAAAATAAGTCTGAAGTTAAGAAGAAGAAGAAGAAGAAGAAATTCCAGCGCGACTCTTTTCTCATCCTGTCTCGCCCCAGGGGGCTTTGCAGGAAGGCAGGCAGGCCAAGGGATGCCAGGGTGTGCAGATGGAAACAGCTGGCTATAGACCTCAGCTCCATCTAAAAGCATGCCTAAACATGCACGTAAGTAAGCAGCGCTCCGCTATATCAGAGCAGGGCACAGCTTCTGGCAGAGATGAGGGCGAAAAGGAAGGGGTGCGTATCCTTTGGGAATTGGTGCCCCCAAGTCAAAATAAAATAGAAACAGATCACTGTGCATCCTTCAGCAAATTGAAAACCTGACGTATTGATGACAGATCAAGAATGTCTCACTATGCAGCGATGAGACTCCTCCCTTCCCTCCTCCCTTTTTAACCTCCCTCTGTCCCACTCCCATCATCAGGCAGCAACCAAGCCTGGCTTTTTTTTTTTTTTTCATTTACCCCAGGAAAAGGTCATAAGCCTGCCAAAGGCGGAAGAAGAATAGGAAGGAACCTCTTATTGGTTTTTTATTTCAGAAAGTTAGGGGTTTTATTTTAACCTTTCTTAAGGGAATGGATTACATGCATAATATAAACAAAAAATTTGGGATAAAAACTCGAGTAAAAGCAGGATTCCTCCCTACCACCTCTATCACCTACCTCATTTGATCCTCAACAGATACCTCACTTAATACACGCTTCAACTAATATACACACACATGCACGCACGCACATGCACATATATATATGCATACTCTACACTTAGTATATATACATGAATACCTAGTATATACACACACATATAAAGCCACATACATATACAAAGATATGTACACACACATATAAAGATAAATACAAGTAAAAGACAGTCAAGGTAATTACAAAAGCTGGGTATTACTGGGTCCTAGAGAAAGAACCCTCAAGAGCTACACAATGTCTTCTCGTGGACTCACATAAAACATTGAGATTATAATTTAAAATACCCTGTTCAATTTAGGTAGGAGAGAAAGGGGCGCCCCGACAACTGAAAGGAGACCACAGAAACCCCAAAGACACATCAGAAGTGAAGAGGAGCAGCAGCTCAGGAAGCAGCCCCAGGAAAACTGAGAGCAGTCCAAGCTGCCAGCATCTGCAGACGGGGCAAAGCCTAGAGCCCAGAACCTCTAACCAAGGTAAGCATGGATGCAGGAGACGTGGGATTTGACAGCAGATGGTAGCCCGGCCTCCAGAAACAAGCCTGCGGGTAGTGCAAACTGCAAATACAATGTGAGCTTCCCCTAGAAAAGGCCTCCCGGAGCCTAGATCAGAAGAAATACTCAGCAGCCATAATAGGCACTGACGTAAGCAGGAGCCATTTTTAAAAATAAAAGCCTGAGACTGACCTGTTCAGAGTAATCAAGCTCACCAGTTTTTGGGGTCACTCTTAAACAATGCCTAGGAAGAAACTGGCACAAGAGACAACTGTGGAGGGAAGAGAAAGGCTTGCAACCCCTGAACAGCTCAGGTGGTAGTGGGAGCACCTCCAAGGGTGGAGAGCCCTGCCCTTGAGGGAGGGAGCCAGGACAGGCAGGAAAGCTTTGCTGAGAGGGCTGGGGGTAAACAAGAGACCTCAGAGGCCATCTGACAGTTAGGTCCTCTCTCACTGCCTACTCCCAGCACAGAACTCAGAGAAATTGCAGTCCATCCGTCCCCCCACCCCACCCCACCTCCCACCAGGCTACTCATTCAAAGAAACCTCTCCCTAGGCCTTTAAAGTGAAGTCCCTCAACAACAGAAACATGGGAAGAAGACAAAGCAACAGGACACACATAAAAATGTCTGAGATCCCTGAAATGAATGTCATGGACCCTGAAATAGTGGAACTCATAGGGAAGAAAGTCAAAAAGCAAATAAATGAGTCAAACAGCCAGTTCAAACAAGATATTCTTAAAGAAATGCAAGCGATGATCAGTGGGCTTAAAGAGAAATTTGCTAAACAAATAATGGTCCTAATGGATACAAAGCCTACTGAGCATAAAGAAGCCACAAATAAAAAGTTGGCTAAGGTAAATAAGGAAATGCAAGATACGAAGGAACATTTTAATAGAGAAGTAGAAATTTTTTAAAAGCATCTAGCTGAAATTCAGAATATGAAAAAATACATTTAAAAGCAGGGGTAGTTGACTCAAACATTGTGAGGACGGAATTTCAGACCCTGAAGACAAGGCTGAGGAAACAAATGCTATAATCAGGCATGACTCCAATATTAGAAATGAGTGAAGTAGCTGGATACAACAGATGATAGATGATTCAAAGAGAACAAATCTCAGAATTATGAGTGGAGGAGAAGGGGCAGAAGACAGAGCCAAAGGTATGAAAATTTTATTCACTTAAATTATGCAAGAAAATTTCCCAAATCTAGGAAAAGAAATTAATTTTCAGGTACAAGAAGCTTATAGAACACCAAACAACCTCAACCAGCAATAAGACTAGCCACGGCATATTATAATCAAACCCTCAAAAATAAAACATAAAGAGAGAACGTCAAAAGCAATAAGAGAAAAACAAACATTATTCTCCCAAGGCAAACCCACTTGAATTATAGCAGATTTCTCAGTGTGCACTTTAAAGGCCAGAAGAGCCCGGAGCAACATTTTTCAAGCCTTAAAAGATAGCAAGTGCCAACCCAAGTTGTTGTATCCAGCAAAATTATCCCTGAAAATTGAAGAAAAAGTAAAAAGTTTTCACGACCAAGAATTCCTTAAAATATTTGTACCCACTAGCCCAGCATTGCAGAAAATTCTTGAAGAAATCTTTGAGAGAGATACAGAGAGACATGCAGCACCAAAGAACATGGAGGAAAGGAAACATCTAAAGAGAAAGATTAAGAAAAAAATAAACAACAATCATTTGATCGGTAACGTACTAAAACAGTACCAGCTTTCTCACAAAATCCGTGAAACCTCCCCACATAATTATTATTTTTATTAGTATATTAATTGGCGAAACATAATAATTATATTCAACATTGGAAATTAGTATAAAATCTTGATCTGTGAAATTTTTTGATGTGTATGATGTGTATAGATATTTAGCTGCGGGTGGAGTGACAGAAGACACTTGTTTTGATTTGGGATATTACTAGTTCTAAACTCAGTAAGAGTTGATAAATAAGTGGTTCTTGGGATCTTTTCCCTGAAGCTTTCATTGAGGGGTAAAGATAAAAGATCACATAGCCTTAGACCATTGGCTGAGAACTTAGTCAGCCATTAATTCACTTATGATTCTTGAATATTTGCTCTCAATTTCATGCTCTGTAACTAAATTTGTAATACTGATCTTACTCATTTTTTCCTGTTCCTCTTTGGGAGAGAATGCTTTAAAATATTTAAAATAACTAAGTTTGCTGTCATAAAAGACAGAGATAAAGAACCCTCTACCCTCTTTGCTCTACTCTTGGAAAACCACAGGTGTGAGGTCATGAGATACCTGTGACCATTTCCTAAACAAAGTTTCCTGTAGACTAGGGACCCGTCTCCAGATGAGAAATGGCCTTGGGGCATGGCTAAGTTTGTGATTCCAGAGATTCCACACTATGATCCCAGAACTGCAGATCCTGTGGTTGCTGCGCACAGAAGTCAGAGGGACCCGTCCTATCTGAAGAGGTTGAGCAGAGAGAAATGTGGAACCTCACTCAGGCACCTATGACTTTAGAGGCTTCCCAAGTAAATGCCTCCAGGAAGGGTAAAGCAGTGACTCAAGCGGCTGAGTACCATGTCACCTCAGTGGACACCTGCATGACTGGGCACATTGAGAGCAAGATGTTCCCTCCACAGAAACCCTGAGGACTCAAAGTGTCATCCAAGAGGAGAAGAGAAGTCCAGGATGACCTCTCTCTCTCCACCCAGCTGAACAGACCTGAGTTTCCAGTGAGGCCTCAGCTTCTCTGAGGGAGATTTGGAACCCAGCTCTGTAGACAAGGCAGGCAGGGCAATGGACAGTGCAAAGCACTTCCTGTGGGAAAAGCAGTGCCTGTTTGCTGAGGAGTGTGAGCAGGGAGGGAGGAACCAGAACAAAAAGGGGCCACAGCTCTGGGATTCTCCGCCAAATGAGCCTTATCAGGCCAGGCTGTGAGGACAACAGATGCAACTGCAGTTCTTCTCTCCTCATTGAGGAACAGCCTATTGCCCACCCCTCTTTCCTATTTGACTGCCCAGCAGCTACACCTCATGTTATTGAAAGCTGAGGGGGTATGGAGGATGAGGCAGAAAGCAGAGCCACATAGAAGAGAACAAGGAAGAAGGACCCCAGGAGTAGAAGCTTTGTGGTTAGGAGAACTGCTCTCAAAGGGCCTCTGGCTCTCAAGCACACCAGGCTACCTACATGCCTTAGAAAGTGGCTGTATGATCACCCTGGCAACTCCTGCTATTTGTGCTCTTGAATAGAGGGACAGGGACAGCTTATACTAGGCAGGATGTTGATCACACTGCAATAGTCATGTGTTTGATAATGTTGTACCCCATTAGCTGGCCTTTCCTACCTAGATGTCATTTTTTATTTTTGGTGGGGCCCAGCTCATTTTGAGTGGACAGGATATACTCACAAATAAGTCACTTAAAGATTTCACCTGCCTCTGGGACATGTCATCCTCTTTACCACATGTGAACTCACTTGTTGGTATACTTTAATACAGTTACTACCAGGAGATATGAGCAAACATGCCTCACCCCAGAAAGAGCACACAGAAGGAAAGGGAGGGAGTCACCTCCAGAATGTCCCATTTGAGGAGAACCATGATAACACAGTCTCCTAAACAAGTACTATGATAGAGCTCAGGGATATGGTCTAAAGGTATGTGTACCCCAAAATGCACATGTTGAAATCCTAATTTCCCCCATCAAGAGGTGGGTCCTTTGGAAGGTGATTAGGTCACAGGTCTCCAACCCCTGGGGACACACTGGGACTGGTCTGCAGTCTTGGACGCAGTGGGCCACCACGACAAAGCTCTGCCCCCTGTCAGCACTCTATTAGGTTCTAATGCCACTGCTGATCTGACAGGAGATAGAGCTTTGCTTTCTCCCCTCCTGCTGCTGCTCACCATTGCAAAGTTATCCTCCAACAATCTACTACATAACAAGCATACCCCCATCCCTCTTCTTGGCACCTTGTGTACAACTAAATGAGTCTCTAGTGTCATAAAGATTGGATTAGTTCATGCAGACGTAGCCCTTATGACTGGGATCTGTTCTCTTGTAAAAGAGACCTCAGAGAGCCACCTCACTACTTCTACTGTGTGAGAGGCACTATTTACAAACCAGGAGACAGGCCCTCACCAGACACTGAATCAGCTGGCACTTAATCTTAGACATCTCGGCCTCCAGAACTGTGCGAATTAAATCTCTGCTGTCTTGAGGTCAACCAGTTTATGGGATTTTGATACAATACCCCGAGTGAAGTAAGAGACTCAGAATTCAATAACCTTGCTTTATCTTCTCTCTCAAGAAATGACAACTCCTGAAAGAAGGGCAATCTGGTGGCCCTGGTACCTTGCAACCTAAAAATGCAGCTATAGGACAGCAGCATCACAATCAACAGGGAGGTTGTTGGCAATACGGACTCTCACACCTCACCCAGGTGAGTCCAATCTGTACTGGATAAGAGGCTCAGAGATCCAATTCATGCTTCAGATTTGAGCCGCAAGGCCTTGGATTATGGTGTGGTGGGGAGGGAGGAGCCCAAGACAGCAACAGAGTGGGAAGATTACTGAGGAGATCGGGAACACCTTGAGTGGCAGATATCCACTGTATCAATTATTTAACTGTTTTAAATCTGCAATGTGATGGCATTTGGTTGCAGGGTCCTTTACTCTATTGCCTAGGGCAGGATTGAACTCCTAGCCTCAAGCAATCCTCCATCTGTTTCCTGAGTAGCTGGGACTACAGGCATATATGCAATCACACCTGGTTTGTATCTATGAACTTGCTAATTATTATTCAAGAGTCAATGAAAGATAAAATTAGAGACCTAGAGTACAACATATGACAGCTGGTGCCAAAATCAGCCTGCCCAATTCCCACTTGAGATTTTTAGCATACAAACATTCACAGGTGGTCTGGGATGCCAGTGGAATTCAACTACCTGCCACTCCCCCAACACATCCTCAACTACAACCAGTTGTCCCTGGGAGTTTTTTTCTTGACAATTTCACCTCTTACCCCATTCTCCCTCCCCAGGAGAAATTGACCATTTCCTGGTTTATTCCTAGCACAAAGTAGGCGCTCAATAATTGTGTGCCAAATAATGAAAGCGTTGTGCTAGCAGGCCTGGATCAATTGCTGATTGTAATTGAAGCTAAATGTAATTAATTATATAATTTGAAGCTGTTCAAGTTTAATTCCACTAAAATTGCATCATGAAAACAAGGCATGAGAAAGGACTATGAATACAAGAGAAAGAGCTGTGAGTAATGCTTCTGGGGTATAGTAGGCACACATTTGAGCTGGATCCCTTGCTGGTCTAGGCTGTTCAGACTGTTAAAAATACCATGAACTTGGTGGGTAAAATGACAAACATTTATTTCACATAGTTCTGGGGTCCAAGATCAAGGCACCAGCAGATCTGATACCTGGTGACGAGCTGCCTCCTGGTTTGTAGATAGCTGCCTTCTCCTTGCATCCTCACAGGGCTCAGAAACAATTCCTCTCTCTCTGTCTCTCTCTGTCTCTGTCTCTGTCTCTGTCTGTCTGTCTATCTCTCTCTCTCTTATTTGTTCTTATAAGAATGCTAATCCTATTCATGACCTAATTACCCCCAGAAGACCCTGCACCCAAATGCCATCACATTGCAGATTTGGATTTCAACAGAGAAAGAAGAGAATGAGTGGAGAAAAAGCATTCAGTCCATAACACACACACACACACACATATATATATATATATATATATATATATAGTGGTTATATAACAAGAGAGTTCTGATACTGAATAGCATTTGGACACAAAATCCAAAATCAAGAACTTCATGCCAGTACCTGGGTCCTGCAGGAGTGGCACTCTCAGCAGTAGGCGTTGTGCAATTTGGGAAGGGTAATTGGCCTTGACCCATTTCTGCTACTGAGTGTTTTCCAATTTTCATGCCATCTGAATATCTTCTCAACTCTCACAGCTTCAGAAGGTGTTACAGTTAAAAAAAAAATTAAGATCTTTAGAGATATTTAGACCAGTGGGCTTTAGCCCAATCAGAAACATATTCTTGTTATGTTTAGTGTAATATATTCTTGTTACACTAAATATCTGGTAATGTCCCTTAGCATTATATTCATAATACCTATAAACTATCTACACACATAATTTTCTAAGGTTAGTTTGATATAGGCAGGTTGTTCTGCCCATTCAAATGACTCCACATTCTCATTTGTTATTAGCTTCCCAAAATTGTGAACAATGATTCCTAAAGAAACAAATCATCCCTCAACTTTCATGGTTTAACTTTTCCTAGAAAATTCAACAGATATTAAAACCATGCAAAAGTGTGTGGCACACACATTTAGCACAGTTGAATTGTTGATTCTGCTCATTAGAAATGGGTTATTCACTACATGCATATCCTGTGGAGCATGCAGAAGTTCCACAGATCACAAGAAATCTATGGTGCCCATAGGAAGACAGCTGGCATTCGTGACCCCACCCACTCAATATCCTCCAATCATTTTAAAAACCAAAAATGTTCCCATACTTTTTCAGCAAGCCCCTGGAGGCAGTATCACCTCTACTTGGAACCACTGACTTGGAACCACTGAAGTAACCCAATCTCTTTAGTTTACAGGTAAGAAATCAAGGCGAATGAGGGGGAGATTTGCTCTCAGGGCCAAATGGTCAGGACCCACACGTGTGGACTCCAATCGAAGATTCCTTCTAGCCTCGTGGCTGCAGCTTCCCAAGCTGGACACTGTGGGAGGGCAAGGGGCTCTTACTTAGAATTCCTTTGAGATTCAGTGCAAATGAATCAGGATGGCTCCCCACACTCCAGAAGACCAAACTCCCTGTAGAAAAAGACCATACAGTGTTAGTGTAAAAGTTCTCTAAGCTAGAAAATGTCACCCTGATGCCTTTAATCTTCCAAAATGTCTCTTTCCTATCATAGAAAGCTAGGAACGTTCTGGGATGGTGGAGGAGGTAGCAAGTCCATCCTCCTTTCATGTACAAGAGCCTTAACAAGTACAGAAAGACTCCTAGTTAAAGACTACAATTAAGCATTACATGCCAGCATTCCTTCCTCAATAGCAACTGACTGGGATGATGGGTTAAGGAGGATGCTGGAGCCATTCCTCACCTCTACATGAAATGATTCAGTGACCGATCTGAGGTGCCTGCACTGCCATGGTAAGCGGTAGTAATATCATGTCATGTATTTGCCATATCTGTTTTAGAATGCCAGATGAATCTGGTCTACTCTCCTGAGCCAATGTTGATTTATTCTACCATTGTTGATCTATTTCATTCTATCAGTTTCCTTGTATAAAATTTGAGGCAAATAGCTCCTTCCTGATGGTTGACACCTTTCAATCACGACATAAATTGCTTTGCTATAAATGAGAGTACTAGGTCCTTGTCTCTGAATCTCATTCACTAATTCACTCAGTACATAAGTCTCTGGCAGTGGAGGATTTGGCCAACTTACAGTATTACATACAATAATCACCATTTTTTCAGGGCCCTTACTTCATAAAATAGTACATATAAAACAAAACTCAATATTAATATCCATTTTCAATTTTAAACTAATGTACTCTTAGTTACAGGGTAAATGACATAAAAGTTGATTGTAATTAATGTCTTGAATATTTATTGCAATGAAAGCAATATTTTGAGGAAAGTATCTTTAGACACAGTGGCTAAATATTGGTTATCTTTAAAGGTCATAAAGTAGGTAACCTAGAAAAAGATATCCATTAGAATAAAAAGCAAATAATTCACAAAAAACCTGTGTGTGTAATACCCATTAGAAATACAAAATTGAGACTGATTTTTCATGAACTGGTTTTTAAAATCTTTAAAATGCAGAACAAATATACAGGACATAATAGGAAGGTCGAATGGATCTGAAAACATTCAAGAATGTTTAATTTTAGGTAAACTGGTCTTTGGGTGAGTCAATCCCTAGTCAAATGGGTTTTTGGCAGTATGCCTGTACACAGGTTGGGTTTAGGTCAACTGAACAAGAGAGTCAGGTGGGAATTGTTGGCAGAAGACGAGAAGGCAAAACTTGGGAGCCAGAAGACTACAGGGGAGACCAGATGTGGACCAGGTGGTGTTAGGGAGGAAGAGGAAAACTGATGGGTCTTAAAGATACAAAGAGGTGGATTCTATAGAATGAGAGAGTTGCTGTAAAGTTCATGAGGGATAAAGGTTGACTGCTGGCTTTCAAGCCAGGTGGCTGCTGAGGGGCCCATCTACTAAGTCCATGAGTGCAGGCTCCTTGGCCAAAAAGAGATTCTACATTATGATAGTCCCACAGATAAGTGGAGAAATGGTCCCAACCCATCTTTTTTATTGGTGGAACTGGCAACTGGCATTACTGTCCCCAAGACTTCTCAAAAATCCATTTCTCTCCCCCAAGACCACAGAATCCTGGCTCACTATTGCTCCAGCCACTGACCGCCAGCTCCCAGAGCCAATTTCTTCTGCCAGAGACTCTAGTCCTGAAAATCAGCATCATGTCTGACTGACCTTGTTGTTCCATTCCTTGTTCCAGAGACTGAATACTGAAGGTATCCAGATTACATGCAGGAATCGACTTATAAACAGCCATCCAACCTATGCAGGGTTGACTTTTGCCTTTGCTTTGGTGCCAGATTTGAGAGTGAACACTAATTGCCTGCTGAGGACAGAGTGGGAGACATCAAGTTACACATAGTCACAAGAACCATAAAGAGAAGCAGGTCACTAAGGGCTCAGTGGCCTTGGGAGGTTTACTATGAAAGGTATCTCTTGGGAGATGACAGTTACCAAGGTAGAGAGGGCAGAGGACTTGTATATATGGAAAACAGAGCAGAGCCAGGGATATGGGGTGAGCCCAATATTTAAGTCTTCAAGATCAGCCTGGTCTCCAAGATCTCCAGTGACACAACCTAGGCAGAAAAGTGACACCTCTTCCATGAGCTTTCACCTTACTTAATCGTATCTGTGGAACTCATGATGAAGAACAAAAGGAGAGAGAGCTTCTCCCAGTCCTGTCCTCATAACTGTCACTGGGTCAATGTGGGTCCCATCACCTGGCTGGCATTGCTTGCAGGCAGGTGAGGGAGACTCACGTGAGACTGTCCTTATCCTAAGTGATCCCAGAGATGTCTCTATCAAACTAATACTGTGATTAAGGAAAGAGTTCTTGCCAGCTCTCTGGGGGTGACCTCTGTGGACAGCAATGAGCAGGATCAATAGAAGAAATTAAGCCTATTTCAGCCAAATAGCCAGTTCTAAATACCCCATGGGCCACTAGAAAACAGGTATGACTATTGTACAAAGTATAATGACACAACAAGAATCTAGCCAGAATGACATAGATCTGTTGTTTTTGACCAGAAAATGGCATAAAAGGCAACAAGCCAGTGGCCCTTACTCTTACAATTCCAACAACAGCAATAACAATAAGAATTTCCTGCAATTTAACCATTCGTTCTTCTTAGCTCTCTGGAGAGTGTTCATTCTGTAGCTGTCTATTTTCTACAAGGGCTTCTCTACAAGGTAGGCTCTCCACATCTTCCTAAGTGGGTTCAGGGCCTTTAAAATTAGTAGCTTCAATGGTCGGGGCTATTTCAGGTAAATAACAGATAACCAATTTAAAGCAACTTACACACAAAAAAATGGGGTGGCAAGTTTCAGATTTATTGATTTATTTACTTGAAAAACCAAGGAAAGATTTGGCAGTGGGAATGAATAGATCTTAGGGATTCAAAGGATGAGGCAGGCAAGGCAGCCACGATAGCTAGCAACCAACACAAAGACAGTCATTCTCCACAACTCCAGTTCAAAGGTCTGTCTGGGAGCATGAGCCCATACTGGAAATGTTTTAGTCATTTTTGTGTCACTGGGACACAATGCCCAATACCCAAAAATTAAAGGAGAGGTTAACTATGGTTCACATTTCAGAGGTCTTAGTCAGTTCTTGGTCAAGTTACAATGACAGAAGACATGGCAGAGGAATGCTGCTTACAGCATGGTGATAGGAAGTAGAGAGCAGGGAAGAGCTAGGGACAAGAATATTTCTACATCAAAATGGTATCCATCCCTCCTACCAGGCTCCACCTCCTAACAGGGTAAGAAATCATCAATAAATTAATCCACTGATGAGTATAGCACCCCCATAATCCAGTCATCTTCCAAACACATGAGACCTTGGAGACATTTTAGAAATATATATCCTGACAGGAACCAATCTCTTTGGCCAGACGGGTGGACATCTGTCTAACTCATGGCTTATGGAGGTCCAGGAATCAGTACTCTTACAGATGTGGGTACCTCTGTAGGAAAAAGGGATCCTCATTAAAGCTGCAAGGGACATTATGTGGATAAAAAGCCCATTCTAAGCTCTGTGGACAACTACTGCCATTCCAGTGAGGAAGTTGAGCTCAGGAACCAAAGTGATCTGCCCAGGACACCAGAACTAGGATGAGATGGTGAGTCTGGCTCTAGCCACTTAGATCAGTGTAGGTGACACTAGCCCTGCCCAGAGAACCTGATCGAGGCCAAAGCCAGGGAAAGGGTCAGATATTACCCTGGCACATTTGCTAAAAGATTCCTACAGGTATAAACTGCTCCAAGAACTCACGCAGCTCATTAAAATACCTGCTTGCCTATGGTATCCCTCCTGAATCTCCAAGTCTTGTCACTTCTCTCTAAATACTGGGGACAAAGTGAAAAAGGAAGACCTTTCACCATATTCCTACTTACCAAGGAAACAAAGTTGCATTTCTGCTGATATAAATTCCCCTTCCAAGGATTTCTTAAGAGCCAACATCCATGGGGGCCCAAAGGGTTTAGTGTGCAAGACTGTGCTAGCTGTGTGAGCTCTAACTCATCCAGGCCCTCCTTCCTTGTAGAAAAATGACTATCCAGGAGTTTCCTGCCCAGCTGCCCCCACTTCGGAAGCCCAACAGCTATAGACTGAGGTGCCAAAGGGAAGGCAGTAAAGCTGTCACTACTAACAGCCAAGCAAGACCAGGCACGCGGAAGCGATTCCCTTCAACAGAGGGAAATGCAAAGTCAAAGCAACCTGAGGTGTGTTCAGATGTAGACAGCCAAGCTGTGGCTACAACCTCGGTTCAATGCTTGGCTCCACTCACTACCTGTGTTGCCTCCAGCAAGTTGTCTAAGGCTCTGTGCCTTGGTGTACTCACATGAGCAGACCAAATGATAGTCGTCTCTGGAATTATCATGTGACCTACCTGAGACTGGATCAATGTAAAGAGGTGAGCATATGGTCAGTTTTCAGTATTAACTTATCGTCATCATCACCATCATTAGCATTCTCATCATTATTGCTATTGTATTTTGTCATTTATTGATAGCAAATCCTGCCACTTCCATCAAAGCCTACCTTACCATTCCTAAGCCTACCACAGGTTTCAAGCATGTGGTAAGTAGAAGAATGCTCCTTTCCCCTAAAGATTTCCCCTTCCTAGTTCCTGGAACCTGTAAATATTTCCTTACATGGCCATGGGACCTTGAAAATATAAGTAAATTATAGATTTTGACCTTAGGAGATTTTCCTGGCTTATCCAGGTTAGCCCAGTGTAATCTCAAGGCATTCTAGAGAGGGACCAAGATCAGAGGCAGAGATATGACAAAGAAGCAAAGGCTGGTGTGATACACCAATGAGCCAAGGAATGCAGGCAGCCTTTAAAAAGCAGAGAAGGCAAGGAAACAGATTCTTCTGTAGAGCTTCTACAAAGAACCCAATATGATATCTCAGTTTTGGGGTTTCTGATTTCTAGAGCCATACAATAACAAATCTGTGTTGTTTAAGCCACTCCCTAAGTTTGTGGTTGTTACAGTAGCCACAGAAAAAAAAACACAAATGGGTGAGATCAGTGAGACCCACCAGGGGCCTCCTGAGCATAACTCCCAAGCCATAGGTGTCAGAAGCCTTTGATTTCAGAATACTAGGAGGAGGTCTCCCCACTCTTAAAAATGCCCCATCAAATGCCCCATCACATTCTTCTTGGGGAGAGATACATACATATTATGTGCTCACTTTCACCGACAGCTATGAATGACCACACTCACCTTCTTTTGTTCCCACCCCTAACGACAGCAAAAACTAGAGCCACCCCTCACTCAGGTGACACACCAGACCAAGCCTGAGCCCTTCTCCCAGAGGAGTCCTCTTGCTATTTATTATGTGAGTGATAAACTTGAATTCACATCCATCAGTGGCTGGGAGGTGGCTGCCCAACATCCAGGAGAGTGTGTAAGATTCCTGTATCCTGTATTACCGAGACTACCAGTAAGGCCTCTCTTCCTTGCTAGTAAACAGCTCTCTTCTCACAATTTCCTCACATGGCCTTTTCTCTGTGCAGGAGGAAAGGAAGCTCCGGTGGTGACTCCTATAAGGATATCGGCCTTACTGGGCTAGAGTTCCACCTAAGAACTTCATGTAGCTTTAAAGACCTTAACTTCAAATACAATCATAATTTAAATTAAGAATCAGAGAGGAAACAGAGATACATGCATACTGATGTTCACAGCAGCACAAGTAACAATAGTTAAAATCTGGAAAACACCAAAATGCCCATCAACAGACCAACGGTACATAAATTGTGGTATATATACACACAGTGAAATACTACTCTTCTATAAAGACAATTTTGAGGCTTTTGTAGGCAAATGGATACAACTTTAGACCATCATATTCAGTAAAGTGACTCAGATGCACAGAGTTAAATATTGAATGGCTTCTCTAATATGAGAAAAACAGAATACAATCATTTCATAGAACTAAAAGGGAGGGGGGTAGTGGGAAGTGGTGGGGAGGGCGAGGTTGTGGAAGGGTCAAAAAGGGAGAGAGGAAGGGTTTGTAATTTTGACACGATATATATGTATACAAAATACTCAAATTCAGTGTAAATATTATGTATCATATATATACATATCAATAAAATGAGAAAAAAAAGAATCACAGGGGGACTAGAAAAACTGCACAGCAGTTAAAATCAGTCTCAGCAAGGTGTTGCCTGATTCCCACACACAAAGCAGTTCCTAAGCTGTACTCTTTCCTTCTCTGGAAGGCACCTGACAGGTATGTGAGCATGAAGCAGGGATCTCCACTGTGACTGAGGAGCTCTCGAGAAATCTGGCAAGTGCAAGGCCCTAGGTTTGATTCCCTAATAAGATGGGCACAGTAGCACACACCTATAATCCTAGCACTTGAGAGAATTACCATGAGTTCAACGCCAGCCTGGGCTACATAGTGAGTTCAGGATCAGCCTGGACTAGAGAGCGAGATCATCTCAAAAAAGAAAAAAAAAAAAAAGAATTGAGAGGAAAATAATCAGTCCATGTCACTATTTGTATAGAATATATTACACTTATTGGTTCAAGATCACAAATGGCTGCCATACCTCCACATGATCTCAAACCACACACTAACCTCTGAAAGAAGCAACACAAATAACCCACACCCTATGGATTCCCTAGAATCCCTCTGTAAGATTCCCCTTCATTTCTCATTCCATATGTTAACCTCACTGCAAGGGAGGCTAGGAGAACAAGGCCTATCTTTTTCCTCTCTGAAGTAGAAAGCAGGCAAGAACTGAGGGCGTTGGCCATCCTGTCCACCACAGAAGCTGAAAATAAGCATTTATTGCTAAGCTAGAGTATGGTTTACCTTCTCCAAACACACTACATCTATTACCTAGCCTGATCTTCTCAGTGACCCTCTGAGGCTGGTAATAATATCTTCACTTTTAAAACTTAGGAACTGAGGCCTAGAGAAGTTGAGTTCCTTGCTGTATATAGGCAATATAGGGCAACACAGGGCAGAAGGATTTGAACTCAGGCCAACTCGAAAGCCCGTGTCCTTTAGTGCCCTAGACCAGCTGGAGGTGTTAATGTATTTAGATACCCAGTGGGGATGTGCTTACCTTTGGCACAGAAATACCCTTCACTAGCCACAGAGCCCTGGCAGCTGAACTGTGCCTGCTGGCAGTTCCAAGAGGTCAACGAGTCTCTCATTTTTGTCCCAGTTCACCAGCCTGGGAACAGAGAAGGGCTTTGTGTCCCTCCTGACATGAACCAGGGTGACAACAAAGTCTGTATTGCTGAAGTCTTCCTTCCAGCCTTCCCTCATGACTCACCTGGATATCAGGCCATCCACAATTTCTATCACTAATACCAGGAAGCCATGTGCTTGAAAAAGACAGCCACCAGCCCATGGAAGACTGCCTTGCCCTTGCCTTGAGAAGCAGATGCCAGGTCAGAAGTGGGCAGACAGTGCCAGGCCCATCCCACGTGACTGAGCAGTGAGCTCCCTACCAAGCCTACTGGTGATTTCCACTTTTAGAACTGCAAATTCCCCTGGAAAAATACCCTAATACCAGGCCTTTCTTTGGCAGGACGGGCTCAATGCTCACATTCTGTTACAGTAATTTGTCATGACATTTGTTTTATGCTTGCAGAGTTAATTCACAGTTAATTCACCATTAAATCCACACCACTATTGTTATTGCCTGTTTTGGCATATCGACATTTTGGCGCTTCATGACAGCCTTTTAATTTGGAAGGAGCTGGGTCTCTTAATCTCATCAAGGGGCTGCCTAATTCCCCCACACAGAAGAGTTTCTAAGACACTCTTTCCTTCTATGGAAGGCACCCGGAGGGTGTGTGAGCATGAAGCAGGGGTCTCCACTGTAACGGAGGCACTCTAAAGAACCAAAGTGGTTACGTTACACTGATGTCCTCTTCTTAGGGCAGGATATGACAAGAAGGATACAGGATCTTTTGTTCTTCCAAACCATGACCAGAGCCACATGGAGACAAAATATCAGACACAGCCAGATGGAGACACACAGTCTACAACATACCTGGCCAGTACTATTCCTGAGTGCCACAGTCATCAGAAACAAGGGATCCAAGACACTGACACACACAAGAGGAATCTGAGACGAGACAACTAAATGCAAGGTGTTGTCCTGAATGGGATGCTGGCACAAGCAGTGGGGAAACTAACCTGAACATCTATAGCTTCGCTAAGTTACTAGGAACCGTCCTATGTCAATTTCTTCTTATTAACCAAGGGCCTCTGGTTACACGAGATGTTAATATTAGGGAAAGGTAGGTGGCAGATTTGTGGACACATTCTTAATATCTTTGCAACTCTGCTGTGAATCTAGAATTATTTCATAATAAAAACTTTTAAATAAAAACAATTTTGAAAAGTGTTTGGCCTCCACTCAAGCCAATTAAATAATCTTGGGCATCTGGTTCCAATGTGCAGGTAAGGCTGAAAATCATAGTGAGGGACTCTGAGGGTAAGTATGTGCATCAGAATCCCCTGGAAGAATTAAGAAAACAGGCTGGTGGGCCTCACCCTCCACTGTGGCTCAGTGAGTCAGGATAGGCATTTCTAGCCAGCTCCAAGGTGATAGACAGGCTGCTGGTCCCAGAACCACACCCTCTAGACCACTGATTTAAGTTCTTGCAACTCAAGAGTATGGCCACTGGTCCAGCAGCATTAGTATCAACTAGAATCTGGTTAGAAATGGCAGAACTTCAGCCATGACCTAGGCTCACAAAAGAAGGATCTGGGCTTTAACTAGATCACAGGTGATTGGTTCACACAGAAAAGTGGGAAAGAGCAGGGAAGTGGGAAGGTGGGATAGAGGAGCAACATAACAGTAGGGGCTGAATCCCCACTAGTTTGCCAGCTTATGAATCTATCCTACCCTTGTGCATGCAGGGGCAAAACAAACAAACAAACCCGAAACAAACAAACAAACAAACAAAAAAAAGAATTCTGCCAGAGGGTAGCCAAAGGCAGAAGGGAAAAAAAGATTTCCTGCCCCAACAGCACTGGCCAGGGGCACAGTGACCTTGGAGGAGGGAAGCTGGCTGATGGGAGGGGCTAAGACAGCTTCTATAGGAACAAGCAGATCAGGACAGGAGGCACTGACCACAGAAAAACAGAGCACAGCCAAGGGTGTCACATTCACTCTTCTGGGGGACAGTTCCATCCTTCCTTTAGTAAAAGACTGCAATGAGCCACACCAAGCTTTGCTTCACAGGAAGAAAAGAACAGGATAAACAACAGAGGAAGCACTAAGGAAGAGGGAAAGGAGAAAAAACAAAATGTGAGGACATGGTCCTTTCAAGCAAACCGATTTTTACCAAACCTGGCTTTTGCCAAAACTTGTACAAGGCTCAGGGGACAGGGCCTCCCATTGCTCATCCTTGGCCAGGAGTACAACGACCAGAAGTAATGGCAGCAGTTGCTAACCAAATCCTCTTGTTAAGCAGGGGCCCTCTCCTCCAGTCCAACAAGCATCACTGCCAGGCCGCGAGAAAGGTACTGCTCTCCGATCTTGTCCCTCTTATCCACAAAGATCTTGCTGGTTGCAGCCCCCTACTCAGATATTAGCTGCTGTTTGTGCTACATAGTTCCTGACCAGTCAGCCCAGCTGCCACTCTTCCCACACAAGCATTATTCCAAACCAGCAACAGTTCCACTCCCCAGATATTGTACAGTGGCTGCTGGGGACACTTTGGTGTTCTGAGGTGTTGTCAGACCCATTTGCATAGTTCTGCAGTGGTGGCAGGAGGGCCCTGGGGAGCCTGCAATGCTGAGATGGACCACGTTTGATGCTGCAGTACACAAGAAATACTATGTAAATTGCATGATCAGCAAGGTATCAGCTAGCGCGGGATGTGCACATGGGTAGCTTTACAAACGCACAGATTTCATCGTCCCTGAAAATCACAAAGTATGTGAGACTCTGAGTATTTGTGTGCTTATCGAGCACCCACTGTAACCAGGACATCCAGGTGCTGGGCACAGATCTGAGAGGTACACGGACAGCCCGAGGAGCAAGTGTAGCCCTTATCTGTCATACTGTGGAATCAAAAGCAAAGAGAGGCCATTCATTACACAGCAGCTGTGCAATAAAGGGCAAGTCATGAAATCTCTCTGAGCCTAGGTTCCCACCTCTACAAAGGAGGCCACAAAACTCCATCAGAGAGCTGCTGGACAGTTCAATGATGCAGCATACTCAGTGAGCCTCGATGGCCTGTCACCCGTGGAAGGCACTCAGTAAGCGTGAGCCTGCTCCCCTCTTATTTTCTTGCACCTACAACTCTCCTTGTCTCCCAGCTCTCCCTGGACAACTCTTCTGGGTGCTGGGCCCACTGGCAACATGCTAATGTTTCACAGTACAGAGGAAGCCAACCACTACACCAAAAGTGAGAGCAAGTAACCACTACCTTGAACAGAAAAGACATTTGTATTTACTTCAGTGGCTATACAAGATACCATAAAATATAACATGTAGCATGTGTCCTCATGATTAATATCAGATCTTGCAGATAATTCTTGTAGGTCCCTGAGTATATCCAACAGGTCACTAAGAACAATACATTCTTTCAAGAAATAAAAGAATTGCAAATCATCTCTGATCACAGAAAATCTACTTCTTGTATTACGATAAACAGCAAATGTGGCTCAGATTCTCAGATTCAGGGTTTTTCTGCCCCTGTGAATGGGGCAGGATAAGATCAGAGGGACTCAAATACAATTACCATCTGTGAACCTGGCTACTCAGGGAGCTGAGATCTACCAATATGTGGAGTCTTGGAGACCTCAAGGCCACATAGACACAGGGGTCAGAGCAGGAGTTCGGGGATGCCCAAAGAATAGGAGCAGATGATGGAGTTGTGGGGGGAAGAAGGGCTATCTGCTCACCATAAGGAACAAACAGAATTCAAACAGGCAACATGAGGCTTCAGAATGGAAACTTAAGACACAGTAACCACAGTAACCACGGTGACCAAGGTGACCAAGGAATAAAGATCCAGAAGGACTGGGAGGACCCATGGAATTCCGGACCCGAACTAGGGTCATCAATGAGAAGCAGAAGAGTAGGTCAGAAAATGATTAGCAGAACGAGATGGGTGGCTAGCACATGGAACATGAGGTAAGAACCCAAGGGGAATGAAGTCAGCCTCGGACCTTCTTTCCGGGCTTCTCTTGGCCTTGGGCTTCCTAAGGCTTCCAATCGAGTTCTCTGGTACTTGGGAGGAAGACAAGCTTCCAAGAAGTGGCCCCACAGTGGAAGAAATCCTACTGCTTACAAGGATGACAAGACCAGAAGCCAAGCTCAGATTCTCTTGGCATTGGGTGCTCAAACTCCCTCCTAGCCAGTGTAGATTTACATATTATTACAATTTACATTTTACAATTTACATATTACTTCAAATGGAAATCTCACCACCAGGGCCTGACTTATTCTCCCAGGTCTACCTGGGAAACCCCAAGGAGGCAACAACCAAGAGGAACTGTTGCCTGTGGCACAGGCCAGCGAAACACTCACAAAGAGCACGTGGCTAGGCAGGAAGGCAGGATGAACAAACCTTGTAACTTACAGAGGATTTATTGAAACATAATACATAAAATACCAAAGAGATCACCATGTCAGTAGTGAGCCCACAGCTGCTAGGAGTCAGCCCTCAGAGGGCAAACTGCCTCACCCTGGTGTGACACCCCTGGGGAGGGGCACTGCAAGGCCATGACAGGGAGCCTATCTTGCAGCAAATTCAGAGGCCACGCTCACCTCCGACAAAATCAGACTTCCTGCAAGTTAAATGTGCCCTTAGTGGCATACACGGTCTATCCTGACAATAGAATAGGTTAATTAGAAGTGAGGAGGGGGTGACATTCAAACCGATGACACCATACATAAGTAGGAAGAGGAGCTACAACTTCTCCCTGGAGGAGAAAAACCTATTCCATGGTAGAACATATGAGCCTGGAGACAAAGGCCGCAGCAGGGGAGAGAAATTTCAAACAAAGTGGTGCTGGGGACAATGACCCTAGGAATGCAGACCTCCATGGGACAGAAATGGGGAACCAAGTGGAGACAGGGAACAAAGAATATATAAGGAGTGAAAAGACACCAGCAAGGGGCAAAGAACTGTAATATATTCAGTGTGAAGCAGGAAAAAGCCAACAAAGCAGGGCTGAGACCCAGCTGGCCAGCCTCAGCCCCTTCACACGCAGGATAAATTCATGAACGTTGATCTGCCATAAGCTAAAGGCTTCGCTGAAAGAAATCTGGGTCCTTCTGAACAATGAATGGGCGTTCTTCTTCTCGTGCCTGGAGAAGGGGCAAGAAAAGAGGAGAGAAGAGATAAAGAGGTAAGAAACACTTATGAGTACCACTGAGGCAAATAAAAAACAGTGACTTTGGTTCACCATCTCCTTGCCCCCAGGGACCATTCAGGCTTAAATGATCATACCATTGTCCATTAGGGACCAAGAAACTCAAATATTTCAAAGGAATTTTTAAATAAGAGGGGTAAGAAAAGCAACTGTTCCATAAGACACCAAAGGCTCAATACACCCACTCGGTAAACCATTCTAACATTTCTTTTCCCAAAAGTATAGTAAATATATGCCGATTTTGAACCACACCCCAAACTCAAATATAATAAAAGACTTTCCAAATGTGTTGAGAATGAGACCACTTAGAAACTTGACCAGGTGGTCCTGGGAAGCTGAGGCCATTACAGATTAGCCCAGCATCATCTCTTCAGGGTCACCACAAAGGACACAATGACAACTGGTGTTTCTGATGATGACCTATCCAATGCTTCACTCCCTAAATTCCCAGACAATAAATCATGGCCAGCACTTTGACTGTGAGGTATATTTTTCTGTACTCTGATACGTGATAGTGACTACATGATACATGTGGTCAAATCTCTGTTGGTTTCCCAAGGTGATCCATTCCCTGCCTATGACGGATAGGCTGTGGTGACAAGCCAGCACTCCTCTGAAGAGAGAATATTCCACCAGAACATGGCCCTTCAGATGTACATGCCACACCACTTAAAGGCCTGGAACCCTCACTTATCTGGAGCTGACTCATCAATACTCCAAGGGCACTAAGATATCTACAAAGATATGAGATTCCCAGAAAGCCAGATTTGGCCACACTTTCCCTAATCACAGTATACCTGCAGGAAAAATAGCACTGTCCTCACTGCCTGGCCAGTCCTAGGCAGCCAAGTCCCAGAGCCAGTGAGGGATGGGTAGCACCAAGGCTTCCTGACTCCAAGCCCAGAGGATATCCAGAGGGGGCTAAGACTTTTGGAAAACATTTCAAAGTCTGTGAGGCTAAGAATCACCTGGAACGCTGTCCAGAGAGGGGGAGGAGGATTCCAAGCTCCATCAACTAACAAGTACAGGAGATTCCCTGTCCACTCAAGGACAGGTCCAAGGCATCTAGAAATTTGCTAAAGCTATTCTGTGGCCCCAACAGGGTAGTCTGAAGATTATAAAGGGCAGGCAGGGACCCACGAACTTGTTGGGAAAAGCAAAGTCAGGCAGCACCCATGAGGCAGGTCAGGGAGCCAGGAAGAGATGGAGGAGACAAAGCAGGAGACCACACTCACTCAGCTAGTGCCCTGATGCAGCACCGCGACATGTTGAGGAAGGAGCTGGCGCTAGCGCGGGTGCCCAGGGTGGCCTCGATGCTACGTAGCAGGTCATTGGTCTTGAGGATGAGAAGCATCTGACGTGGCACATGGTTGAGGAGCTGGCTGATCTGGGGGAGGTAGTTGGCTGCATTGTTGCGGATCTCTGAGTCCTGAGGCAGCGACAAGGAGACACAAGCAAATGGTTGATGGGGAAGCCAGGACTGGAGTGGTAAAGGTCAAGGCAGCCTGCAACCAGGAGACTACAAAAAAGCTCTAGGCTAGAGCTCTTGGCACAGCTGTCTTGGCACCAGAAGGAGCTTCCCTAAAAAGAATTATCACACTAGGGGCTTTGTGGTCTGACAACCTAGGTAGAAATTCCTAGCCAGGCTCATATGAAAGCACTGGATGCAATACAATGACACATCCAGAAAATCCAGGTGCCTCCAAGGTTTCTTTGCTGGTTACCCACATCAGGAGCCCCAAAACAGGACTCTTGTCCCTTACTAGTCCAGTCCAGGCTATAAAACTCACATATCGGAAATCCTGACTCCAACCCAACTCTCAAGTCCTGCCCCACAGCCTTCCTCCTGGCAGATCTACCTGCTCCCACATGCTACTGCTGATCACTCTTCCTGATGCCTCCAGAGTAGGGTGCAGAGTTGATTTGTGGGAATCTGCACAGCCTTAAGTGTAGGGCCTGACTTCCCTCCCTGTCTGGTCCCTGATCTCTGCATGGGTCTACAAAGATTCTGGAACTCAGCCAGAATCCTGGCCCTGACAATGTAGCTCTGACTCCTTTACATTCTCCAGAAGAATGATGGTGGTAGTGTTGGCAGTGGCGACAGCCAATATGCACTGAACTTTTACTAAGTAAGCCAGACACTTAAAATGCTGACATGGATTGATTTATTTAATCCCCATAAAAACTATCATGTTATTATCACCATTTGTTATGGTTTAAATGAAATGAAGAAGTCACCCCAAACTCATGTGCTCAGAGTTGGAGCTTTGGAAAGTGATTAGATCAAGGAAGTATTAATCTCACTGATGGATTAATTCACCAGTGGGTTCATGGTTGACTGTAATGTTAGAAGATAGGGCCTAGTTGGAGGCTGTTAAGTCACTGGGGACATGCCTCTGTAGGATATTCCTTGACAGAGGTCCCTTCCCCTGGCTTTCTCCCTATCGCTCTGCTTCCTGGATGCCGTGAGGTGAGCAGCTCTCCTCTGCTATGCCCTCCTGCCATGATGTTTCTGTCTTGGAGCCAGCTTACCATGAACTGAAATCTCTGCAACCACAAACCAAAATAAATACTTCTTCCTTTAAGCTGCATATGTCAGTTACTTTATCCCAGCAACAAAAAGCTAATCAATATGCCATTTAAGATGAGGAAATTCAAGTGACCTGCACAAGGTCCACAGCAAGTAGGTAGCAGGTCAGGATTTAAACTCAAGTGGTCCATTTCCCAAGCTTGTACATCACCATCTAGTTGCACTGTGCCTACATCTCACAGAAGGGCCACATACTCTTAGCAAGTCCTTTAATCTCTTTCTACCTCCCAGCAGCATAGACAGGGTCATCAGAAGCCAGGCACAGGGAAGAGCTCAGTGCCAATCAAAGTCGTCCCAAGGGGCCCAGCAACACTGCTTTAAGGCCTTACCACCCAGCCACTTTCTGCAATAGAAGCAGAACCTGCAGTCCTTTTAGAAACATAAAAACGCTGCTGACAACCAAGTCACTGTGAAACCTGAAATGTCCCTCAGGCAGGAGCTATCAGACTGGAACATTTCAATATAAGCAAGACACCAAGACAGAGTCTGCAGGAACGGCTAGAGGTCACCCTGCTTGAGTAAGAAGGCCAGACCAAGGCTGGCATAACACAGGAAACCCTTTCAGCCAAGTCAAGACTGATGACTTCCTTCTCAGCCCAAACAGAATATAACTTTGTCACCAGGTACACTCAGGGGTGGCCACATTCTTGGACATGTCCTGACAGAGAATGTCTGTGGTAGACTTTGTTGGGTGTCTACCTAACAGCCATCCTCCAACATGTTTCTTATATTAAAAGAACCTTAGTTTTATTCACTTGACTCCTTGGAGTCATGATTCTCAGGAACTTGGAGCACCTTACTAGCCTCAAGGGGACTATTGATAGCTCTTAGCCAATGTTGGCTGTAAGTGCTCATTTCTTTGCTACTTGATTGGTGTAAGAAAGGACATGTGATATGATTCTGGCCAATAAGATACCACTACAAGTGTGTGGGGGAAATTCGGGATAAAAAAAATCTTTGTTTCAGAGAGACCATTCGATGTTTCACCTTATGCTTCTGACTCACTTCACTAAGCATGATGTTCTCAAGTTTCTTCTATTTGCCTGTAAAAGCCTCCACATTGTTGGACTTTATTGATGCATAGTATTCCATTGTGTAGGATAGGGGAGGAGGGAGGGAGCGGAGGGGAGGGGGAGGGACAAAAGGAGAGTGGGAAAGCCCTTATCACCTTGACAAGATACATATGTGCATAAAAGGCTCAACTCCATTGTAAACTTGAAATTTTGCACATATACATATCAATAAAATGGGGGGGGGGGAATCTTGTTCATAAGGAACAATATATAAGAGAAAATAGCTCTGGATTCCTGCCTGTGGTTACCACTGAATGAAGATGTGAAGCTTGGAACTGCCGCTGCCTGCCGCCTTGCAATCATAAGAGGAGAGCCAAGAGAAGCACAACAGTGAGCCAGAGTCCTGGACCTACTTCCTGCCAGGCTGCTTGTTCTGAGAAAACAAACTCCTTATCAATTAATTGGGAAAAAATAGTCTCCCGGATACAATGTTGGAGTTATGTTTGTTCTTAACAAGAGCAGGGCTCAGAAATGCAGAAGCTCAGATGCCTTTCAATATCAGAAGCTGATGTGCACCTTTCACTTGAGTTCTTGTCCAAATGAGCTGATGGAATCAGTGCCGACATCATATCTGATGCCTAGAACTACTTCTGCTAACGCTGGGACCTAAAACAAAGATGTACAAGACAGAGGCCCTGCTCTCCAGGTGCCTAGCATGCAGCTGAACACTTGAGGTGTGCAGACAAATACCCTAGGAGAGACTATGATACACTGGTCATGAGTGTGACATATAACTAGGGGAACCTTCAGCAAAGACGATAAGTGTTTCCTGGAGGACAGAAGACTCAGAGGACTGGTGCTATTTTTTATGAATAAAAAAATTCAAAAACAAATTCTACCTTAGTTAACACAGATTCACTGAGGTACTCATCCACCGTTCACTGAGTGCCTTCCATATGCCATACAACCTTGCTCAACCCATTAAGTAACCATCTATTAGCTGAAAAATCCCAAATGTATGTCCTGAGCCTGGACCTCTTCTTTGAGCTCTAGGCTTAACTTCACAGGAAAGCCCAAATGCTCAAGAAAATGGCTAACCAGCCCTACCCTAAACATATCCTTCCCAATATATTCCCTGTGTCAGGAAATAGCAACATCCCCTATAGTAGAGCTCATCCCAAAGAGCTACAACACAACCTTGCATACTTCCTTTTCTCCTCTCTACACCAAACTCTGGAAACAGCCCTTTCAATCCTACTTCCAAAATATACTTGGGGTCTACCCACTCTCCTCAACTTTCTTGCCACCAGTGTGGTCTAAGCTTGTCATCTCTGGACCTAGAAGCCTAGCTCAGCCACTCAGCTGGTCAACCCACTGCTCATCTGGCCCACTTTGGAAGGATACTTAAAAATAGCACTTGCAAGCATCTTCTCCTTCTTAAAGGTTGTAAAATACTTTGTTCTGTACTAAATGTTATGGTTCAGTTTCATCTGAAATGTCCCCCCAAAATCCATGTTCAGTAGTGTGGCTTCTGGAAGGTGAATGGCTCATGGGTACGCTATACTCACCAGTGGGTTAATCTATGGACGAGTATGTAGCTGAATGTGCCATTAGTAGGTGGGGCATGGTTGCAAGCAGTGGGGTATGTCAGCTAGAAGGGCATATTCATGTCTCCAGCTTTTCTCTCTTTCTGCTTTCTGGCTACTACAGGTTGAGTTATTTCTGCCTTGGACACAGCTAGCCATGGACTGAACTCTCTAAACTATGAACCAACTAAATTTCTCCTTAAATTGTGTCTGTCAGATATTTTGTCCTGGAAGCAGGAAAGTGACTAATACACTGAGAATAAATCTAAACTTCTTTGAATGGCTTAGAAGGCCCTGTGTGATGCCCTTTCTACCCAGTGCTCCAAAGTCTTCTTTCTTCACCATCCTTCCCACTGTACTTCAGACCATATCAAACTCTCTTTCCCCCATGCCTTAATGCACTGGGGGTGCTTCAAGCTCATTCTTGGTGACTTTTTTGTCCTTCATTTCTTCATTCAAATGTTAATTCCTCTTTCAGATCTTCTCTGACCACCACCCCAGCCCCTCATTCCCATCACCCTATTTATTTCCTCCAAGACTTCCTGCATCTGTGATTATTCTACGTGCCTATTTGTTCAGTTGTTTACTGTCTGTCTCCTTCAACCCAAGTGTAAAACACACCAAAGGCTTGATATTCTCTGTTCAGGGAATTCTCAGCACCAAGCCCAAGGCCCAGCAAAAACAAATGCTTGTTGGATGAATGAACTTCAGAAACTGTGTAGCCACTATTTACATGGATAATCAGTAAATCAGAAATTCGTCATCCCTGCCATTCCTATTTTACAAAAGAAGACAAAACACTACCTCTCTAATTCTAAGAGGACACACTTTAAGGCTGTGGGTCCTACAGAAGTGGGTAATCATCTTTGCCACCAAGCTTGCTGGAAAATGACACTGGAGGAGAGTAGAGACAAGAGATGGACTCTGAGATATCATGTGAGACTCTGGATCCAGCCACAAAGCAGTTGGCAGAACAAGTCCCCAGGGCCTAAAGGGATGACAAAAACACCCAAGGTCATGCCACCAGGAAGAGGAGCTGGTGTAACTAGAACCCAGGGTTTCTGATGACACAGGTACAATGAATAAGGGGCCTCAGCTGATACCCATCTGCCCACCACTGAGATACAGGCCAGTGTGTACAAACAAATGAATAAGCAGAAGTCAATTCTGTGGGGGACAGAGAAGCCCCCTGCAAAGAACCACCTGAGCCAGGAAGAAGTCCACCCTGCACACCTCTGTCAGGGGAGCCGAGGTTGCCAGGAGTGTGAGGGGAAGGAGTTCACAGAATGTGTCCCCTCACCAAACTCCAGGGGCTTCTGTATGGGACCATGAAGAATGGAGCAAAAACTAAAGACAACAGAAACAACATCACTAAAAAAACTTGTGGGGCAATACTGCTTCAATACCTCATGGGGAAGCAAAGGGCTTGCCCCAGTATGAAGCCTAAGAGGAGCCACACAACAGGAGATGGTGCCAGGTAGGGAACAGCAGAAGTGCCACCAGACAGGAATGGAACAGCCTTTGAGGAGTCCCAGCAGAATTGGTGAGGAACCTGTAGGAAATCAAATCTCTCAAATGTGTAGGATGGGGCTAAAGCCACAAAAGTTAGACTAACTACAGCCATATGACCTTGTTCATACTCCAGGCTGATAAGACCCAGAGGGGACATAGAGGTCCATGTTCCCCTTTCTCTCCTTCACCCAGAGACATTATTTCTTCTCCCTGCTTCTCATCAGTTAGTCCCAATTCTGCACCTCCCACTGTACACACAAAGCCCACCAATCAAGAATCTTAGGCCCTGGGTTAGAAGGATCCACAGGCCAATCTTGGTCCTTGCATTTGTGAGGAGACAGGGTCAAAGGGGACCACCTACCTCAGTAGCTGTGACTGGAGCATGGCTGATGCCCCTGTTGACAGAGTCCCATGATCGGGCTGTCAGCATGCAAGCAAACAAGGGGTAGAGCTCGCCAGCTCCCAGGCACTGGCTGTACCTCTTCACTTTCTCCATGTCCGTGCAGATCAGAGACTGCCACAGGTGGCAATAATTCAGGCGGAACTCTTCCGTGAGCACCTAGGACCACAACAGCAGTGGTGCGACCTGAGCCTCCTGTGCCCAACAACAGCCTAAGCCTCTGGCTAATCCTGAACACTACAAAGAAGTCAAGGTCTATGGCTGCCCGTGATGTCAGCCTCTTCCCCACAGTTCAACCACCTCCAAGGTTCAAGCTCAAGCTACTACAGGTTAAATATCCCTTACCTAAAATGCTTGGAACCAAAAGAGTTTAGATTCCAGATTTTTTTCATATTTTGAATATCTGTATATACTTAAAATCTTGGAGATGAGACTCAAGTCTAATCATGAAATTCATTTAGAGCATGTATGATTTGTACACACAGATTAAAGGTAATTTTATGCAGTATTTTTAATAGGTTCAAGTAGCAAAATCTACATCCTTCTTTTCCCAGGTACAGCTATTTACCCAGGCTCCCCTGAATGTGGCTTTCTGCCTCAGTTCTGACAGACAGAATGTGGAACTCCACTCCCCAAATAACATTGCAATAACACTCCTCCTAGCCTCGTCCCTTGTTGCTGGCTGACAGCACCATCGGCCCCAGGGAGGATTAAGAAGCACAGTCCTATAGACACCATCACACCCATGAATGGCATGGGCATAAGCAATGAAACTTCGGTTGGGTCTAGGCCATCATTCATTTTGGGGCCATGTGTGACAACAGCTAGCCTGGATGCATGCTACTTCACCAAGCCTTTCAGAGGAAGCCAGGATTGCAGGCTATGAAGTCAAGGCCCTGAGGGAAGGAGCAGCGCCCTGCAGAAGCCTCCCATGACCATGCTCCTCACAGAGCCAGGCCAGCTCTGGGGTCGCAGGTTGGCAGTGAGCTTCTTAGCTTCCTGTGGAAGCTCACGGCTGCTAAGCTACTTCATCCTCTGTTTCCAAGGAATCTGGAGCCACCTAATCTCTAACTTTCCCCTGGTCCATTCCCATGTTATACCTTCCCTGGGGCTTCCTCCTCACCATAAGACCCAGCTCAGGCCCTGGGCAGCTTATTTCCCCAGCCAGGGCTGACCTGAAGTTCCCTGCAAGGGCATCATCGCATATATAAGTACCTTTCCATCTATTTGTCATGATGGCCTCTCAAGGAAGTAAGATCAACTTCATTTTATTGAATTCAGGGAAGCTGAACCTCAGAGAACTCTTAGGACAGTGACATGCATAAAATGACAGTTGGGTGGGGCAGGGTCTTCTCCAGCCACCCCGGCTATCGGTCTCCTATGGCTGATGAAGGCACTCTAGCCCCTGGGGCTGAGTGAGAAAGGCCTCTCCTACCTGGTAGAGTCCATGGTCCAACAGGATGATTTCAGCCTTGCCTGAACCTGGGTGCTTCCGCACTAGCACATTGCCGGGGTGTGGATCACAGTGCACGAAGCCATCGACAAAGATCATCTCACTGTATATCTTGCCCAGGTGGCGGGAGATCTGAAAGAAAAGGGAAATGGATCAACCTCTGCTCATTAATACCTGTCTCTGGGACTTCTCTGATCCCTCAATTGGGTCACTTTCAATAGAAAAATCAAAGGGACATAGTGGATTTGAACAGTGGTGATGGAAGAGATGGTTTGAGATGATGTTATGATGTTATTCTTGCCTTTAAGGAAGAACCTAAACTCCACATGAGAATCACCTGGAACTCGAGAACAGCACAGATGGCACCAGGCTTCAGTGAAAAGTTCACAAGATGATTTTGGGGCAGGGTAAGGTAGGTGAACAGCTGCTCCTTTTTCTGATGGCTGTTCCTCTTGACCTCCATGCCCACTCCTCCACTCTTCTTCCACTTTTCTCTTCCCTCCTTTCTTACCTTCCCCTCTCTACTCTTGTCAAAGATAAGAATGGGTTGGGGGAGCTATGATACCCCTCCCTTCTCCAACAGGGCTGGGGCTAAAGGTCAGAATCAAGCAACCCTACCACCACTGCCTAAGGCTGCCCTGCTGGCTCCAAGCCAGTCCCGAGCAGATCCAGAGTCCAGGCCCTTCCCCCCTTCCTGACTCCCCTCCCCACAATGCTAATCTGATTTATGATGTCTGCACAGAAGAAATGACACTGGAGAGGCCATTTAAATCATCCTGTCACTGCTGCTTTCTCTGCAGAGGCTGCCTTCTTATCTCTACTCCCTTTTTTATTAAAGCTAAAAGCTTCTTGTCCACTAGGGAACAGCTGCTGAATAGAGCCAGACCTAGGTCCATAGATGAACTGTCGATGGGCTTCCAGGAGAAAAAGACGTATTCAACCAGAAAGCTGTCACCCCAGGACACTACCTGCTTTTGCCATTCTTTTCGGCCTTGCTTGGATCCCACTGTCATTAACTGACATCTCCCAGCCAAAGAGAAACTGGAGCTCTTGGGTGGATGACACAGATTGGGATCTTTCTTAGGAATTCCTGCACAACCAGGCCCTGTTTCCCACCCTGGTCTCATGTGGCATCACACTGACACTCCAGGTGTATTCACTGTTTCTCTTCTCCAGTGACTAGTGTGCTTCCCTACATCCGGGTCTTTGCACACCATATTCTCACTTCCAAAATCATTCCTACCATCCCCCTAACACAGATTTAGACCTCTCTTCCTTCCCATTCTAGGTCAGCACCACTTCCCTTCCTAACCCTCCAGGCTAGAATTGCTCACCACATACTTTTTATAGAATGCAGTGCTTTTCTTTCACAGCATTAGCAATTATTTGTGTGATTATCTGATTAATGACCATCTAGACCACTATCATAAACTTCCAACACAGCAGAGATAAGCTCTATTTTGTAAACAGTTTTACTGAGATATAATTTACATACCAAAGATTGACTCTATTAGGCGTGCACTAGCTTATAACAGTGCCAAACACACGAATATAAAACTTCATTAACCTGAGGAAGACCTTCTGCTTTCCATGGTTTTCTAGGATAACATGGTTTCCACCTCTAATGCTCATCCTAACTCCATTAATCTCTTCTGAAACCCAACCAATTATAATTGAAACCAAATTAAATAATCAAAAAAAAACTCACTTTAGCAACAATAGCTGACATTTTTATTAATAGCCCCAAAGGCAGGTACAATTGGGACCCCCACTTTGCCAATGAGCAACCTCTTCAAGGTTAACCTACCCATAACTAGAAAGATGCACGGCCAGATTTCCCACCAGGTGGGACCCCACAGCCTTTTATGAGGATCACACCTACTACTGTCCTTTCCGACTGAGCTCTGTGACCTTAAACAAGTTGCTTACACTCTCATCTTCAGCAAAATGAAAATAACAACAGTACTGTTCTCAAGGTGGCTGTAGAGGTAATGAGAACATTGTAGTTCTTGTGACCTGGTGGCCTCTCCCAGGTGTCCCCGTGATTACTGCTACTGGTACCTCATAACACTTCTAGGAGGTGGGCAAATTCTGCTCATAGTACCTTTTCACGATGATGGCATTTAGGACACTGTGCTCTGTTCTCACATCAGCACTCCAGTGTCAAACATTTTCCTTAGTACTTAGTGTCTACTCACATTAGGAACAGAGCTTTGCCCCAGGCTAAGTTCTTAGACAGGCTGAAGTGCTGGGTGTCCGAAGGTCAACATTTTCTGTTTCCTGGGATAAGAGTTCTCAGCCAGAGCTAGTCCCAAGTGAACCAGCAAGTCCCCACCTCTGCGCCATGAAGAACCCTTTTGCTACATTCCTTAATGCTCCCTGGAGCCATGCTTCAGACGGCTGTATTTGCCAAACCAATCGCATTTATTAAGCAATCATTCATTTTTATTTGTCAAGGGCATATATAAAGTCCAATCAGGGCTCCGATCCGCCAAAGATAAGCAGCATAGCCAGACTGAGCTGACAGAATTCCAGCCAAAAAGCAGAAAAATGACATTTCATTTAGTCTGGGCAGATCTGTCACAGGAGATGTATGATCTCCCTTAAGCTTTCTAAATGTTGTTAATTGCTTTGGGTCCCGTATTACTACATTGAAAGATGGCCCTGAAGCGTGTGGGGACTCAGGGTGGGGGGCCCTTGTCCATGAGGACTGAGCATTACCATGGGAAGGTAGAAAGGACTGCTATTTCTGTCTACACACACACAAGCAGAGCCACCAGAGCAGCATTCCCCTTTCAATACCCTCATACGGCTGCCTCCACTTGGATGTTCTCCCATTTGGGGGCTGTTCCCAAGGTTCATTACAACCAGATATCATCAGCATGGACCTACATAAAAGGCAAAGAAAGGAGGGGGAACCAGCCTCAGGCAACAATCTGATGCTACAGTCATCTTGGTTCTGTCACTTTGAGCAGGTAAGGCATCAGGGATAAGGCACTCCAATTCTCAGCCTAGGTTGATGGTCCCTTAGCAGTTAAGAGGGTCCACTTCTTCACAGAGCAACTTTGAGAATCAAGGTCAAATATGATCACCAAAGACAAAGCCCTTTACCCACTAAAAAACACAAATATCATTGTGTTTTGTTTTTAGTGTTGTAGCTTAATGTTTTAAGCTTGGAAAAAAAATAAATATCCATTGATAATGGATAATGGATATTTGATGATGATTCATCAAAGGGCAATGGTCATCAAGATAAAAACACAGCTCATACAAATATAAAATGGACATGTGTCGAAGATTTTTTAACTCATTCACAAGAAGCAAATAAAATGGTAGAATTAGTTCAAAGGGAATTCTTTGAAAGTGGGTACTTCTGGGCACTCAAACAGAAATAAGAGACTACACATAAATAAGAGAAAAAAAATACACTGGTTATTGTCCTATGAGGCATTTTTTTAAAAATCAATCTTTAGGGTTATCTTTTCCCCTGAACAGAAATTATTTGCATATTTACCGGACAAGATCTACAAGTTGATGTATGACTTCAGTCAAAGCCCTTAATTAACTGTCAATAACAAAGTGAAACAAAAGTACACGTCCCTAGATATTAAAAATCTGGGGAGAGGGGCAGGTGCTGGATGAACAATGCCCAAGAACGACTTTGAGAGGGCACACTGCACTCTCTTGACCTTATTTCTAAGTGGTGAATAATTTTTCTTAACATATTTTAGAGTTGTGCTAGAGTGTTTCTGGGGATCAGTTTGTCCCCAGAAGGGTAGGCAGCTCCCTCCACTACACAGTGGCACAGAGTGTCCCAGGAGAAACCTAGGCCCCTACCAGGCACACAAAGCTTACTCCCTCTCTTTCCATATGAGTATAGCTAAATCTCTAGCTAAGAACAGTCAGCTGTGTCCCTAAGCCCTACCTTTGCCCCTTCATCAGTAACATCTGCACAAAGACAGAAAGTAACAGCTTTTAGAGTAGCCACAGCCAAGACCCTGTGCCCAGCACTCAACAGGGACAGGCTCAGCACTCAGAATCATCTTCAGGTAACAGATTAGGAAGGAAGACACAAAAGGGGGGAAAGCTTTGTCCCCTGACTGGCAATTATGACACCAGAATTTAGCCCAGATGGCTTCTCTCCAGAAAAAAGGCACTTAAAGGTCAGGCCACCCTGCCTCTCCATTCCCAAAAAGCTCTTCCTGGAGGCAGGTACTATCTTAAAGTCTCTGAAGGTTCTCCTGGATTCAGTAAGGGGATCCACTTGGAGAAGTGGAGATGTACATGTATGTACATGTATGTACACATATGTACATAAATTCCTCAAACTGAATGAAATTATGTATCATAAATATATATTAATAAAAAGAATAATGTTAGGGGAAAAAAGCTTCTCTAGGAAATCTCACATTGGTGGCAGGGCTGGGGATGTAGCTCAGTAGGAGAACATTTGCCTGGCATACACAAGGTCTTTGGTCACATTCCCAGCACTACAAATACATACACAAACACATGCATGCATCCCCGGACAGGTGGCTAACCAACCCCACAATGTTAACTAACACCAGGGTGCCATGCCATATAGGAAAAAAAGTTACCAAGAAGTCTTTTAATTGTTCAGTATAAAAAGAATGTGTCACTCATAAGCGATTTCAGTAATTACACAATGCCTTTATTCTCTAACAGTAGGGAAGAGGAAAAAACACGGCTCTATAAAAAGGCTGAGTAAAGAATTAATTTAGTAAATAATACTTAAGTCAAGGAGTTATTTTTGGATTTTTCTCAAGACTTGAATTGGTTGAAAGTACTTTAATTATTCTATAATTGCATGAATTAATTTATTTCCACCCCCAAGGGAAAGACTATTTATGTTCTTGGGGGGCACCTCAGAAGCAAGGCCAAGATCTCTAGAAGAAATGGGAAATTGGTGCTGCAAAATATTAATATTCACACAACTAGCCTGATAGTAAGTAGAAGGCTCACCAGTCACCCTCTCTTCACCTGTCCCCCAGCTGTGCCCAGGCCGAGGGATGCAGATCACACTGCTCCATAGAACACTGAACAATCCACTCTACACACTCCATCTCTAGGGAACACCTCTAGAACGTATAGCCCACAGACCACTTGCACCTGCCCAGCACTGAGGCCAGACTTACAGATGGCCAGAGTGACCTTGGACAAGTAAATGCTGAGATGATGTCCCTAATCATACTCAGCCCAGGTGTTGGAAGAGGTCATGAGACAGCAGAGGTACCAGGCTAGTCCCAGGAACCCAGGGTGGTGGCTCTCACAGTGGCACCTCTGGGCACTTGCAAAGCTTCTCTAGGTTAGCTCTGACCAAAATGGCCCCTGAAAGCCAGGCATAGGGCATCATGAGGCCAAGAAAGCTTCCCCAGTTCTTGGGCCAAAGACACTCAGCAAGTCACCCTGCAATCACAAGAGGCAAGAGTAGGTCAAAGGGTCTGTGGCTACTTAAAGACAGCAAGAAAAGGAAAAATTGTCATAGATACCTGGCAGCTTCTGCTTCAGACAAAAACTCATTTCAGAGAAAGATTTTCATATCCGCCCCCCCCCCCACCTTAGTGAGGTCAGTATGAAACCTGGGGAGACAGTCCTTTCCCTCCCTCTTCCCTGGCATTAGGCAAACACTGTTCTGACACCACAGCAGAGTGGTGAGGGCTGGAATCCTGGGTAATTTAATTCTTCATGCATTGAACTTACAATGAGTCCTGCATGCACCAAGTGCTGGAGGTGTAGATTGTCAATCAGTCCTATGGGGCATTCTCTGAAATCCCACGTACAAAAAGAAGGCAGGGCATCAAAGGGCAAGTCTCTTTCTCAAGGTAGTACAGCTTACAAGCAGCAGAGCAGGCACCAAAACCCCTGCGGGCCAACTCCAAGTGACAATGTCACCACTCCTGAGGCCTCTGCTGTGGGGAAGTGAGTGCCACATGGCCCCCGTAATACCCATAAAATTAACAGAAGGAATGGAGGGCATACAATGTAATGAGATGTTTTCTTTCTAGTGATTTTTATAAACAGAGTCTTCATGCATCTGCAGGTACCAGAGAGCCACACAGACGCAGCAGGCAGAATGAGTCTGAGCAAAAGTGTAAACAGCACATTCAATCCAGAGGAGGTGATGGCAGAAACAAACAGAAACAAGGGGAAAGGTAGAAACTCAGGCACAGCTTTTAGTAAAGGCAGCACCACATGTTTAACCAATGATGACTATTCAACCTACAAGTCTACAAACTTACAGACAACTCACAGTGGACAGAAAGGAAGCAAAGAAGGCTCTCAAAGGTTCTACGGAAGAAGACATGCCTCTGTGAATAATATCTTCAGGAATCATGGATGACAGATACCTTTTTATAGACTCACAGATTGCAAAGTTCATACCACAGCCCCAAAGAGGAATGTTATCCCTCCAACTGCACAGAGAAGCTGGCTTACAGTCTAAGTAACTCACCCATGATACCTGGCCAGTGAATGGCAGAGTCAGGCACAAGCACAGGCCTGTTGACTTTGAGCTCTCTGCCCTTAGAGGCACCATCCAGTCTCAACCCCTGCTTCACTCTGCCCACACCTCTATTACCACACTTTCATGCAATGCCTACACATACAGATGCTCAATAAAACGTGTGCTGGAAGGTTTTCTGAGACCCTCTCACTGTTAATACAATGGCAGAGAGTGAATTTTAAAGCCATCAGAAAGAAGCAACATAACAAGGAGCTCTGGCTAAACAGGGCAGTCTGACCCATCCCACTGCCTCCACTCTCTCACAAGCCCTACTAACATGACTCAGGAAGAGAAAAAGAAGGCAAAGACCCCCACCATGACAAGTGGGAGGGGCAGCAACAGCAGACAAATTACAACAGCAAAATTGTGCTAGCTTGGAGGTTACCCCCCCCAAAAAAAAAAAAAAGCCCTCAGTAAACTAAAAATCCACAGGACCCAAGCCAGCAGTGGAGAGTATTAGTTACTACCCCTTGAGGCTCAGATGCCCCCAGCATCTCTAAAGATCAGATTCAAGGGTCCAGGAAAAAAAGATTTGTTAAAGGCCTCAGCTAAACCCCCAGGTACCCTTCCATCCCTGATGGAAGACAGAGTTGGCCTTCTGGACAGGCTTTGCAGCACAGCAGCACACCTCACAAGGAGTACCATCTGCAAACAGAGGACTGAATTAAAAACCCTGTTTTCACCTGTCTCCCATGCCTCAGGGACAGCCAGGTGGCATCTCTTCCAAGGCCCCTCCCAAAACCTGCCCCCAGTCTTCACAGACAGATGATGCCTGCCCACCAGGCCTCCAGTCATCTATCCCTGCTGCCACTGTACTCCTGACACTGTCACCTTTCTCTTAGCTAATTTCATGCCAATTAAATTTGGTCTCAGCCCTGGCAGGGTCTTAAACACACACTCACTGAAATCCAATTAACCTTCGATAAAGGTCCCACGATCAATAGTTCTTCTGTGGCTTGCAGAGGTTCTACTCAGCCTGGAAAAGCAGACTCTCACACGACCTTTACTTTTAATGAGATCAATGACAGTCACTGTCACCAGCTCTTAAAGTGACTGGCAAATATGATCACCAGGTCAGGACCTAAGTAGTATCTGCTTCTGGACTCAGAGACACACCAAAGGGTGGCTGCAAGCTCCTGGCTCTTAAGGCCCATGCTCCTTGGCAAGTGAACATACCTGGGCAGGGCTACCTCAAGCCCAAAGATACAAAGCAGCAGGGTGAGCTCTTATGTCTGATCTGGGGTAATCTGGGTGTCTGGCTTCATGAAGAGGGAGGGTCCTGAGGCAGAGGCTGGAGAGGCTGTTAAAAAGCAGACCTTCTGCAATCCTTCCCACCTCAGACTCTGACTGGCAAGTTGAGATAGAGCCTAGGAATACACACTGTCGGATAAGTTCTCTGAATGCTTCGGAAAAAGATGGTTCATGAACCAGTCTTAGCATCCGTAAAGCTGAAGGATCACTGTTATGTAACATGTTCAGGTAGGAGGGACACTTAAAGTCCGACTAGTTCAACACCTTCAATTAAAAAAAAAAAAAAAACTGAGAACCATAGAGGGCATGCAAGTTGCCTAAGGTCACACAGGTAGCCATGGAAGGGATGTCGCTTGAACCTACACCTCTCACCTCCTAACCTAGTGTTTTCCCTCTGAGTCTACCCAGAACTGACTATTTAGACTGCTCTTCAGGTCCTCACAAGCTGTGATGCTGCAGGATGAGTTCACCTCTTCATTGTTGACTCAGCAACAGGTCACAGGGCTCTGGAACCACAAGAGGGGCTCCTTCTACAGCCACCACCCAGCAGGCACAGCTTATCACACCAGATGTACCAACCACAGCACCCCTGGGATGTGCTGTAAGAGATTTTCCCCTTGCTATTCCTATCTGCCCTCATCCCGCACTAGCTCCAGGATTGGATCTGGCTCTCCACAAAATCCCCATACCAAGCACCCAGAGGGGCTATGACCATGAGGACTGTTGTTGAAAAAGTACCGTTCCACATCTTCTGGAAGAGTGGACCCTGTGGTAACCAGAGAGCAGAAGATGGGGTAAAGAAACCAAAAGGAAGGGTACAGAAGACACAATCACATTCTTTACTTCGCTCTACAAAGTAGACCCACTTGGCTACTGCTGTCTCCTCTAGGCATAGTACCTGTGTCCTAGACAACGGCAAGGAGGAGAGGAAAGGGAGGGTCATATCCTGGTGACTCTGGCCCCCTGTTCCAGAAGCTACTCAGCTATATGGGGCTCAGGTGGGACAAGTAGAAAGACAGGCAATGGGTTGCCTGGCAGAAGTGGCTGGGTTTGCTCAATGTCCCCTCCCCTCACTGCATGCAGAAGGATGAGAAGGTGACCTGGAAGGATCCTGTATGTTCCATTTATCATTCTTCAGGCAATTGGCCCCCTTAAGGACAATGGTGCTGGTCCTGGAAGCCTCACCCCGCCATAACCAACCAAACCATGTCCCCATATACTGCGTCATGCCCTCAGCCTCACCTCATTGACATCGATCTTGTTCCTCTTCATGTAGTCCCTGTCATTGACCTGCCCACCCTCCACAAACTCCATAAGCAGCACCCTCTTGGTGGACAGCTCCCAGTAGATGCTGGGGACCTAGAAAAAGGAAAGACCAGTCACATCAAGGAAAGCTGAGTGTCAGTGGCTGCAATCACCGTGAAGCACAGCCATACAGGCTACACAAGGGCAGATCCCACTTTCCTAACTGGAGAAAAGGGCTTCTGGGATGAAAGGAGGCCAGGCCCAGAGACAAGGGTCCTTGCTCCACCTGCCAAGTGGACCCACCCACTCTTCTGGAGACCTCTACTGTTTTGGGGGCAAGACAGCAGACTCACCCCCACCCACAATGCCTAGCTAAAGCCAAGACTAACATGGGGCCCTGGGAGAGGAACACATGAATCAGCTCATCCTGGGCACTAGGGTTCCCGTTCCCCACCATGCCAAGCCAACTAAGGCTCTCACACAGCTCACCCCTCCTCAGCTTTCTCACCAAAGTAACAGCTGCAGTATATGTAATGAGTGAACAAATGGACAGTCACCAGATGATAAATTTTGTTTCTCACGCCTATTCCCTTCAAGCCCCATGTGGATACAATGCTGGATTTTAACCTAACATCTATTCTCAATCTTTCTCCTCAGAGAGGAAAAAAAACTAAAATTTTCCTTATCTGCCATATAGTGGGCAGTCACATATGCAGTTCTGGCCTATCAAACCTAAGTGGATGTTTGCTAGGTGATTCTGAGAGTTTATTTTCTTGACAAGTGCAACCCTTCTTCCCTTTCTCTTTCTGCCTTGAATGTGACTCCTAGAGCTATAGCAGCCATCTTTTGACCATGAGAAAACATTCAAAAAAGCCAAAGATGCCAGTCATGATATTGTCAACCTACTAACACACTGTCTACAGCTATTACTGAAAACATTTCTGTTCTGTGAGAAAGACAATTTTTTTTTTGTTTAAGATGTCATAAATGGGGCTATCGTTTACCTGTAAATACATTTTTTTTTAGAATAGTAGGTCTTTATTTAAAAACAAAGAACAGAGGAGTAAAAGCACCCACTGTCTTAGGGGGCATTGCTGGTGGGTCAACTCCAATGCAATATTAATTGATAAGCTCACCAACTCTCTCTGACTCTGAGGATATCTAAAAGCTAAACAAGAAGAGATCTCCCCAGAAGCAGGCAAGAGGTTTGGATGCACCAGAGGCTACTGTGATGTCGCATGAATGAGTAACAGCCATCAGTACCACAGCAGCCAAGTAGATTTCAGCATGCTGTTTCCCCAAAAATGGGTCATTCTTTGTTCCTCTTTTTAAAAAAAAAATCAGCAGCAAATTCAAATGTTGTGGAGAATAAGATCTCCCCTCACCTGAACCCTCCAAATACCCAGCATTCTGATAGTGGCCCCCAATCCAGAGACCTATTTTCTGTTCTTAATTCTGCCAGTAATTGTTGAGTATCATTCACTTAACTATTCTTTATGCCACATCCAAGGCTTGGAGAATTAATTGTTTCTGCTTCACCCAAGGAAGGGGCACTGAGGGTGAGGCCATACATATAAACTGGGGCTTCTGGTTAGAATCAAGGTTTCACCTGACATCAAGATATTCTCTTTCCCAGCACTTGGGAGGCTGAGGCAGGAGGATTGTCATGTGTTTGAAGCCAGCCTGGGCTACACAGTGAGTTTAAGTTTTGCCATTGGAAAAATCTGGCCCTCTGTTACTTTAAGCTTAAAATCTGGGCTTCCTCAACTTTTTTCAAAAAGCATCTTTTTAAAAAATGAGTGTCAAACTAAAAAGCCAATTTAAAAATGGGCAACAGAAATGGATAAACAGCTCTCAAAAGAAGAAATGCAAATAAAAACCAACACTAAGGTTCCATCTTACCCCAGTAAGAATGGATGGTATCAAGAACTCAAAAACCAACAGATGCTGGTGAGGATGTGGGGAAAAAGGAATATTCTACATTGTTGGTGGGACTGTGAATTGGTACAACCATTATAGAAATCAGTATGAAAATTCATCAAGAAACCAAAAACATGATATTCCAGCTGGATATCTTTCCAGAAGAGTTAAAATCATCACAAAACAGAGACAGATAACATAACTCAGGTTTACAGCACAGAACTCATAACTGCTAAATCATGGAACCACCAATATGTCCATCAACAGATCAATGGATAAAGAAAATGTGGCGCATTTATACACAATGGAATACTACTCTGTCATAAAAAAAATTTGAGTCATTTGTAGGAAAATGGATGCACCTTAAGACTACTGTGCTTAAGAGAAATCAACCAGACCCAGCAGATTAAATATCTCATAGTTTCTCTAATATGAGAAACTCAAATACAAATAAGTAAAAGAGTCACATAAGAGAAAGGGTAGGAAACAGGAGATAGATCTGTGGAAAGGATAAGGGAATGTGGAAAGGGATATAAGGATGAGAAGGGGGAAAGGGAAGTGAAAGTGAAGATGAGATATGTATGCGTACCAATTCCTCAAGTTGAATGCAACTATTGTGTATCTCAAAAACATACTGATAAAAAATAACTCTTTGAGGATGAAATGAGTGTAAGCCAGGCACACACCTGTGGTATCAGCTACTTGAAGGTTGAGGCAAGTGGATCACAAGTTTGAGTCCCATCTGGGCAACTGGGTGAGACCTTGTCTCAAAATAAAATAAAAAGAGCTGGTAGCTCCCTGGTAAGCGCCTGCACAGAACGGATGAGGCCCCCACAGTCAATGCCCGGTACTACAGAAAAGTGTAAGTTTGTTTTGCTCATGTTTCCGTATGAGATGAATGTCATTTGGGGGCCAATTTCTTTCCTCTGCTTGGAAACCTAAGCTGTGGCCTTGGGACTTTGGAGACAGGATGTCAGACCCCTGGACGGCCCCCTTGGGTCCTGTGGAAGACACCAGAAGAGCCACAACGGAAGGAAGCCAAGGCTGGCCAGGCGGGACTGGTGTGGCGAGGCATCCTCATCGATACTACTCCTCCAGTGTGCACAGCTAAGTCCTACTGTAGAATGTGCCCTCACTTCACCTACTAAGGTTGAAGTGACTGAAAACAAAGGCCAAATTACTCCATACTAAGTCAGGAAAAGCGACTTGTCCCTAAATCACCAGGTGAGCAGAAGTCTGTAGTGTGTAAAGAGAACATCACGTCAACTGAGGCTCAGGTCTCACCACCATCTCTCTTCTGCTTCTACCAAGGAATCAAAGCATGAAAGGGAAACTGGAAAGAGGCCCCCTCCACCACCAAATAAGCCAACACAATACTCTGCAAGGCCATAATCAGAGTGCTCACTGCCCACAGGTAGGGTCACACCTGCCTTCAGGACCCTGATTCTGCCTCCTTGCCTCAGAACAGAAGTTCTACCTGTGAGCACCACTTGTTCCCACAATGAGGCCTATTCTGAATCCCAGGAGATGTTGTGCTCCTACTTTGTTCCTGAGCTTTGTTTGGCTCATCTGGGCCAGCACCAGTGCCGGAGCTGCAGTCCTCCCACAGCAAGAGCCCAGCAAGGCAAAGCACAGACCCAGAGTCAAACCACTAGGCTAAGCCATGGCTCTGCCTCCTATAAGCTGTGTGACCATGGGTCAGTTTTATAGGCTCTCTGAGTCAGTTTTACAACCCTACTTCCTATCAGCAGAAGCAGCATACTGCTTCTAACAGACCACCAGACATTTAGCAACTGCTTGACAAACATCAGCAGCACTCAATACCGCCATGCATAGTCATTCACAAGGGTTCTGATCCACCCAGGGCTGACTCAATGCTGCAGACAGTTCACCATCTTCCCAGAAAACATCACAAAGGCGTAAGAGTACAATGGTTTCACGTGCAGACTTGAGCCAAGCTGCCTCCATTCAAAGCTCTGCCTCTGCCCCCTACTGGAACCCTAAATAACCTTAGCCAAGTATTTTGATCCTTCTGGGCTTCATTTTCCCCACGATGATATAAAGTTGAGAACAGTACTTCTCTTGCATTGTAACTGTCATAAGTCCTTCTGTTATGAGGATTAAAGATAAACACGTGCAAAATACTTGAAAAATATTTAACACAGTGCATGCATATAAAAAATGTTAACTATTAACCATACATCAATAGTTGTTCACCTTTAAAAGTACAAAGCTTTGGTGCTTCCTCAAAAGCATGATCTCCCTTGGGGTTTGTTCTGGTTTCTGGAGAGGGCCATGAAGAACCCTGTGGCCCTATCCATAATGAGGCCCACTCCATCCCTCCTACCTCTGCCAGTCCCAAGCCCGGTGCTCAGAGGCTTCTCCTATCCTGCCCTATCCTCTCATCCTGGCCCTCTCTGCAGCACAAACTGATGCCCAATCCACTGATGCCATGGGCTTAACCGTTCAGCCTGGCTGCCCCCCACCTTCCTCCAGTGTCCTGGACACCATCTTTGCATTCAGCACTTGTCTGAGGCACAGAGATTTATAGCACAGGGCTGAGGTTATTAAGCCCCACATAAGCACTGGAAGATGCTTCACACACTGAGAGGTAAACTCTCAGTGAGGCTTAATTACACGCAGATGTTGTGATGGGGTGCCAGCGTGCGAAAGCAATCTATCTCTAGTTTTAAGAGCTGAACTGGTTTCACGGCACAAAATTTGCTTCCTGCATGTGATGTGTTTAGGCAAAATTAATTACTCAGGAGCCTTCGTTTCACCACTGTTTTAGGAATGATGTGCGGTGCTGGAGGCAGCAGGTCAAATCAGTACATTAATTATTTACCCGTGTGGCATCCTCATTTCAAAAATTTGCGTTATGATTACTATTACATGTCTTGGTCTGTGGCCATTGCTAGTTGGCCCCAGTCAGGGGATGATTTCGCTGTTTCCATGGAAACGGTGGAGGAGATGGTTCTGTTTGTCTGGCTCCTAGTTCTGGCTCTGAGGGGCACCCCTGCCGGGTAAAAGGCAGAAGAAAATTCTGAGATGAGCACCAAACTTGGTGTCAGAAAACCTGAACTGTAGCCTAAGCTCCTCTACTCAAAGACTGTCATCTGTAAAATGGGATGATGGCTGTTGGGTGAATTCTCCATCACAGTATCGGCACTATATCTGTGACACCACACCTGCCACAGAAGAAACACTCAATGAAGACTGTCTATTCCTTTCTCAAGACTTCTAGAAAGCCCCTTAAACTCTTTATTCTGGGTGGAATGAAGTAGCTTCCTCTGCACAACCACAAAAATAAAGATCAGTGTCTTTCATATTGTGAAATATGTACCATAACAATGCATTTGTGTGTTTGCACTCTACTGGTGGGAAGTTTTCCAGGGAAAGAGCCAACTTCCACCTCCTAGCACAGCAAGAGGCTCAGGAAATGTCCAATAAATGCAGGATAAAGGAACAAAGACGTGCGATAGAGAATTGAAGCATAGTTTGGGCCTCACAGCATTGTGCTAATTAGTTCACATTATTGCTTGTCTGAGAGAGCCCAGTTTTCATTGAACTGATGGTATGTGCTTAAAGGCCGATGTGGTACTCCCAGGTCTAGTTTGCATTTCTGGATTTATGTGCATAAGAGAGTCTGGACATTCACAAGTATAATACAGACCACCAAAAAGCAAGCCAAGCACAACAGAAGCCTGAAAATGTGCCTGATCTGCAACACACTCCAGGGCTACATGTCACCCAATAAAATCAACGTGTCAAGACACTTGACTGATTGTCATAACTCTTCTCATGAGCTGCCCCATGGGATTCCCAGGTAGTAAGTACAGACACATCCTCATTAATATGAGTAAAAGTACAGACACTACTTCCATGTTTCATGATGACCTCCAAGGCCACATGACACTAATACAGAACATGAAGAACTTCATCATTACACATGCTATGTGCATGGATGCTCTCAAATTCACACGCAGCTCCTAATAGTTTTGTGAACCACTTCCACCTTCTCCTGGCCTCCTGAGTAAAAAGAAAAAGGCTGATTCCCTCTGCAGCTGAAAGCCAAGCCCTCTTTGTAGACTCCCAGGAAGGCTCCCCAGTCTCTACACAATTAAGGAAACTACTGACAAATGGGATAAATCCCACTAAGGTTCTCACCTCCTCCAACCCTTGTGTGCTCCTGGTGTGGGCACATCAAGATAGTCTTCAAGACCAGTTCCAGAGCCAACTCAACAGAGCCTTCCCCTACATGATGGTACACGAATGGCTTCTGAGTAACAGCACAGTCACAAGTGGTACTTCTTAAGGGCTCTTCCAGCTGTGACTTTGTACCAGTTGAAACTTTTTTCCCATATTGAGTCTCTTATTACATAGTACAGCTCTGCTGTGACCACTGGAATACTATAACTGTGTTTCAGAAACACAAATTTCTTCCAGTGGGGTTGATATATTAGGGAACAGTTTGATCATATTGCAAAATTTGCATTTATTCACAAGCTTTTATCATCTTCCAGAAATACTGTGAACACAGAAATTAGCATCCAACTCCACTACGCTGCATGATAATACACAAAACTATACACCTCACATATTACCATGGGTGGGCAAGTCACCTACATCTGGTGTCACAGTATCCTGCCCCTTTCATATGACTCTCTCTCTACTACCTGACATTTGCTGCCAACACACCATGCAGATTTCCAGGGATGGTGCCTATGTACTGTGGCTTACCTATTTCTTGGCATTTAACATGTGTAATACTGGCTTACTGTTCCTACCAGTTGATATCTTCTCTTCGTTTCTGTGTCACAGATGAAGTTTTTGAGTGCTGTACCCTGATGGTCATTTCTCTCACAAACCCTGCGGTTTCTGTTTTCCCGTTTTGCACACTATAGTGCTTTCTAGGAACACATGTTGTGCTGTAGCAGAACTAACTGCACACTGAATGGGCTAATGGAACATACATGTGTTTTCAACAGGACCAGATTACAGCACTGCTAGCTAGCTATCATCACCATCACCACTACCCCACGCTTCCCGGCGGCAGAGACCACAGTGCTCAGACAGGGCTTCGTGCTTTGCAATCATAGGTTATGCAACAGGCATCTGCTCAATTGAAGGATGAGTCAAAAATCTTATCAGGTACTTCTTAGGAAGCTGGCATTAACATGTCTCATTAGTGATAAACCATTCACCTCTGGTAAGAAAACTCAGGAAGGGGATGTTACATTAAAGGGATATTCAGATCAAGAATCAATTCCCCAATCCGCTGTACTCTTTCACCAGATCACTGCCCCCACCCCACACTGCCCAACCCCTCCTACCTTTAGAAAGTCAAAGCGCTTTAGCATCTGGGCCACTTTCTCCGCATTCCTCCCTTCATTGAGGAAGTCCAGCTCTAAAGGTAGGTTCTTCTTGGCTTCATCCACCAGCCACATAAACTCAAACTCTGGGAACAGCTGTTTCACAGCCAAGACAAGCACCTGAAATCCACCAAGCACCCCATGAGTCATCTCACAACATGCACAGGGTGCTGGGGGGGTTACCTCCTTTGCCTCTGCCTGGGTATACCATTGAGTAATGGTGGGTAGAGGAACTGTCCCTTGGTTTCCATCTCTGGAATCTGCATGAAGTCCACACTGATGACAGCCTAGTAGCCACCAGCAGTAACCACAGCTCCCATTTTCTAGCCACTCCCCACATGCCAACACTGAGGCAAGCACTTTACCTAATATCCCTTGTCACCCTCACAACTCAGGGTGGTATGGGAGTAGACATCTAATCACCCTCATTTCACAGACAAGGAAACTGGGGCTGTAACACTGTGGTTTTGTAAACTGTGGTTTTCCTGAATTTTCCCAGTGAATAAGTCTGAAGCCAGAACTCTACTGGGGCCTGGGGTCTACCCAACTCCAAAGTCCATGATCTTAAGCATCTTGCTACACTGCGCTGTTGCTGTTCCCAGATTTATTCTTCAAGGACCTGTCTGCAAAGCACTTAAAGGTGCTCACACCTGTAACTATTTTTTTAGTTTAAGCTAAGTTCATGGTACTTGAGCATTTACGAAACAGGCTGAGTATCCCTGACCTAAAAATCAGAAATCCAAAATGCTCCAAAATTTGAGTATTTTTTGAGCTGTTGACATGATATCACAAGTAGATAATTCTATACCAGATCCATCTGACACATCATGATCGTAACACAGGCACACTAAAAATATTGTATAAAATCATCCTCAAGCTCTGTGTACAAGATAAAGATGAAACATAAATGAATTTCATGTTTAAGTCTGAGTCCCAGCCACAACGTATTTTATTATATATATATGCAAATGTTCTAAAATCTGAAACACCTCTGATCTCAGCTTTGTCTGATGCTTCTCGGGCCACTGGTCTCAGATATTATGCACACTGTGTGATAAAAAAATATAATAATAATGATAAACCTAAAGCAAAGCTATTAAACTACAAAGCATTTACAACTCTTGTTTTTAAACCTTATGTCCTAGGTAATGTAGCAGATGCTATTCTAAAAGAATCATCACACACAGGGTTATTCTGGTCAATTTCTAACAAAACCTTTTTAATTACATTAGGCTGCAGTCTAATTTCGTTTCAGTCTGTCTAGTCTCTCATGGGATAGACCTGTGACCTTATGCCAATTGATTTCATTTGTTTCATTTCTGTTTGTGTCATATGAAACAGGCAGGAAGAAATGGCAAAAGAGAGGCTGGAACCACAAGTGTTAGGCCCTGGCACCTGGACATAGCACCCTCCAGGCACTCCATCTTGCTGGTGTCCCCAAATGGCCCTCAGCTGCCACCAAAGTGGGAGAAAAGCAGGCTCACAGGAAACAGAATGACTCGCACAGACCAAGGGCATTCAGGTCCTTGAAGGCAACTGGATTCTACTCTCCTGGTTTTCAGTTCAGACAAGAAACGCTATACAGCATTTGGTAAGTTCTAAATTCCAGAAGGCCTGGCCCAGGAGGGGCGGGAAAGGAGCCACAGGGAGAGAGTTTCCTTCAATAAATCAGTACCATTGGACTGTGTAGGTATCTGCCTTGGGCCAAACTGGAATTTACATGGGAAGCCACCAGTAGCCTAGATAGGTCTACACATGGGCGGAAACTTCAGCTGAGCAATTACTTTTTCATCATTTGTTACACAGTCATTGCAATTTGTTAAATTTTTAATTATCATTAATACCCAAACAACACCAAAAGGTATTTGAAAGATTTTTTGTTACTCATCAATTATGTAATTAGTCACTATTAACACTACTGGTTATTATTAATACCACATACCATTAATCATGAGAACAATCATACTTTATTGAATAGTATAAATTGCTTATAACTAATTAGTAAACTAATTCATAACCCCCAAAAAGGTTTACAGTATTTATAAAGTTGCTCTCTAAATTATTCTGAGGGTGCTGAGTTTCTCCCTTGGTTACAACAGCTACCCCCATTCGTTTTTCTTTTATGATACAGAGGATTGAACTCAACCCTTCACACTGAGTTTACACACCAGCCCTCATATACTATCTATTTTTGAATAAGTCCTAGCTTAGCTGCTCAGATGCCCAGAATGTACTTGAACTTGCGATTTTCCTGCTTTAGCCTTTGGGGGCACTTAGTCTCTGGGAGTACTGGTATTACTGATGTGGGCGACCATGCTCAGCTACCATAGTTTCCACTCACAAGAGGAAGACAGACATTCCAAGACCCTACGGGATGCCTGAGACTGCAAATCATACTGAACCCTATACATAAAGTGATATTTTCTGTATATACAGATCTATAATTTATAAATTAAGAACATTAAGATTAACAAAAACACTAATTAAACTGATAATAATATACAGTAATTAAAGCTATATGAATGTATTTTCTCATTCTCTATCTCAAAATCTTACTATACTATACCAACTGCAATTGACTATGGGTAACTAAACCATGACAAGCAAAAGCACAGACAAGATGGCCTCCTGTCCTGTGCAGTAAAAAGGTCAATTTCAGTGGAAGTTAGTGGCTCCTTTTTTCCAACTTGAAAACTTGACTCAAGCAAGCTATGAAGCCCAGAAAACAATTTTGCACCTAACTCGAGGTTCACCAACTCCTTGACAATCACTGAGTGGGGAAGAGGGTCAATCTAAGAGTCATCTGGTCCAAGGGCTGTGGCTGCTGCCCCTTTAGACTTTTCTGAGCTGAGCAGAATAAAGTAAAATTCTTTAGTATCCCCTTTCGCTTTCATTTAGTTCCCTTCTTAAGAGCCTGCACTAAGTCAATTCATTTTGGTTTCTTTCTGACAATAGATGCAATCAACTAAAGTAAAGCAGGTGTTGTCATCAATTTGTCTTTTTGAATTTCCTCCCAAAATGCATTTTCTCCACAAAATTCTTCCAACAGCCAATGTTTTCACCAGTGCCAAGCTCACACTCAACCCTCTGCAGATGTTCATTGGATACTCACATGAATGAGTGGATAAATAATGAACATATGAATATTTCAAAGAGTTTATTTTCTCTTCTGAGACAATTATATTCTTCACAATTGTGTTCATGGAACCAAATGAGTTTTTGTTTCTGGGATTTTGGTGGGAAAGGATATTATCTTGAATTTTGGAGAACCAAAGTTTCAAAATAAATGAGAAATATCTACTGAATCTGGAAACTTGTACGTCAATCAAAGTATACTCAATATTTCCTTGAAATGATTTTCCCATAGAGTAACTGGATCATAGTAGGAAAAAAAGATCAATTTTGAGCAGAAACATAGAAAACTGAAATGTCAGATAGGAGCCTGAAAACTAGGGGCCACAATTTATAACAGCAAAAAAAAAAAGGAATTTATCATTATTTAGTACCTATTATATACTGAGCACTGTCGCATGAGGCACTTTATATACATGGTCCCATCTAATCCTTTTCTTGACCATTTTACAGAGAAGGAAATAAGTTTCAGGAGCTTAAAGCACGAAGCTTGCAACTGTCAAGACAGAATCTGGACCCAAGTTTTTCTTGTTTTTGATTTATGCAGTCCTGCCTCGTGTAATATAATGTAGGACAATACAATAGGAAGCTAAGATAAGGCAGAGAAAGAGCTTTGCAAATTGTAAAATGCAAGTGAAATGTAAGTTGCTGTTATCAAGTTATTACATGCTATAAAAGAAATAATGTTCTATGGAAAAGCAGCACATAAATAGAATGCCTGCACCAATCTAGACTGGTAAAAATGGATGTTCGACAAAGATCGAAAATCAATTCAGAGTTATGTAAATAGCTTGCCATTCAGGAGTTCATCTTTGTTCCAGTAAGTTATTAAAGTGCATGGTTTTAGAAAAGAGAATTACAGAGTGAAGAGAAGTTTCCATGGGATAGCTTACATCTCTGCATAATTTATTTATATATTTTTAAATAAAATCAGCAGTTGGATTCTGTGCCAACACAGACATTACCTAGCCACCCACTGTTCAATCAAAACATTTAGAAAAGAAACAAGATGACAGACAGCATGCTCTGAATGCCGCTCAAAAAAAAGTCAAAAACATGATTTTCACAGATCTTTATTTTTGATGACCCTTGGGGTGGGGTGTATGACATGAAGCAGTAGAAAGAATTTAGCACTCAGGCCAAGGAGTGCCACCACAACATAGTAGAGAGCCTTGGGGATCAATGGTACATGAACGGGCTGGTATTTGGCCATGAGTTAGAGTCTTTAGGAGGTAACAAAGCAAGAGGCATTCATCACCAATTGTGAAAGCACAGAAATCACTGGGAATGACACAGAGTGGTGCTACGGGTCTGAGGATTATGCCTCACCACCATAACTCACAAAACATCTGAATCCCACCCTGCTCTCATGCAGGCAGAATGGCAAGGAGATACAGTCTGTGGAGCTCCTCGCCATTGTGGGCAGAAGAGAACTGCTGCAAAGCTAGCTCACCAGTAGACGGGTGGCTGATGCCTTGTCACCTCACCCCTTCCTGCTGAATCATTGTTCCAATCTCTGGGCCCAATTAGTCTGGCTCTGGACAGCCACTCAAATCAATAAGAGTCACTGGCTGTGCATCTAGAAGTAGAGTTGCCCCAACTACTGAAGGGACAGTATCAGGTGATAATGACAAAGCTGAAAACATCCTCAGCTGTGCCTTTCTCTTTTGTGCAAAGTCATCAACATCATCAGATTCATCAGACATCATGTACTGAGAGTCAGCTTCCGTTTCTCTGCCATCACTCAATAGCCTATCTCAGAGGCTGTCCCCTTCCCCAAGACCAATGGACACCAGCTTAAGAGGACATGCCAGGAAGCTGAGATGGCCAAATAAAATGTGTAAAGAACCTAAGTCCTTATGAACCACAATGAGAAGCTGAATTAGTCAACCGTGAAACATCTGAACCAACTTTCCGATTTCTTCATATGTAAAATAATACTGGTTATTATTTGTTATACCACTTTCAGTTGGCTTTTTTTAATTCTTGTAGTCAAAAGCATTTTACCTGATACAGCCAATGGTCCCCATCTCATCATACTCAAAAGTCTCACCCCTATAGACCTCAGTCCCCCTCTAGCCTTACAGCAGCTGTATGTGGATTTCTAGGCTCACTTCCTTTAAAAAAAAAAAAAAAAAACTATCCAGAGATTAAATTTACCAGTCACTCTCTAGTATGAATTACTTCAATCAGAATCAGACTACCTTCCTCTCAAGACCAGGCAGTGACTAATCACAGGGTTGGTGTGCAGAAGGGAAACAGTGGGAAAGAAGAAGCATGAGGGCACACAGTAACTGGAACTGGTATGAAAGGAAGCACAAAAGGCTACACAGAAATGCAGACAGACTTGTTGCTTACACCTCCAAGCTTCTATGACCAAAGTGGCCCTAACATCCCCAAGAAATCATTCTCCTCTTGCCAAGTATGCCTGAGCATTTGTGGTGGTAGAGCTCCTAAAACTAAGATACCAAATGTCAAACAAAATGAGATTCCTAGTTGAGATCTTTCTTCTTGGTTTATAGCCAAGAAGGATGACCTAGGCAAGACATTTTCCCAGAGTCCAAGCCCAGTAAGAAGGCAGTGCTGTCTGGTGCCACTGCCAGTGCCAATGGCCAGTGGAGTGGTGACCTCAGATCTCCTTCCCAGCTCTCTCCTGAGGCTTCAAGACTGTATTTCTCACCTGCCTTGGGACCCAGCCTCAGCACTTCCTCGGCCATCACTAAGGAGCACTCTGTACTCAACACACAACCTACCAGGCCATGCTGCCAAGACAGATCTGTTCTTATCTCAAGGAGGAAGACAGCATGTCTCTATAACTGCTGTTAACCTTTCAGTCACAAGGACACAGGGAGCCAGTGGGGCTCCGAGCAGAGAAAGTGGCAGCTGTCCTCCTAGGACCTAATGCATTTCTGGGCAGCCTGAGCCCAGGAATTCTCTTTGACCCCCAATTTACTCCCAGTTATAGTCATTCCATAGCTACTGATAATTTTATTAAATATTTAGGTTCCCTGGTACCTACCCAATCCACTCAGCAGACCCTCACCCTGTAGCTTCCTCTACAACATACAGAGCAGCTATGCCAAATCTTCACCCCCTCAAGCCTCCAGTGCCACCTCCTACCCTCTCACTCTCAGCAGATGGTATTGCCTACTACTGCAGAAAAAAAAAAAAAATAGAGGCTATTGGGCTGGTTACACAGTCCACTGCCCACTTTCCCACCCGCTCCTCCTTGCCCCACTCAACTCATCTGCAACCAGCCTTACCACCTTCATCTAGTCTCAAAACACAGACCCATCAAAAGCTATTGACTCCACTGTGTTCTTGGCAACCAATCTTTTGAATCTCTTCCTGGAGATGAGCAAGCAGCCACTTCTCTACTGAGCCTCCAATCCTCTCTCCTTCAACACCATCCTGCTCATGTCTCCCCAGCACTGAGGCTTATGCTCTGACCTAACTCTCCCCAACTTGCCATGGCTGAACACTGGGCAAGAATATTCATTTTTAGTGTTTGTACCTTCTTGGATCTCAGTTCACCACCAAGCTTCTCTTCTTAACCACTCTAAATCATCAAATTCTAAATACCTATTTCAGTGACTTACTGGTTAGATCTCCCACTTCACAGCATAAGTAATTCTGGAAAATTCCACTTTCTAAAATGGCTCCAATACTTCCATTCTAATATGCTTCCAAAGCCTTGCCACTCCCCTATCAAGAGGTAAAATCTATTCCCCAACCCTCAAATTCAGGGAGCCTTATGAAAGCTACCACCAACAGAATAAGGAAAAAAGGACACTATGTGACTTCGAGGCTAGGTCTGAAAACTGATGTCCTTCCAACCTTACTCACTGGGGACACTTGCTCTTAGAACTCAGCCTCCACAGTATAGGGAAGCCCACATAGAGAAGACATAATGCCCTATCTATCCTTCAGCCCTCAGTGAGCCAATCTGTTTGCCAGTCAAGTGAGTAAGCCACCTTGGAAGTGCGTCCTCCAGCCTCAGACAAACCACCCCAGCTAGGGCCGCACAAAACAGGTAACTTTCTACCAAGCTCTCGATGAGCCAGCAAAACTCATTGTTTCAAGGTACTAAACACTGAGAATGGGTTCATTGTGAAGCATTAGATACTTAACACAGTGCTCCCTTCCTAGATTTTTTTTCATTAGATGTAGCAGCTTTACCTAATCCTAGTCCTCTTCTAATTTCTTTGATCGAGTCTCCTTTGACCCCTCCAGGAACTTACACCTTTGGGCTCACTACCAAATGATGCTGCTTCCCACAGTTCTTCCCTTGGTCCAACCTTCTGGTTTTTGTTTTTGTTTTTTTTAACTATACACACTTCCTCTGAGTGATCTCAACTATTTCCCCCAGGTTCCGCCACCATGAGTGTCCTTGCTCATAAACCCAGTATCTGTTTTTCAACCTGGACACTAAACCAACAGGGATACCTCTACCCAAAACTCTATTGCTCTATTCCCTATTTCACTGGGCTGTGTGATCCATCCCAATACCCTGACTCTCATAAGAAACTACATTTTTCAGACTCCTCTGATAACTTGCTTGCAGCTAGATTTAGCCAATGGATAATGGTGGTAAAACATAAGGGATCTGAGGAAGTGAAAAACTCTACCTCACACTGCATTTGGGGCTCCAACTGCTGAGCCCTACATCTGCTATTCACTCTGCTGGAAAGGTTCAAAAGGGTCTTGGCTCCTGCTGGGTGCTCTGAGCTCCTGGGCTCAAGAAAAACACCTGTTCTCTTTGTCCCCTTCTTTGAGCATGGTAGTAGCTTCCTGTTGTTGGTGATTGCCTCTCCTCCCCATCTGGGATCTCTGCAATTCCATCCCCTGTAAATTCTACTTTCTATTTTAAATTCCTTCTGTTTGAAATACCCAGGGCAATTTCTTTCTCCTCAATATGACCCTAACTAGTATAAATAGGTAAAGTCATCCCAATGCAGTCATTTAAGCCAGAAACCTAAGATGGATTTCAGACTCTCCCATCTCACCCCACTAGTCTGGCCCCTCCCTGTGTAAAGCTGGTCACAAAGTCCAGATGAGTCCATCTCCTGAGCCCATCCCTCCTCTCTACTCCATCAAACTGCCTTACTTCACAACAACATTTCTCTCTCAGACCATTGCAGCAGCCCCTCAATTAGTCTCCTGGCTACGGTCTTCGTGCCTTTTGATACATCCTCCAAACTGCCAACAGATTTTTATTTCTAATGCACATCTGATTATGACAGTCCCTTGATTAAAATTCTTAAATGGTTCCCCACTAACTATAGGAAAAAAAATCAGATCGGCTCAGTCCCACAAATATGTGTTGAGTGTAAACAATGCACACTGTTCTACATTGAAGCTTGGCACATGGGACCCTGTGTGTCCTCTCTATCTTCCCAGCCTAAGCTCCAACCCCCTCCAGCTCACACCAACAGAACTAGAGGAAGTTCTCCAGCCACACCCTGTTCCTCTAAAACCTGGGCCTTCACACAGACTAGGCTGCCTTTCCCCTTCCTGGAAGCCCCATAGTGTCCCCAAGAGTCCACTCAAACATCACCTCCTTAGTGAAGCTCCCCTAACTCTCTTATCCATCCAGGCACAGTGCTCCAGGCCCTTTGCAAATACCCCCTTGACAGGCTCATGACCCTACTCTGCAGTTGTCTGTTTATATACTCTTCTTCTCCATTAAACAGGGAGCTGCCCAAAAGTAAGGAGGGAGCTCCCTCTCATGTTCCCAGCACCTTCTTAATATGTGATGCAGAAGAGATCTCCAAATAGATGTTAAACCAAAAGTGAAGTAAAAGAATAGACACACAGTAACACACAGTAACACACAGTCCAGGAGAAGGAGAGGGAACAGAGTAAAGAAAGGGGACAGACTGACAGGTCAAACAGACTGTTGATCTCCCCATGGGGCAGCCAGCTACTGCCCAAACAGCAGCAGCAGGTCATCCTTCCTCTCCCTTGTCCAGGAAAGGAGATAGACAAATCCAGAGGTACACTAGGGATCCAAAGCCTCTTCAGAGTGCAATTTGCAGAAAGGTAAATGTGATCATTCAAAACAACTATCATATAAGCAAACACACAATCTGCATAAATACGTCTATACAATCTGAATGTCATCTTCATACCCTTTGCAGCCACGTGCTCTTTTGTTATTTAACAAATTATGATGTAACTTTTCCAACCTTTACCCCAGAAAGTCACTTTTGGTTCATCTCATTTCTTCAGGACCTCTACTATGATCCTCTTGGCCACAGCAGCTGCACAACATGTGCTAAGACCCTGACAGAAGGTTCCCAAAGACAAATCAGATCTGACCACCCCTGCCCTGTGCTGCAGAGGCAAGTTATCATGATACTACCTTGTTCGAGGTTTCAGCTCTCCTCTCTCACTCTACTGATCCATGGGTCATACTTTACCCACCAGCCTGAGCCAGTGTTACTGGGGCTTCCCAGGAAAATACAAACTGAAAACAAAGGAAACAGAAAGAGGATCACTTACCTCCATCAGAAGAATGTCCTTCGAGCTCTGTGCCTGCACCTTTGGGTGCTGAACCTTCACAGCCACAGTTCGCCCATCACGCAGCACGGCCTTGTGGACCTGGGCAAGGGAGGCTGCCCCTAGAGGAGTGTCATCAAAGCTCAGGAACAAATCATGGAGCTGTCAGGAGTGGAGAAGAGACAGAACAACTGAGAAAACAATGACCCAATTCAGTGAAAAGAGGCGAGCCAGGAAGATGGGGAGAGTACCCTGTATCCCATGGCAGACAGTCTGCTTTATCAGTTATGTGTCGGCCTAGGAACTTGGCTGGCCCCTCTGCTATGGTGGGCATGAGGTATATGGAGGAGCAGGGACAGAAGACATACATAGAGAGCACAACCTCACACACGTGCACAAATCCCTGGGCACCTCCATCAAAAGCCAAAGAAGTGCTGCCTGGAATGTTCAAAACTGTACATCATGTCCTGTTTAATCATCCACCACTGTGCCTCCTGGGATCTCGTGTACAGATAATTGAAAGGCAACAAACGGGTTCCCAGCACGCCAACCAGAAGATGTCAAGAACCGTGTGTCAGAGGCTCCAACCCTAACCTTGTTCCTGCCTGAGCAACAGCCTTGACACAGTAGTGTCCTCTCCTGAGGACACTCCAAGAGGACACTCCTGGCCTAACCACGCTGGCAGAGATCTTAGGGCTGCCTGCCAGAGCTTCTCTGCAATGCCAAGGTGGTGTTGAGCTGAGCAGAACCTCCTGCCTTCAATTTCTCTGCCCCATACTTTCTCTACATAAAGTATTCTTCTATCTTCTCCTCCCTCCTGCTCCCATTCTTCTTTCCTTCCTTCCTCCTCTCTCAGAAATGTCATATTAAATTTCCTAAAGGGAAAAATGCTTTCTGATGGAAGTGGTCATACTATATGGCCCAGATATGAATATTCTATGGGATGGAGGAGGCCCTAAACATCTTTCTCAAGATCAGCTAAGGCTGAAATCCAAATAGTCATTTCTTTAAGCCCTGTATAGCCTCACGATTCCAGAAAGTCCACTCATCTCATCACACACACACATACACACTATGTGTACACATGTAATTAGCCACATGCCTCCTCTCCTTCCCTCACCCTCCCAGGCTCTTATGCTTTGAGGTCCATTCTTTAGGCCTTGCCCCTTAACCCCTTCCTCCTTTTGTCCTCACTTCCTGCAGCAGCCACTCTCCCTTGTCCTTTAGCTCCACTCTTCTTCTCAAACATCTGAAGTCATGTGACCCAGAGCCACCTCCCATTCCACTTTGCTGGGCTGCACCATTACTCTGCTAATCTCTCATGAATCACATCCTCCGCCCGTCATTACGCTTGTAGCTGTCACTAAACTTCCTTCCATTCCTCCACATTCTGCACAGGCCAAAGGCTCAGGCCACATGGAGAGGAGCCTACTCGCCCTAGTCATGAGACCAGACTGGCTTCCCTGTCTCTATTCTTCCTCATTGGATCGTTGTTTCTTTCCTTCCCAGTGCCTAGTTCTCCCTGCTTCAACAATTCACTCATATTTTCTCTTCTTTGTTGAGTTCCAGGCTCCATGAGGGCAAGATTCTTTCACATTCTGCATCCCAATCATCATGGTCTCTCAGCACAAGAACCCAAGATCTTAGCCGAAAAAAATACCAGGACTATTTCACCCATAAACCCCATGAGAACATCAGCTCCAAATGGGATTTTGGTGTATTCTGTCCACTGCTGAACTCCCTGTACCTAGATCAGGGCTGGAACTAGAGTGTCAAGCAGATATGTGTTGAATAACTAAATCCTCTATTCTCTCAGCTGGAAAATGGAATCAACTTTCTTTTCTCTTTGAAAGAACTAGGGCTTCTTGCTCCTATGCTCCTATCTAAACATTCCAAATGGGTAATTTTCCAAAATAGAGAAAAGTACACATCATGTATAGGATTCATTTAAAACACTTCCAGGTGGTGATGAGATCTTGGGCTTTGCCAATCAGAAATCCCCTGGACATCCTAATTGGCTCACAGATTGACATGTGACCATATGGTCCAATGAGTTTCAGTTTTTCTGCATTTTTTTTGAACTGGGGTCTTTCTATTAAACTTGGACAGAAAAATACGAGCCTAGGCACATAGTAGCAACAAGACCCAAAACAACAAAGTAGATCTTGGTTACAAAGCTTCATATCTAACTATGCCTGAGTACTTACCCTATAATTCATTTTTTTCCTTAAGTCAGTTTGAGTTTTGTGTCACATACAACTGAAGTGGCTCTGACTTGATAGTGTGCTTCTCAGGCCCCAAGTGGAATAAATGAATGTCACATGGATAGGGGACCTACTGTCCCTAAAAAACTCAGTACGTATGAGTTCCATCCCCTCCTCACACTCTTGCTGCAACCACCACCTAGGAACAGAAGGGGAGGCAGAGCTTCAGCAATGTTTCCGGCCACCTCACAATTCAATCCACACCAGTTCCTGTGGGAACCTTCAGGTACTTTTTGGAAGAACACCAGGGGAGCATTTCTGGAGCAGAACTGTGAACTCTGACCCTCATCCCCAGGCAGCCAGAATGGCCCAATCCTCCTGTAGCAAAGGAACTTGGAAGGAGTCCTCCGATCTCACTCCCTGTCCTAAGCCTCTGCCCAGCCACAAGAACATCTGCTCAATATCTGAGAAGGACAATAAGTTTTCAAATTTCTGTCATTGCAGGGACATTGTCGAGTCACTGCAACCAAAGAGTGACATGGCATCGCTAGGACTGTGTGACAAGAACAGCTGCCAAGAGCACCCCATGGGGAAGAGAAAGAAGGAAAGAGCTGAGGCAAGCAGATCCGAATCTTCAGGATGAGAAGGCTTGTCTGCCATATCCCCCAGGGTCAGGAAGAGGGACTCTCAAAACTTTCCACCCCTGGCAAGGGAATGAGGAGACCCCAAGATACCACCCAAGCCCAGCTGTGAGGATTTGCCCAAATTCCAAATTTTACCTGTAGAAGCAAAGAAAGGCATGGCAAACAAGGATGCACCACTTCCTTGACACAGGCCACCTGATAAGGCAGATTCCCCCACCACAGTATCCCCAGCATCCCTCTCTAGCTAGAATTAAATCCCACACCCACCCACACCCACACCCTTCTGGCTTAACAAGTGCACACGTGCACACACACACACACACACACACACACACACACACACACACCCCACAATAATTAATTGCTAGTAGATGTTCCTAGCTGGCCTATAAAAAAGGTAATTAAAGATCAGTGCATCAGCCTGTAATTAAATATGAATAAAGTATCTCTAAATGGAACCTTGATTCAAAGTGTTCAGTGGAAGTACTTTATGCTGATAGATAGTAAGGAAAAATAGACCCTGTCCTGAAAGCAGAATTATACCCCCCATGCAGCTGAAACAAACGGCACCCCCTCCAATCAGCGAGGATGTGCCCTGTCCCCAGCCCTTCCAGCAGAAAACCATTAGCACAAACAAATGACAGCATTTGCAGCAATTAGATTCAAGCAGGGCCCTCAGCTGCCTCCAGTCACTCTTGGCAACTTGTCTCCCTTTTTAAGACTTTCCTTCCCTTCTTCCTTTTTCTCTCTGGGTCTGGCGGCAAAATCAATTAAGTAAAACAAGTGCATTTTAAAATGACTAGTTATGTGCTTTTTAATTACTGTGGGCCCATGATTCAAATATATTGATGCCCCTGCCTGGAAAAGAAAAATTCCATGGAAAAAGAGTTTTTCTAGCTTTGCAGTGGTTTGGGGGTGGGAGGTGTGCATGTGTATGTGTGTTTGTTTGTACATGTGTGAGTGTGATTCTGTGTGCATATGCAAAATGTGGGGGGAGGGAGAAGGGAAGGTGTTTTAATGAAGAGAAAAACATCAGAGAGGCAAGAAGAAGGATGACCTCCCAGGGGTCTTGGCAGACCAAGGGCCATTAAGTTTTCAGCTGTCCAGTTTCCAAGGGGGTCCAGGAATTTAGAGAGCAACCGGCATTAAACCTGATTCACAGGGCAGAGTGAGAGATTCCCCACAAAATCAGCCATGCAGACTTATTCCCACAGTGCCGGTTTCCTGGATAATGTTTCTGAAATGTCACACTGAGCAGCTAAGCACCGGCTAGGGTCTTCACTTGGCCCAAAATAAGGTGACAGAAAGTCAGGATTCCTTAGAGAAGCCAAAATGCAACTCCTGAGGAGTTTTACTTGGAATGTCTTAGCCACCTCCAGCAAGGCCTGCAGCCAGGCCAGCCTTGGGCCCCGTATGGTGACAGGATCATCAATCACACAGTGGAGGATGGCCTGGACTTTTCACCAAGACCTGAATTCAAACATGCCTTCCTCCTGTCCCCAGGCTCATTTACATCAGGCCGATTTGGCTTTAGAAGTTTCCTTATCGTTATCGAGCATGCATCTCACAAATCCTGAACTGCCTGGCTCTAGATGAAGACACGAGCCTGCACAAAAGCAAGTACAGACCTAGATGCCAAGGCCAGGCAGCTCCTGCTTAGGAGCTGGGGAGACTGCTCAGGGCACCAAAGGCAGGTTACCATAGCATCAACAGCAAACAACATTTGGCTCTCATGGTCTGGAGCTGGCCCATGTTGGCTGGGCACCAGCTGCCATCCACTGGAGCCTGGTGGGAAGAGAGGCAAGTCTTTGTCTATGCCAGTGCAATACCTGCAGTGACCCTTACCCACCCCTCCCTGGCTCCACCTAGGGCAGCCAGAATTGCTCTTGGTAGCAAGAACACTGTTAATGCCCAGGTCAGCCCTGTGCAGAAAACCCAACATCACCTCCCAGTCACTCTTCTGGGAGCCTATCCCCACCCTTGGGCCCCATTTCCCACAGGCCTGCCCAGCACCCTACATCTTACAGTCTTGCCAGGTAACAATCCTACTTATTGCATTTCCCTCTTCTCCCTTAAATATTTTGTAGCTCACCTCCTCAGGGTCATTCCTGTACCTTCTAAGGTGACATCTGACAGTGGCAACATATGGGTGGTTGCATGCATTCTCGTTTCCCCTGTGGTGGCTTCAAAATATGTTCACAAATATTTTTCTTTTCTTAAATATTTTTCCTTTTCAGACATAGAGTCTCTTCTCTCCTTTAGTGGAAACTAGAATTAATGACCTGCCCATAACAGACAGCATATGAAGGAAAGAATGGCACATGACCTCCACAACTGTCATAAAAAGCACCCCAATATCCTCTTATCTCTTTCTCTCTTTCCTCTTCTCTCCTCTCCTCCTCCTTCTCCATCTCTATCTCAGAGCGTCTGAGTAGGCATTTCTAGAGGACACAGCCTGCAAGTATTGGGCTGGGTAAGGGAGATCTGCCCTCAGTATTAGTGGCTACCAGCCACATGGCTAGGTGTCCCTAGAGCAAAGGATTTTCTCCTCTCGTCTGAAGGTAGAACATGGTCCCCCTCCTTCTCTAGGCAACAAAACCCCAAACTGTCTGGCCATTAACTCAGAACATACTCAGTGGCCCTTTGGGTTCTTGGGTCTTCGGCTGTGGGTGGAAAATTACATTCTCAGCTTCCCTGACTCTGGGGCTTTCAGAGTTAAACTGAGACCTGTTATCAGAAACCAGAATCTCTAGCCTACAGACAATCAGTCATGAAATCTCTCAGTCTCTGTCATCATGTAAACCAATCTCCTTTAAAAAAAAAACCTCTCATATATATTTATCTATATCTATATTGGTTCTGTCTCTCTGGAACCCTGACTAATACAGTGAGCCAAAACCATCCAGTAAGCTGCTCCTAAATTCTTGACCCACAGAAATTGTAAGCTAACAGATGTTGGTTGCTTGAAGCCACTAAATCTTGGGGATAATTTGTTACACAACAATAGCTGAGTAACACACCCCAAGCACACCCATGCAAGATGCCACTAACCCATCACAGCATCATTCCTGCTGAACTCAGGTGATACTTGCAATCTCTCTCAACGCGGTGCTCCAGGCAGCCACTACCAATCAATACATGCAAGAAAACCAACTCACCTTTCCTTAGCTTAAGCCAAATATTTACTGCAGGCCTGTTATATGACTAAAACCATATTAACACATGAGCCAATAAAAAAAAAGAGTCTCTTGACAAAAGGAAACATCAAAAAGCAAAAACCTCTGGGAAGAACACATATGGGTTGGCAGGGCCTGCTCAATATGGTATCTCTGCACACCACTACTCTACCCTATTACGAAGGCAATGCCTCGCAAGGTGAAAAGAAGCCCTCCAGTATGACCGCATAGACCAGGGGTAATCAAAAGGAAGGGCAAGGCAGCAAGCCTCCCTCTACATCTCCACTCCACAGCTGCCCTGCCTCAGGATGAGAATACTCAGATTGCTATAGTTTGGGTCTGGAATGTCCTCCAAAAGCCTCATGTTTAGAAGATGACTCAATCAGAAGGGTTAACCTGTTGATTTCCTGTGCTGTTAATAAGAGGGGCCTGGTTGGAAGGGACAGCTCACTGGGGCTTGACCCAGAAAGGGCAGGTCACTGGGATATGACCTGGAAGAATACAGGATGGTTCCACCTTTTCTCTTATATTCTGCTTATACTTTTATACTCCTGTCTTCCATGGAATGAACAACTTTTCTCTAGCTGAGCCCTATGCCAGACCTCGTCCACCTTCACCACCCACGAATGGACTGGGACCTTCTAAAACTGTGAGCTAAAAATACATGTTTCCTCTCTTAATTTGTGGGTGTTGGGTATTGTGTCCTAGGAATGAAAAGTAATTAAGATACAAACCCTGATTCCTTCTCCAAGCAACTTATTATAAATAAAAATGATAATAGCAGTTATAGCTTGAGGATAGGTAGATTCCATCTTCCATGGGGTTTGTGTTGTTGCTGGATTTCGGAAGACTCAATCTCAATTCTTCAGAGCCATTAGCCATTGTTACTGCCAACCTAAGACAAGAAGGGCTAGTGGCAGAACCAATGCCAGGAATGCCTATACCCTGGGATGGTACAGAGAAATGCCAAGAGAGCTTTGCTCCCCAGGTGCTGAATGTTCAACCACAGGGACTGCCTCAGATTTGAATAATGTTGGTGGCTTCAGAGCACTCTTATGTGACCCTAGGAGTCACAAAACAGCATCCTTTTTAAGTTCTCAGGAGAAAGCCAATACAATGCTCTACTCTTATTAACTACTGAAGAGCCTCCAGGTTCGCAGTAGTCAACCCACCTGACTCTGCAAAGAGCTATCACAGCTCAAACTGGATCGCAACAAGCAGCTGACAGATACAGAAGCAAGGAGCCAGGGACAGGCACACTCTACCCTAGGATGGTTGTGAGCATGTTCTCTGCAACATGCTCAACAGCTGGGCAAGGAAGTCTGACCTGAAAGGCAGGAAGCATAGAGGTTCCAAAACAAGCTCTGGTCCCACCACCCTAGACCCAGGTTCTGGCTCCACAGTGCACCAACTTGGGCAAGTCACATAACCCTCTGTATCTCAGTTCCCTCGCCTGTAAGATGATTTCTTCAATACCAACCTCAGGATGTTGTTGCATGAAAACATACACAGATGATCTAGGCCCCACTGCAGACCCCTAGTAACTATCACAGAAGAGGCAGCCTCACTCAATGCCTCCAGCAAAGAGAACAGTGATAAAGAGTAGTAAAAAGGGCATGGGACAGGGCAGCAATGCCAGCTCAGTTTTGCTCTTACAGTGGGTATAAGCACCACCCTCCTTCACCAAGAGATGATAGTGACCTCCTCACCAACCAGCCACTTGCATTCCTCTGTCTTCCCCTGTAATCATGGTGAGGTCTCCAAACACAAGCTGATCGTGTCACTTCTCTCTACTTAAACTACTTCACTAGATTCTCATGGCCAAAATCCTAATATGGAACCACAAGGGCCAACCCTGTCTACCTCTGCTGCCCCATTTCCTCCCTCTGTCCCAACAAGATGGTCTTCTTCAACCACTACACCACCACTCCCCTCACCCACTGCAAGGCCTCTGAACACAGAGAATTTCTGCCTGAAAGATTTCCCTTGCCCTACTCATTCCTTTAAATAGCAGCTCTACTGCTTTCTCTTCAAAGAATCCTCTGTGTATATTCTCAGAGAAGATCATATATCTTGAGGATAGTGCTCACAATTGTAGACTTCTGTTTTTGTTTAGCACTGTATTAGAAGAGCCAGATACCTTACTGGTGCTCAGGAAGTATTCCCTAATGAATGGAGTTAAATGTTTCCTCCTAACCTCCTTATGTAGCAGGGACCTGGGGCCTCTCACTGACCCAGGCCATCTGACACACCTCCCAGAAGCACCTGCTGTTCCTTTAAGGAGCCTTCCAGTTGCTAGTACCTCAAGAGCTATGGATGGAGGAAGTCTAGCCCCTAAGCTGAAGAAATGTTGTGATAATAATGATTAATAAAAAGCAGATAAATACCTAGTATGGCTGGCCAGCCTGGGAAGCCATCCATTAGAGCTGTCACTCATTAGTGGTGGGGGAGGAGGCAGGCCAATCAGATCTCCTCAGCTTAAGCAAACCTTCTGTAAATTGTAGGCTGCAGGCACTGACGTTTGATAAATTGTTCTTCATAATCCACTGTGGCCTGTCATAAATCTAATCTTTCAATGTTCCCCATCTTAATAACTCCTATAGCCTCATAGGGTGACGTGCCTATGTCCATACCCATAACAGAGATCTCTGTGTGAAAGAGACCATAGATCCTGACAGAATGGAGTACAATGCCACGTATGCCTATAGCCAGAGACCCACCTGGCAGGGATCTGCCATGTGCAGAACACAGGGCAGTGAGCCACCTCAGAGCTAAGAGTGCTCAGCCCAGGAAGGCTAAGCGCTCACACCTCATCACAGAACCAAGAGGGACAGCACCAGGAATCAGGAGGCTGAGCTCGATGCCCTCCTGTGCAAGCCCACCTACATGAGGATTTACCTCCTCCTCAAACCTACCCCTGGGATGGTACAAAGAAATGTCAAGAGAGCTTTGCTCCCCAGGGGCTGAATGTTCACCACAGGGACTGCCTCAGATTTGCATAATGTTGGTGGCTTGCACTCTTATGTAATTTTCAGCCTTCTCTTAAAGTCACCTCAAGGAGATACTTTTGCCCTCTTTCCTAGGAGGACATATTCACCAAAGGCCATTCAATGACAAATATTTACTGAACGACTAATGGACAGGGCATTGTGCTTATCACCAAGGACTAAATGAGGAAGGAGCTCAAACTGGTTACAGCCACCAACCTCTGGAGTCACTACTGGAACTTAAAGTGAAGTGGGGCAGGCAGGAATTAAACAGTGATAAGTGCAATGGCTGAGGGCTCTGGTTTCATCAAAGCTAGGGTTGAAGGAATTGAACCAGGTAGGGCTACTCTGAGGAGGTGACAAGAGCAGAGAGTGGAGCCGGTTAACAAGGTGATGAGAGAAGAGCTGGCAGGCACGGGGAGAGCACGGGGAAACCACAGATCAGGGCGACGAGATAAAGTAACGGGGCACCGCCACAACTCTGGTGGCTAGCAGCACCCAGACAAGAGTTCAGGTTCAACTATCTCCTCCCCACCCCAAGGAGTCTTCACACACAGGAAAAAAAAAAAAAAAAAAAAAAAAAAAAAAAACATGGCCACAAATGCTCACATTCATTTCTGAATCCCTACTTTCACAAAACCCCAAGGGCCTTTTTCCATCCATCTGCAGATGTCCCTACACTCAAAACCAGAGGGAGAGAGAGAAGGAAGGGGACAGTCCTTTACTTATGGCAGTTCCGTTTGCTTCAGAATGGGCTTACTTAGCTCTGGGAGGTGGCAAATCACCCCATGACAACTGAGCCTACATAAGTCAGAGCCCAAGGGAAGAGCGTTCTCATACCCACAGCCTTTGCACATCTATGCATGTTTTACCTAATAAGTTTTCTAGCTTCAGTCTGCATGTGAAGCAGCAGTGCCAGGAATTTTAAAGGAAAGTAAACCCAGATCTGCAGACCTCCTGGGAAAAGTGCAAAATTCTAAGTTCAGGATGGAGAGAACACATACTACTTACTATCTGATCTGGTTCACTGAAACAGAGAGGTAGCTAAAAACACCAACTCTGGGATGAGCAGCCCTACCTGCCAAAGATGAGAGTGGTTCATTGAGACACAGCATGTCCAGTCACTTACACACTGTCCAACTTTGGTTCCCCAGGCCAGCTATTGCAGACTGGAGTGTGCTGCGCTCTGCATACAGCCCACCAATGGCTGCCAACCTCAGATCTCCCCAACATGCCCAACTTATCTCTCTAGCCTCTGTTCCACTGCCACTACTGCTTTCCTGGACCAGGGGGTTAAATCTTTCCTATCCCAAGGCCTCTCTACTGTCAGTTCTCTGTATCCTCCCCTATAGTCCCTTAATCATCCCCCAGTGCTCAAAAGCACAACCTCAGAAAGGCCACCCTGGGCCAAATCTGGTGGTACACACCTGTAATTCCAGAACTCTGGGATCTAAAGCATGAAGATCACAAGTTTGAGCCCAGCATGGGCAATTTAACCACTTAGCAAGACCACCCTAAAAAGCTGAGGTATCGTATAGCTTAGTGTGAAAGCCCTGAGTTCAATCCCCAGAACTATAAAAGAGAGAAAGAGAGAGCAATTGACTATCCTGACCCACCTCAACCCCCTCAGCCCACACTGTACCTTTTCTTCATGGCATTTATACAATGCCATTAAAGCCTTATTTTTCTGACCACAGCTGAACAGCTGCCAACTCCATAACTAGATCATGAGCTCCCTAGCAGCAGCTTGTTCTCCTGTATCATCCCAGGGCCATACAACCAAAGTTCCACAGGAACCTCTAGAGTCAATAAATGAATAAGCAAGGGGTTGGGGATTTAGCTCAGCGGTAGAGCACCTGCCTCACAAGTGCAAAGCCCTGGGTTCGGTCCTCAGCTCTAAACAATAAAAATCAAATTAAAAAATACAATAAATGAATAAGCAAATGATAGAAGTCGCAGAAGGGAAAAGGGCTGCAGAGAGGGCAAATCTGGTGCCCTTGCCTGGGGCATGCCAAGCCAAGAAGGCCCAGCACCTGTTCCCACCCAGTCCTGGGAGACAAAGTCCTCTATAGTCTTGCTCACAGTTTGAACACCTCCCTGAGGGGATACAGACCAGAGAGGATACCCTCAGTCCCTCCTCATTTGTCAGCTCAAGCCTCCCCATCCACGCCGAGGGGCTCCCAAGCACCCCACTCATTCTCCTTATCACATCTACACCCTACTCAGGTTCACCTTCCTTGAAACCCCACCTCATCCCTCTCTACAACGATGATGTGGGTCCAAGAGACACCTGAATGCTTTGACCTAAGCTTGAACAGCTTTCTCTCTGCTTGGCCTGACCTCCCCTGTGTCAATGAGATCACCCTAGGAAAGCAGCCCAGTCTGTCCCTTCCTCTGACTCTTCTACCCACAAACACACAGCTGCGGGAAGAATGCACAGACTGAGTGAAGGCATGGAAGCAGAGGCTGGTCCCACCGTGTCATCAAGCACCGGGTGACCACAGGGAAGTCACCTCACCTTTTCCAAGTCTTCGTTCCTCACTTACAAAAAGAGAATGTTAGAGGACTCACTAGCCATTCTGATTCCATGATCCTGTAACATTTAACTTCCCTCCTGCACTCACCTAATTGTGCACCAAGTTGACAGCAGCCCATCTCTATGCATAACCATTTGCACACATGCAAGTATATATACATGCACAAGTCTGGTTCTCCACATGGCATCAGGCCATGCTCATTAAAAATGCACAGGCACACACAGACATGCAAATAGACACACGCACGCACCTAGGCAAGGCCACCAAGAGGCTCTGCTTAAAGCCATACCTCTGACAGCACAAATCACCAAAGCAGCCTGGCCTGGGAAGTGGACTTGTTCCTGAAGCTCCATGAATAAAGAAGCAGGCCCAGCTGGCCTATTCATAATCAGCATAAAAAATTGATTAGCCCTTCCTAGATTAAACATCATTGTTTCAACAGTGAACATAAATCAGCTGGATGTGAAGGGTGCGCCTCCCTCTTCTACCAGTGACATCAGGTAGACAGCAAATGGGTAGCGGAAGGGGTTATTCCGGGAGGAATAGGAGAGCAGCACCTCCTCTCTCTTCAGGGTAGGGCTCTCCCTCCACCCACAGCACCCACAGCCTGCAGCTAGGGACAGCACTTGATTCAGAGGGGACAGAGCAAAGCCTAACCACCCACTCACTTCCTGGCCAGCGTGGGGTTGGAAGCAAGATGTCACATAGGTGAAATGTCAGAGGAAGAAGTGTGGCACCACCTCAGAAGAGGAAGATGGAGTCTCACAGGCCCATTAGCCTTGTCTCCCTGAGGCAGTCTGTATAATGGAAGCGCCTGTGCTTCTAGAGTCCAAGGACATAAAAGCTCAGTTCCTGGCTCACTCACCACCCTGCTGTGTGATCTCAGTAAGTTATTTAAGTCTCTGAATTTCAGTTTCTCTAGCTGGAATACTGAAAGAAGGGATACTCACCCTCTCTGAGCTGTTTTAGAACTAAAGGAGACAACAAGTTTGAAAATACCTAACGCATGTTCAAGACAGAAGAAACACTTGATAAATACTTTCTTGACTTGCTTGGGTTCCTCATGTACCTGCCCACCTCCCGCTTAGGGAGCAGATGGGAAACCTCTGTGAGAAACACAACACGCCAGGTTGAGGAGCTTGGCTTCTAGAGTCAGCTCTCACTTTGCTCCCAGCTCCAACTTTGTATGAACTTAGGCATGTGAGTAGACATCTCTGGCCTCAGTTTACCCCTCTGTAAAGTAGGGACAGCAACAGTGCTTCCCCTCAGAGGGGAAGATTAACCAACAAAATACCTGCAAAGCACTCCAAGCACCTTCATGTGTTGCCTTCAGATCTCCCCTCTTGCTCCTCCCCAGCTGGTACTTCACATTATTTGCATTTTTGTTGAAGTCTCAGAAATTAATAAAAGTCCCTAGAAGCAACCATTAATGTGAGGATAGGGAATTGGTATATAAATGCCCTCCATTCTCCCTGGGCCCTGGGGTGGGATGATGCTAATGTGATTATTTGGCACCTTTCCCAGTTATTGCACAGGATTAGGTTTCCTTTGCCCACAGTGGTAGTTGGCTTAAGAACACGGGGTTACCACCTGCTTTCTCTTCCACCAACCATCCCTGTTCAGCCGCTGAACTTCCCACAAAATTCACTTGAATTCTTAGAGTCTGGTACCAAGAGAACCTTAAGCATCTACCACACGGTGCACAAAAGGTCCATGCTGGCAGCTATGCTTATCATCAGATGGCCAGACCTGAGCTCCATCTCCAAACCTCCCCTTCTCCCCAGATCATTGCCAGTATAGCCTACCTCTGGATCCGAGGACATGAAAAGAAGAGCTGCAAACCACTGCAGTCACCTCTAACAATCCCAACCCTGCAGAGTCCGCAGGAGACACCCCATTCCCCTTCTCCCTAGGGAAAAGAGGGAGGCCATGGTTTCCATTAGAAGAAGACATAAGGACCTGTACTCCAGCTGGCAGCCCCAGACGTACAAGGGTGGCTGCAGACAGCTCCTTCCAGAGCAGCAACCATGGCATCAATCTTCCAGCTGTGGCCCCTAACTCACTGTCCAGTCTGGGACATCCACAATGAGTAAGGGAGAAAAACTGGTTCTGCCCTGTTTTGGGAGGAGACACTAAAGAAGCTCCACAGACCTCCTCAGAGGGCATTAGCCTGAAGCCCTCTCCATAATCCAGCCCTGTTGCATAACTCATTAGGATGTCTGTTTTTATCAATCATAGGATCTAGAAAACACACAAACACACACACGCAAGCTGATGTGACTTTACTTATAAGACCTGGGTCTCTGATAACTCCATAAAGCTCTCCACATCCAGGCCCAAAACCCCTGGTCCACTTTATTACCTCCAAAAAAGAACACCTACTGCACAGAAAAACAATGAGGACTTGATCATCAGAGTCCAAGCAGGGCACAGTGGTTGTTACAGCCTGGATCTGCCTCATGCATTTGGATGCTGTGAACCATCTACAGATTCCATGTGCTGTTATGAGGTGGGGCCTTGTCGGGAGAGACAGTTTACCAGTTTGTGGGGGATTACAGGTGTGTGACCTAGAAGGACATATAGTCTTGCCCTGGCTTCTTCTGAGATCCCTGATTCCGTCCTCATTCTCTTGGTTTTCCCGTTTGTCAGGCTGTGAACAGCTTCTCTCTGGCTAGGCCTCCATCATGCGCTTCCACCACTGCCTACTGCCCATGAATGGACTGAGACCTTCTGAAATTCTGAGCTAAAACAAACCTTTCCTCCCTTAAATTATGGATGTTAAGTATTCTGTCCCAGTAATAAAAAAGGAACTGATACAGAATTTGGTATCAGAGAAGAGGGATCACTGCTGTGATTTAGAAGTGTCTGGAACGGATTCGTAGGAGGAGTTTGGAAAGGTTTCCTGATGCCAGATAAGACTTAGAATGCTGTGAGTTGAGCCTGATGAAAGATTCTGGTCAGAGCCCAGAAGAACAGAATGCCAATACAAGTGTGTATTGTAAAGGCAGAGCCCGAGAAGTTTAAGATGGAAAGAAGGCCTTTATTAGCAATCAGTCTAGAAACCATACATACCATACTCTGGCAAAAAGTGTGTTGGCATTTTGCCCCTGTTTTGAGACTTTGCTTGAAATTGAGATTAAAGGTGGCAGATTACTTAATCTGGCAGAGGAAATTTAGAGGTGGGCCAATGTTCAGGCTGTCACACAGGCTTTGTTTGCTGCTTAGTGCCAGGTTTATATAAAAAAGCAAGAAAAATATAACAGAGGAACAAGATGCAAAAAGTTTGCAGTTCTGCTAGCCTGAGAGCAACTGCAAAGTTCAGACAAGAGAAAACAGGGTTGATGAAGGGATTAGCATTAAGAAGAAGTCAAGTACTTACAGTCAGGACTATAGGAAAGATGCTTTATGGGCATCTGAGAAATCAGCAAGACCCCACCCTTTACTGACAATAGTGGATAGCCTGACAGTGAGCATGGGAGGGCAGATGTCTCTGTGACACCCTGACTTCCTTTAGATACATACCCAGTAATGTGACTGTTCAGCCATATGACAGTTCTAATTTTAGTTCATTCTGATTCTAATTGTTTTTCATACTACTGTATGGAAGGTGTAAGAGTTCTCTGCTCTCCATATCCTAGTCAGCATTATTTTGTTTTGTTTGTTTTGTCTTTTGATAAGTCATTTCTAACCAGGGAAAGATGGTACTTTATTGTGGTCTTGATGTATATTTCCCTGGTATGAGTGACGCTGAGGATTTTTTTCATGAACCTGCTGGTCATTTGTATATCATATTTTGAGAAATACCTACTCAGATCATTTACCTATCTCTTAATCAGATTATTTGGGTTTTGCTGTTGATTATTTTTAAGTTCCTTATATATTCAAGATACTAAGGCCTTTTCAAACAAATAGTTCGCAAATATTTTCTCCCATTCTGTAGGTCACATCTTCAGTCTGTTGTTTTCTTTGCTGTATAAAAGTTTTTAGCTTGCTATGACCCTGTTTGTCTACTTCACTTCCATTGCCCATGATTCTGAGGACTTGCGTTTGCCTTGACCAAGATCCTGAAGCATTTCTAGGTGGCTTATGTTTCAATCCTTATTAAAGTCCTAATAATGTGCAAGTTCTTTGATCATCCCTCTGCACATTAGGAAATCGAGGCTCAGAAAGATCATCAGATTTGCTCAGGATGACACAGCACGAATAGGGTGGTGACTGCAAAACCTGTTTTTGTTTGTTTGTTTTTGTTTTGTTTTGTTTACATGTTTGCCATACTGCCTCAGAAATAATCTGCTTGTTATTTCTAAAAGCCATACCCTCACCCTGCAATCAGCCTGTAGTTCAGAGAATAACAGCCAAACCTTCCCATTATCCTCTACAGGCTCCTGAAGAAGTACCCCAGTAATCACAGAACTAAGAACACAGCTAACCACCCTGAGACCTCCAGGCTCCAGAACACACCTGGGATCCTCAACCATGAATGGAGTATGGGTTCACGGACAATCCACTGTTGAGTACCTTTTGTCTGCAGGTCCAGGGCAGTGTACTGAGAAAACCCCAAGATAAGCAGGAGGAGGCCTGCCCTCCTGAGAGCATAAGCCACGTAGTAAGATGACCAGGCAGCCAGGCTGAGTGAGAGGACCTTGCACTGAGTAAAACCACCTGCTCTGGATTCACACAAAGATCTGTTCAACCTGGAGGGGGGAGTCAGTGAAGGCTTAAACAGAACAGCTGCACTGAAGGTAATTCTACAATTCAATCCAAGAACATTTACTAACATAGGCTATGTGCAAATTTTAGACCCCAAGTAGAATTCAGAATGAGCAAGCAACCAATCACGAGCAACAAATAAATGTAAAAGTGGGCAGCAGGGACACGAAGCACCCTGGGCAAAAACAAGAGCTACTGATCCTGACGAGAGGCGTGTGTAAAGTCCAAGAAAGAAAATTTCACTGGAAACTGTACCTCGGTTTCCCATCTGTAAAGTCGGGTTAATAAAAATGCACTGATCCACATACAAACTTTGAAATGGTGGCTAATTCTCAGCAGCCATTCAGAATGTGTGTGAGTGTGTGTGCATATGGGTGGGGGGGGGGGAGGGTGCGGATCAGAAGCAGCAGCAGTTAGACTGGGAAGATAACGGATGAGAAAGAGTTCCAAGCTCAATCCCCAGGACCATAGAAAAAGAGAGGGAGGGGTGGAGTGACAGACGGAGGGAGGGAAGCAGGAAGGGAAGAAGAGAGTCTAACAACTACATGAGGGAAATGAGGACCATGTGAGCAAGTACAGGCAGGAGGGAGGATGTGAGGATGGCAGAGGACCCCACAGCAGTCAGAGTGGAGCAACGTGAAGAACAGAAACGGCCGTGAGACTGAAGGTAAGAAGGCAGTCCTGATCTGCTCACTGAGTGGCTTTACTCCATAGACACAAGGGCAACATGGCCCAAGCCAGGTAAAATTCATCTGGCAGCTGCCAAATAATTAGACTAACAGTGCCTCCAAGAGTGGAGCAGGAGCTCCCAGGCAAGACTTCACAGGTAGGAAAGGAGCCCAGCCTGCAGTAGGGCAGCAGCTGCAGGGTGGGGCCAAGCCAGGCAAGCAGGATGTCACAAGAAAGAACAGCCAGAGCCACTGCAGTTGCCACCTTGCCTCCCCTAGTGACTAATGGCAGGCCATCCGTCCCAGCTGACATTAATGCTTCCCGCCATCCATCTCCCACTCGTTAAATTACCATTTTATGGCCAAAATCTCTCTCTCATAATTGATAAAAATCTCCTTTTGATGTTTGGCATTATTGGGGGAAAAATGTTTTTTATTCTTCATTATGTTTTTAATATAAATGTATTTTTTATTGAGATCTGCTGGGAAGACAGGACGAGACAAGCTAGGAGGGGTATAATTTCTCTCCCTGACAGGCCCTGTCCTCCCCATACCCAACTCCATGGCCACCAGATCCTCTGTTCCATTCCCAGAACACTCACTTGCTGGCCTTTTGAGGACAATCTAAGGAAACAAAAAACCCAGACGCCAGAATAAATGAAGGTTATATTCAAGGCTAGGAGAAGCAGATCAAAGCCTAGCAGACACCTGTGGGATGGTCCTCAAGGTAGCTCTAGGCCAGCAAAGCAGGCTGAGGCATGGTGCAGTAAGTACAAGATGAATTCATCAGGCACCTGCTAGCATGGGAACACAAGAGCAACAGGGACAAGAACTCTAAAGGGCAGGAACCCCCAAGGGATATACTTAACAGAGAAGGTACTCAATAAATACACGTGAGTGAAAAGACAGGAAGAAATTGGGTTGACCTTGGAAAGTAGGCAGAAGAGCAGGAAAGCATGGAGGCACCATTGTCTGTGGGACAGGGGTGAGGGAAGTGGTCTGCCAGCCTTGTCCCAGGTGGACGAGGTGAAGAGGGTCTTCCCCGGCTTCTATGGCCCTAGCCACTTTCCTAGCCTTAGCCCACACAACTGTATGCTCACACCTGTATCCTTCCCACTACCATCCCATCCCCTGCCTCTCCCACAACACTGGAAGGAAAACAGTCTGGCTGGCACCTTGCCAGTGAGGAGGTCTGGTATGGGTCTGGATTTCAGCGTAGCCCCCAGTCCCATGATCTGGATACCTGTGGCTCTTCCTTGGCAGCAGCCAGACATCCTCCTCTACTCATTCATCAGAGTCCCTAACCTACAAGAGACATTGTCCAAGGACCTCTGGAAAACACAACAGCTGGCACTGATAGCTGAGCTGCCAGCAACCCCAAAGGTGGGGTTGGTGTGCAGAAGCCCAGGCTGTGCCCTAGGCACCTGACATTGGATGAGGGTGATTTCTAACAGGAGGGAAGAGGCTGATCACGGAGTAGAATGCTGAGGACTAATCAAGACAAGGAGAAATGAAGGTTCTTTTAACAAAATTCTATATGGGAGAGAATTGTATCAGGTATTGTACCAGGTATTATGTATTAAGAAATTCATTTAAACCCCATTCCACCATTTACAAGTCCTTCAGAAATGAAGTCCTTTGCTTACACAAAGCATCCAGCATAACACAGAGGAACACTAACAATACCCACTGTCCTTATGCTCTGTGCCAGGCACATCCTAAGTGCTGTGCTTGCTCAAATTCATTCCCTGCTCATGTGGTAGGTACTGTCATTACCCTATTTTACAGATGAGGAAACTTAAGGACTAAGAGACAGACTAACTAACATGCCAAAGGTCACAAAGCTGATAAACCAACAGGCAGTTCCTGCCCACCTCAGAGGATCAGAAAGAAGGTGAAGTGTCACAGGACAGCAGGACAGAGGGATATATTTGTAGGCTCAGTGTGGGTCACAAAGGGAATCATTATGGTTCACTTTATATGTCAACATAGCTGGACCAGAGTGGCCAGATATCAGGTCAGACATTATTCTAGATGTTTCTGTGAGAATTTTTTTGGAAGAGATTTAGACTTTGAGTAAAGCAGATTGTGCTCCATGATCTGGGAGGGCCTGATGCAATCAGGTGAGGGCCTGAGAAGAAGAAAGAATGGCCTCCTAGGGCAAGAAGGAATCCTGCCCACAAAAGGTCTTCAGGCTTGGACTTGAACTGAAGCAAAAGCCCTTCCTGAGACCTAGCCTGTTGAATCCTCCCAAAGGTTTTAGATTTCCCAGACTGTGTAAATCGCATGGCCCAACTCCTTAAAAAACAACATTTTCCTCTCATTCTCATATACATAGGGATACACAAACATGGATACATGCATGTATTTTCATATCTCATTACTGAAGCTTCACTGAAGAATGCAGATGAACTCAAGATTAACATCTGGTCCAGCCCAGGCAAAACAGCCACATCCCGGAAGGAGAGATGCAGAGGGAGCACTTTTTCCTACTTCTCGCCAAGTTATCCTTGTGGCAGCAAGGATCCTGCCTGCCCCTTGTCTGAGCCAGGCATCCTCCTGCCTCACTTCCCTTCTTTTGCCTTTGATCTTACTGGCCCTCATATCACCACCAAACTTCATAAACAGTTGATATTCCTGGAAGAGAAGCTTCTTTATCTCTTTTCTGAACTTTTGTTTCAACCTGAAGCAGAACAAAATGTTTAAAAGTCACTCTTCACCTGACCCCAGGGGCTCATACAAAAAAATGGTGCGGTGGTTTGGATCTGGAGTGTCTCCCAAAAGCCTAATATACCTATGGATACTGTGTAATGTTGTGAGGTGGGGCCTGGCTGGAAGGGGATAATGCTTGGGGCTTGACGTAGAAGGGCATATGCTGGTTCCACCCATCTTCCCAGCCTGGTCTCACTTATAGCATGCTGCTAGGAGGATCTCTGTCTCCCGGAGCACCAGCTCTAGCTCTGGCTCTAATTATGGCCCCACCATGTACTTCCACCATTTTCCAGCTGCTCACCCATGAACGAAATATGACTTCCTAAAATTGCAAGCTAAAATATATTTCCCCTGTAAAGTTGTGCATGTCAGGGATTGAGTCACAGTGACAAGAAAGTAGCTAAGACAGAAACTGGTACCAGAAGTGGGGTCATTATTTTGACTTTACCTGACCATGTGGTTTGGAAGCCTTTGGAACTGGTTTGTGGGGGGAGTTCAGAAAGGTTTAGGGATGTCAGCTGGAGAAGCCTTGGAGTGCCCTGAGCCAAGCTTTATGCAGAATCAGGTTAGAGCTCAGAAGATCAGAATTCTGATAGAAGTGCAGAGTGGAAAGGTCAGGCTCAAGAAGTTTCAGATGGGAAGGAGAACTGTATTGGCAAGTGGTCTAAAACCCATGCACATCACACTCTGGCAAAAAGATTGTCAGCATTCTGCACGTGTCCACAGACTTTGCCTGAAACTGAGATTAAGAGCAGTAGACTTCTCAGTCTGGTGAAGGAAATCTCAAGGCAGCCTGATGTTCAGGCTGTCACTTGGCTGTTTGCAGCTTTTAACCAGCTCTATGACAAAAGACAGGAAAAAAAATGGCAGAGAAAAATCACAGAGAAGGTTTGGAGTGTCAGACCAATGGCAGACCTTGGCTACATCCACATGGTCTTGGCTTTACAGGCTTGTAGAGTGTAAGAGTTGTGTTCATGAAGGCTTCCACCCAGATTTCAGAGGAAGGCCTTGGAGGCCAGGCAGTGTGTCCCAGGGAGGACAATGTATGAAGTTTTAAAGGAGAAGCCTAAGGTACAGTGGAGAACCCAGGAATTTGGAGAAGCCAGAGGTATGGATCATTGGCTGAGGAAAGGTACAGGCCGTGAGCAGATTTGGCTCAAGCAGACATGATGAAGGTTGCAGCTGCCACACTATAGGACAAGGCCACCCAAGCCCTTTGAAATTCATACCTTGCCATAGTATACTCTAGGTGTTAAGACTTGGGACTACAGGATTTAACCCTTGCTCTCCTCGGTTTAGGAACTGTTTTAGTCCTATTGCCTTTATCCTCCTAATTTACCCTTCTGGAACAGGAATGTTTACCCTGTGTCATTGTAGGTTGGAAGTGCCTAAATCTTGGGTTTTAACAGAAGCTCACAGCTGCAAATTTGCCTTACATCTCAGAGGAGACTTTGGACCTGGACTTTTTTTTTAAAACAGTGCTAGAAATGTCAAGACTTTGGCATCTCTTTAAAAAGGACTAAATACCTTTTGCTTAAGGGAGTAGATGTGAGTATTTGGGGGGCCAGGGGAAGAATGTGGTGGTTTGGATCTGGAATGTCCCTCAAAAGCCTCATGTATCTATGGATATGGTGTTATGTTGAGAGGTGAAGCCTGGCTGAAAGGTGTAGATGCTTAGGGCTTGACCTGGAGGGGAATGTGCTGGTTCCACCCTTCCTCCCAGACTGGTCTCAGTTCTGCCATTTTGCTGTGAGGATCTCTGTCTTGGAAGCACTGGCTCCAGCTCTGGCTCTGGCTCTAGCTGTAGCCCCACCACATGATTCTACCATTTTCCAGCTGCCTACCTGTGAATGTAGTGTGATTTTCTGAAACTGTAAGCTAAAATAAATCTTTCCTCCTTAAAGCTGTGCATATTGGGTATTGAGTCACAGCAATGAGAAAGTAATTAAGATAAATGAATATATGTGTGCCCCCAACAAGTGCACCATGGCACCCCCACATCTTTCCTGCCTCCTTACAGAAACTCCAGTTAAATGTTCTATCAAGAACACCAAGTACCTATGACACACTGTTTATCTCCGGGTATTGTGGGAAGCTACAAAGTAAGATCAAGTCTAAACCTTCATCTCTCAGAGAGGAGCTCAGGAGTAAAACATCAGTAAAAACATGTTTTAGAGGATTCAAACTACATACCCCCAAACACTAATGCAAGCTTTGGCCCTAACAAAGACATTTTATGCTTTACTCCAGAAATTGGCTCATTTTCTTTGGCTTCTCATAACATTTCAAAGGTGGAAACAATCCTATGGGATACAACTATTTCCCAGAACAATAAATAAACCTCCACTGTTTTTTGAAATGTTATATAACATGACTTGCCTGTGTTTATGAGCAGGGACATATAGATACATGTATGTGCCTTCTCCATAACCAAAGACCACAGAGCCAGTGTAGTAGACTAGCCTACTAGTCACTTCTTAGGGCCCACTATAACTGACTCCAAGCTCTCTGCCCACCTCAGAATTCCCCACCTATATCTTCCCCCCTTAGGAACAACAATCTCATCTCCTACATTAATTGCTAAGATGATCAAGCTATTCTGGGAGTTCTTTCAATGCCCACCCCACCCCACCTCCTGTATCTCAGCCTTTCTTCCTTTGCTGAGGTCCCTCTTAAGTTCTGCTCTCAGGCTCACAAACTGAAAAGAACATTCCAGGCCCTTCAAAATGTGATCTCAGCCAAACTCAGGTCCTAAATATCATTCTCTCGTTGAAAAAACTTCACTGTCACTGTCCAAGATCTATGCTTTTCATTGGCGTGCCTTTGGCCAAACCCATGTCATTGATCAGCAACTCCTTCCTCCAATCCCACCAGATGTCTGAGGGCCAGAGACAGAAACCCACCTGACTCAGAAAGCCTCCATCCCTCCATACAGAACCCTTCCCTCTACTGCAAACTTGTTAGACGCTTGTATGACCAGGCATTTTCTCACTGAGCATACCTCCAAAAGACCTCAGTATGAGAACCAGAGTGAGGCCATACCCATACCTGGCCACACTCAGTGTTCAGAATTGTGCCTTTTTCACCACATACCAGCTGCTTGAACAAGCAAGAGAAGAAATAGAAAAAAAAAGAAAGAAAGAAAGAAAAAGTATAGAACTGCAGAATTACAGGCTCTCAGAGCCCTTGGGAAGTCCCAGAAGACTCCAAACCCAGGCAACGAAGGTGTGAGACCAGGTTCATCCATGCCTGATCCGTCTGCATGAAGCTCAGGGCTCAAAGAGTCCAGGGAGTTTTATTAGTCAGCTTTCTATCACTACAACAAAATACCTAAGATTTATTTGTCTCACAGTTCTGGTGCCTCCAGTTCAAGATTAGGCAAACCCTTTGCTTTGGGTCTCTAGCTGGGCAGTGGATAGGCAATGGCAAGGTTTACATGGTACAGCAAACTGCTCACCTCATGGCCAATATGCAAAAGAGAAACAGGAAAGAGATGAGGACCCATAATCCTCTTTAAAAGTGCATCTCCAATGACCTAAGGACCTTCCATTAGGCCCTTCCCCCCCCCCCCCAAGAGATCTGTCATCTCCCAATAGTGCCACCTAGAGGACAAAGCCTTTAACATATGGATCGCTTGGAGACATTTATCCACATCCACAGTAGTCAACAGCCTCATAGCTTAGACTGTTTCTGCCCACCACACCCTGCCCCTCACTGCATTCAGACTGGAGAGAGGTCAGCTTGGGATCTTGAACGATACTCAAGACTAGAAAGAACCAGAGATTTATCCACCATGTCAGGGCTCCCCTCTGTACAGAAGGGCCAGGTCTCCAACACTCTCCTTGACTTGCAAGCTCAAGTGCCATCTTCTGGCTAAGGTCAGCACTACACCAGGACCTGCTGCCCTGAGGGCATTCAGGGAACTGCAGCTAAGACCATTCCCAACTCAGTCCACCCTCAGGTCACTTCTGAAACCGCAGACATGACCAATCTCCTCAGGAATCAGTAGATATTACACCTCATCCTGTTGCTTGTTGCTGCCCTTACTCAGCCAATTGGCCCCTCGTACACTCTCTGCTGAGCTAATCTCTATGCGAGGATTCTCTACCTCTGACAGGAATTGCCCATGGCCAAGAGTTTGAACTCATGTGATACCAAATTTAACAATAGGGTCCAGAAGCACTGCAACCTCCATCTCACTGACTTGTCCATATGCTAGGGAGACTCTCTGGGGCCAGCCCCATCTACCTGAGACAGGAACTCATCTGAGGACAATAGTTATCCACCAAGACCTCTGTGAATGGGAAGGATCCCCAAGAGGCATACCAACCAACCAATCAGGCCACAAGGCACTACTTCAACCTCATGTCTAGCCAGTCTGTCTGCAGTCTGAGTTTCAGAAGTATTTGTGCCATCTCTGAACTTGGGGTAACTTTGGAATTCACCCAAGCCTGAGACCTAGAAAGATGGTGATGCATTACAGACTCATTTCCTTCAGTCACATACCTGGAACCAGGGGTGAAATGAAGCTTCCATAGAAGGACCTAGGACCAGCGTGCCTCCCAGGATTTGTGGGGCCTGCTCAAACATTACCCTGAGGGTGAGAATTACTCCAAAGTGGTATCATGGGAGGGGCTAGAGGAGGAGGACACTGAAAAGTGAGTGACTTTCCTCCACCCTCACACCCCCACACCCACCCACCCTTCTCCCCACACAGCCTCATTCCCCTCCCTCCACCCACAGACTAGAAAGTATGTCACCAGGGAACAAATGCCATCTTCTCTTGAAGGAGAAGGAGGAGGAAGAGGGGAGGAAAAAAATCAATTGTGTGCCTGTGGGGGGATCTGGTAAGAAACCAGAGGTTTCTGAGTTCTCCAGCACTGAGGGACGTTCTCTCAGAATCATGACCTTGACATAAAATGACCTTTCTCATGGGACTCTACACATTCTGGGGCAAGAGCCACACAGCCACTTTCCTCAGAACTACTTGGCTGGGAGAGGCTAGAGAAGACACCCCGAAGACACACGAGATATTTTCCAACTCCAAACCCTCCAGCCAGCTGGGTGGACTCACCATAACTGCTGACAGCCCAAACTTTCCATTTGTCTCCACCCTAGCTTAAAAGCAGCCACTTACCTGCTCAGGCTCCACTCTCCTCCCCAGAGGCTTCCAAGGGTTAATCTCCTGCTGCCTTCTCTCACACACATCCGCCCCCAATGAGCTGACATGCCAGCAATGATGCGCCTCACACTGTTATTACAATGACTTATTTAGTTTTAATTTCAGGGGTGAATCTCATGCTATTGGAAGCCCGAGGCCCACAGTCTTGGCAAGAAGCAAAGGCATTTTCAGGCCAACACTGTGTCAGTCCCCTATACCTGGGGTCCCTCCACCTTAACCTTGTTCTTCCTGTCTTGTGGCCTGCTCCCTGACTCCAGACTTAAATGAAATTTGGCTTTCATTGAAGTTTCTCTCCCTTCAGAGAAAATGTTCTCAGTGCAACGGAGTCACAGAGGTACCTATGTCCCCCACAGGACCCCACAGAATCAAGCAATGAGGCTTCCTTCCAGGCGAGGCCACTAAGAAGTGAGGCACCATGGCCAGGTTCTTGGGCACCTGGTACCAGCTCCACATGAAGGGACCCAGGGGCAGGGCCAGCCTCACGCAGATCACTGAAGATGAAAAACTGGCCTTCATCAAGCCTGTCCCTATTCTCGGGCATGCCCTAAAGTAGCCTAAGGTAGCTGTCAATCATTTATTCTTTAACATTCATAAAGTAGCCTAAGGTAGCTGTCAATCATTTATTCTTAACATTCATACCTACTATGTACCTCACTGTTCTGGTGCTATAGATACAGGGTAAAAGGACCAACATGGCCTTCACCGTCAAAGACTTTCCAGCAATCTGGGAGGATGAAGCAAGAGAATCACAAGTTCAACCCCAGCCTGAAAAATTTACTACTGACTTAACAAAATCCTGTCCCAAATTTTCAAAATTTAAAAAATGAAAAGAGCTATGGATGGGCTAAGAGGTTAAAGTGCTTGCCTAGCAAGCACAGGCTCTGAAATTGGCTCCCCAGCACTACTTAAGCTGCGTGTGGTGGCACATGCCTGTAATCTCAGTACTCAAGAGGCTAAGGCAGAAAGATCGCCATGTGTTCGAGGCCAGCCTGGGCTACATAGCGAGTTCAGAACCAGCTTAGATAAGAGAGCAAGACCCTGTCTGATTTAAAAAAAAAAAAAATAGGAGGCTATGAATGACAGATGCAGGTCAGTACAAGGCCCTGAGTTCAGTCTCCAGCACCATTAAAAAAAATAAAATTAAATTAAATTTTGACCTATGACAAAACTACCTAGATTCAACTCAATAAGCCCACAGCTTTCACAAGTGGAAGGAACAAAGGTTTTTTTGTTTTGTTTTCTTTTTTGAGACAGGGTCTCACTCTGTGGCCCAGGCTGGTCCTGAACTCACTTCCAGAGCCCAGGCTGGCCTTGGACTCATGGCAATCCTCCTGTCTCAGCCTCCTGAGTGCTGGGATTATAGGTGTGTGCCACCACGCCCAGCTTATGTGGTGCTGGGGAATCGAACTAGGGTACTTAGTGCTTGCTAGGCAAGCGCTTTAACCACTGAGCCATTCCTCCAACCCAGGAACAAAGTTTTGTAGAGACTAATGCAACTGGTCTTGGAAGGGCCTGAGAAGACCACACAGAAGAGTTGAAGTTTAGTCAAGAAACCAGCCTCAGGCATCCTGTCTGCCATTTGCTAGATGGATGGACCAAGGCCTAGAATCACCTAAGAGATAGAGATTGAAGTAAAGATATTCCAGGCAGATAGTAGACCACTGGCGCAGGTACCAAAGACCACAGGTGCATAGAACGTGTGCCAAGCAGTGCAGTGTGACCAGAGCACAGGGGGACAACCACAGACACGGAATTACGCAATGTTTGGTGAGCATTTGCTTCACCTCAGGTGCTATACCAAGTACTTTGTATTCCTTTTCATCCTCACAGCAATTCTCTGAGGTGGGCACTAAGGTTATCCCCACTTCACAGGTAAGGAAAGTGAGTGCCAAGATGCTATCATTTTGCACTAAGTCCACGCCCTGGCTCTAGAGCCCAAATTCTAGCCACTGTATCTCTCTACCCTCTCAGGGTATTATCATGAAACAGGTGGGAGGTGGAGATTAGATAGGCTGTGCCTTAAAATCTTTATAAAGGATTTTTTTAAGGGCAACTAGGAGACACCTAAAGTTTTAAACTAATCCCAGGAAAGGCATCAGCTGACAAAGACTTGACTTTAAACGTATTTTGCTTGAAAAGGATATGACTTGAGTCAAGCCCCAACTTCATCCCATATAGTAGGAAGTAGTCAAGAGTGGTCATTGTCCCTCTTCCCTTGATGATTCATGTTTACAATTCTTTGAGGGAGGATTGAGAGGCAGACAGGCAGACATGAGCAGGAAGGTCAAATGGGGGATGGAAACTGTCAAGAAGGATAATAAACAATGAACATTTCTTCTCCCATTGGGCCTACAGGCATTCCATGCCATCCACACCCTCTGGAGAAGGTCCAAGCTCATCAAGAGCATATACACATGGGCTGCTTTCCATGCATCCGGTTTAAACCCAAAGGATCATGGATAGTCACCATAAACAAAACGTGTAGTAAAATCATTGGGAAGTCCCTAGACACAAGACTCAGTGGCAACATTGCTAACTACCTTCTTTGCAACTAGCAAAGTAATAATAATAATAATAATAATAATAATAATAATGATTCTCTATAGAGAAGAATTCAGATTCAAGAAAAGGTGAAGCAGGAAAAGGGGGATTTTAGTAGAGATCTCTAAGAAATCCTCAAATTTTAGCACATAAACTCTACACCTGAGCCTGACATAACCCACTGTCCAGGTACCTGCAGGTGGCTATTCAAATCATTCTGTCCCCAGAAACATGATGACCAGAACAAGCCAGTGAAGAGTTCATGCAACCATGGGCAATTTGGTGCAAAAAGACATCCTGCAGGATGTCTTAGCACAAGTGTGAGAAGTAAAAAAGAGCTGCTGTCAGTAGGGGCCCTACCTCCTTTCTCTGTCACTCCAGAGCACAGAATGAAGATAAGTTAAGATTTGAGGAGGCAGAGTTTAGCACCTACAAGGATGTACTTCTTAAAGAAGGTTGACAATATAATGGGCCACCTTGGGTCACAGATAAAAAAGTAAGCTTCCTTTCAGGGTAAGCAATCAACAGCTGGATGAGTGCCTGCCAGATGTGTTTCAGAAAAGTGAGAAGCACTGAAGTCTTGGACAACTTACTGATGCCATCATAGAGCACTGTGCCAGAACCACTTACTAACTGCCATTCCCTGGATGCTTGACCTCAACACCATAAGCCTCCATCGTCCATCTGCAAAAGGGGTTAATAACAGTACCTCCCTCATGTTTGCCATGAAGATGAATAATGCATGAAGCACAGCACAGTTGCCAGTACGCAACAGACACTATTAGATAAAACCACATGAATTACATTGGGTTATAGTTGAAAACAAACGTTTCATATTTCAACAAATATTTTTTTACTGAGGGCCATGGAGGTTCCTTTAACCCTCATTTCAACATTGAAAGCTGTGTTCCTCTTCCCAGCCCCTCTGCTATGACACTGGTTCTGTTTCAGGGTAGGCCTCCAATTCTCTGAATCCAAGCATCAAGAACTCTGCCACAGCCTTTTCAAAAGCATCTTGTCCCAGGCTCATCCCTATTAACAGAGTAGGTACCTCCTTGCCCAGGTCTTCACGGATGACCTGGCGAACCTCCTGCATGCTGCTCTGCGGAGCCTGGCTGTGCAGCACCTTCAGCGTGCTGGTGTACTCCTCTGGAAGCAGGTAGTCCAGAGCCCCCAGGTGCTGGCCCACCTTGATAAAGGTGCCCCGGTTAGCACAGCAGAGCTCACAGAGACGCCTAGCAGAGCGGAGATGCACCTACAGAGAGAGAGACTGGGGTCAGAGAAGTGTGAGACAGGCAATTCCCCAGACATCACTCCCCTTCCCAGCCCCTCTGCACCTTCATCTACTCTCCTGTGCAAGAGTATGTATACAATCACACATATGTGCACGCATGCGCGCACCCACACATACACACACACGCGCGCGCGCACGCGCGCACCCACACACTGCCCTTCATCTTCTCCATTGGATCCTCCTTCAATCTCCGGACACCCAGACTAGGCCATTCCAGTCCTACCCTGCAACCAGTCTCTGTGACCTGATGTTTCTAATTTCCCTTCCATCAAAACTTTGCCTGGCCCAGTCCTACTCCCTAGAAATGAGTGTCCATGTCTTTTTTAACTGAGTTCATTCTACTAATGATTGGCTCAATAGTATATTGAGTTAACGTGTTTGCCACCCACCCCTTAGACAAGCTTATAATACTTCATATTTGTTTGGATCTCTGCAACTAACAAAACATGATTGTATACCTCATATTTTTTTAATCTTCAAAGCAGCTCATGGAAGCAGGGGTTGGTCCCTTTAAAGATGAGAAACTCAGTTGTTTTATCTATACAAGAGCTAATAAATGGCAAAAGAAAGGCTAGAAAATACTCCAAGCCTATAACTTTTTAATGCAACAACTTCAGCAGGGAATTCCTTTTTACTTCAGAAATAATAGTACCAGAGAGGTATCAGGCACATGAGCAGGCAGCTGAGTATGTTGTCTAAAACAGGAGGACTTAACACACATCCTGACACTAACCTGTCCTTCCAGAGCTAGGAGATAACTCTACCTCCCCCGAGGATATGTATCCTCAGACATCAATCTAGCCCAGCCCCTTGGAACTAATGAGTCCTGTCTTCAAGGAGCTATAACTTCTGAGTCAGGACAGAGTCAGAAGCCCATAAAGAAGTCAATGAATCTCAATACCTTGTGAAAACTTATGTTATGGTTTGCATCTAAAACGCCACTGAAAGTCTCATGTACTCAGAAGTTGGACTTTTAGAAGGCAAATGGATCATGATGGTGCTACATTCAATAAATCAACACACTGGTGAGTTCATAGCTGAATGGGCTCTCGGGAGGTGGGCTCTGTTGAAGAAGATGGGTCACAGACAGCATCTGAAGAGTGTATCTTTTCTCTAGCTCTTCCTGTTCTCCTTACTTTCTGGCTACCATGAGGTGAGCAGCTTTGCTCCACCAGCCCTGTCATCATGAAGTTTCTGCCTTAAAGCCAACCAACTATGTATGGAAACCTCTTAAACTATGAGCTAAAATAAAGCTTTCTTCTTTTAAGTTGTGTATGTCAGTTATTTGGTCATACTGACAAGACGCTGACATTGCAATACAAGCGGTACATGCTTTCACCAACAAAATCAATAGAGGGCAAACATCAAAAATGAACTTGCACTCTCAACAACTATAAAGGATGCTGACACAATTAACACAAATCAGAGGCAATAAAACCATGCGAAGAGTTAAGTAACAAAGAAGGAGGAAACAGTCACAGGTTCTATATAATCAGTTGCCCAGTAAGCCATTCTGGAAATTGCCATTTTAGAAATTAAGACGAAAACACTGGAGGCCCAACACCCTGTCCCAGCAGCCAGGGGGCCCTTTGGCCCACCTCCACCACAGCCAGGATAATCCATTTCTGGATCTGTTGGACACCCCATCCCATTCTAGAGGAATCCCAAGTATATACAGCTCCAACCCACCACCCTCAAGGCAGAACCCTGCAGACTGAACATGGATACCAAGTCCAAGTAGCACCAATGAAAATTTGTATTAATTAACAGAAGGACTCAGTGAAAGGGAAATTAATTCCAGCTAAGCACAGAGATGGGGCAAAGGTTTGTTGGAGGTGGGGGTTGGGGGAGGCAGATTCTCTTAAGAACTGGAAACGAAGGACAAAGCTGATCAGTGTCAGATGATAGAAGGTCAGGTCAAGCTGAGTGGTGTGATGGCCATAACTGGCAAAATCATACTCAGGCTGTTCTGAGGCAGTCACAAAGGTAGAAAACATAGACAAGCATCTCCCTGTTGTCAATACAAAGCCATTGAGGACAAACAACTTTTTGCAGCTGAAATAATCAGTTCCTAACTCCAACCTCCAACCCAAAGGAGGAGAAAAGGCACAACTAACAGCAGAAAAAGTAGAAGCCAAAAAGGCATCTATGGCCTCTTCATTTGGAGTGATCCGGGTCACTGTCCACTCTAAATCCCATTTTCAAGCTGTTCTGGGGTTCAACTAGACAGTCAGCACCATAACTAAAGGAAGAAGATTGGAAGAAGACAGAGGACACAATCCTGTCCCCTTAAAGATAGCAACGACCTTATACTGAAGAGTTACCGTGGGCCTAGTCCCTTGCCTTTGCGCTTGCCCAGCAAGGATACTCACATACCTGGCACAAGTACGAGAAAAACTTCAAGACTAAGTTCTGTGGGAACTCACAGATGAACACCAAGAGGGCTGGAATTAGGAGAGGAGAGTCGCACAAGGAGGGGACACTGGAGCATTTACCAGCTTACAAATGGACAATGTTCCTCCACTTACCATGGGGTTATATATTGATAAATTCATAGTAAGTTGAAGATTCTGTAAGTCTTAATGCATTTAACACACTTAACCTACTGAACGGCAGAGCTTAGCAATGTAACATACTACACAGCAGGGTTCCTCAACCTCAAGGCCACAAACCTGTCTGGAGTAGGAACAAGGTACCACAGTAGAAGTGGAGTGCCAGGCCAGCATGAGAAGCTCCATCTGTACTTATAGCCACTCCCCATCACTCACATTACTGCCCAGCTCTGCCTCCTACTGGATCAGTGGTTGCATTAGATTCTCATAGGAACATGAACCCTGAGGAACTGTGCCTGTGAGAGACATATGTTGCACGCTGAATGAAACCTAATGCCTGATGATCTAAGGTAGAGCTGAGGCAGTGATGCTAGCGCCATCTCCCCACTAACTGTGCAAAAACTGCTTCCACAAAATCATGTCCTGGTGCCCAAAGGTTAGAGAACTCTGTTTACAGCGATCAGTTGTTTACCCTCATGATCACGTGGCTGACTGGAAGCCTGGCTCAAACTGCCCAGCATCAGGGGAAAGGAACAGACTACACACTCCAGCCTAGGAGACAATCAAAACTCCAAGGAGGTTTTCTACCAAATGCCTATCACTTTTGCATTGTTATAAAGTTGAAAAATTATAAGTCAAACCAGTATAAGTCGGTGAGCATCAGTATGGCCTCTCAGCCCCAGATCTACTCGTCTTTGCTCTGCTTTGAGGTATTGGAGCTGGACTCTTAAGTTATTTCTCCTTTGTCAGGTATCTCAATATCAGGCTTTGCCACCAGAGTTCTGAGATGGACCATGAGGTCACAGCAGGAAAGGAGTCTTCTATACTGTTTCCAGTGTGCTTTTTCCAACAGAGGCAGGAAATGCCCACCCCAGGGGCCTCACATATCAGCTATGACCCATGCCCTTCAGGGAGCATTCTGACCGCTCAGTAGGCCCTCTGCAGACTAAATCTGGTCCCCACTCTTAAACAGGTCCTCCTACCAGCTAGCAGAGTGTCCCACTGGCCCCTGGGCTCAGGCCTTTCACCTTATCTCCTCACCACCATCCTTCCTGGGCAAACCTGCCTGTGCTATCAGACCTGCCTTCTAGCCCTGCCTTGGGGTGAGGTGTGGGGAGCTCTGCTATGTCTTTAGTTTCACCCTTGCTAATGATCTCCCAGGCCCAGAGGAACAGCTCCTGTTCCCCTATATGTGTTTGCCACTTCCATAACATCAGAATCTCCTTATCATTTTTAGGAGTTAAACACCTTTTCTAATTCATATTTATAACTGGGGGCACGACTTGGTTGATGGGCCAGTATACAGGATTGAGCCCCAAAGTAAAGCTGAATAGATTAAAATGAAAAGATCAAGAGAACAACACAAGCAAAGGCCCAAATGAGCATGTGTATGTTGCTTCTATGTGTGTATATGCATGTGTGTTGCTGTTTGTATATCTGCAATGCTGCCTGTGTTGCTTTGTGAACATGTATATTGCTATTTGTTGATGTATGTTGTCATGTTGCTGTGTATGTGCATTGTTTATGCTTCTATGTGTGCATGCTTTTGTTACCAGGTATATGTGCATGTCTGTACACATGTGTTACAACATGTGAACACCTTTGTATTGCTGTGTGGTTCTATATGAGCATCTCAGCATGTTACTGTCTGTACTGCTGACAAAACTGCCCAGTTTCCTTTACACTGCATTCACATCTATACTTGTCTCTGCCACTGACAGCTTCTAGAAATTATCAACCTCACCCTGCCCAATTCTCCCAAAAGGAAGCAGAATTGAGGCTGTATTGTCCCTCATCTGTGACCTGCACCAATGTCAGGTAGGTGTCATATGACATCTTCACCTCTGGACAACCAAGATCAGAAAGACCAGTCCAAGCCAGCTTATTGGTCACATTGTACATCAGCTCTTAAGGACCAAGGTTCTATGTGTCCACTAAGCTATAGAGGTGCCATAAATGTAGATTCATGACAAAAATAAGTCATGTGCTCACAAAACCTCCATCCATAAAACTGAGTCAGTATTTACTGCAAATAGCATCCATATTTCCACTAAAGAGGCCCCAAAGTCACTTCAGCCAGTTTCTAAGTCAATACGGAGAAAAGACAGACAGACAGAAGGATGGAAGAATGAACAAAGAACACTTCCACTTACCAAAAAACATGTAAAGTGTTATTTTACAGTAAAAAGAAACAGAGGCTGAATAAAAGAGCAGCACTCTGATCTCCAGAGTCCCTTTCCTGCTCCAGCTCCCACTGGTTTACTGTCCTTTAGAACAAAAAAGCCAGGGCCATTCTGACTTTCAGGAAGCCACTGACTTACTGCAAACTCCCACAGTGAGCTCAAGAAGAGCCTGGAGTACAGAGCCAGTCCCTGTCTTAAAAAAAAAAAAAAAATAAAAACTCCCTTTTAGCATTCACTCACTTCAACTGGCACTGGCACCGTAAGAGACTATGCCTGTTGGCTGCAAGGAAAAAATATAGGTAAATCTCACCATACCCTCCTCCTAGGATCCTTCCCTCAGTGCCATCAGGGAGCTCAATGAAAGAAAAAAAGGCTTCCAGAATCTCCTGACCTCTGTATCCCCCTCAAATCTAATCCTTACCAGAGACACACACACAAGCATGAGCTCCATGACAGATGCGCAGACAAACAAGAGTTTATAGCAGTCCCATCCAATAGAACATTCTGGAATATTGGAAATGTTCTGTATCTGTACTGTCCAATACAGTCACACTAGCTATGTGGCTACAAGGAACTACTGAGCACTTGAAAATGTGGCTGTGTAACAGAGGAACCCACTTTTAGTTAAATAATTAATTTTCAAATAAACTTAAATCATAACATATTGGAGAACACAATCTCATAAATCAGCAACAGCTTCAGTAAATACATAAGCATGCAATAAGTTCCCTGTTTTAAGTATTTCTCCTGGCCTATAGTAAACACTCAAATATAATTGGTGGTGGTGTCTAATTGTTTTAAAACTGCCCACCATCCTGCGTCTTGAAAGACGAAGAGAAGTGCAGTGACATTCCTGAAGTCCCACAGTCAGTTGGTGGTGATCCTGCAGTATGCCCCAACCCTGATCCATCAGGTGCCCAACCCTGTATACTGTGTATCTCGTACTGAGGAACAAACATTAACAGAATCTCTCTATGTAGCAGGCATGCAGATGGAGGGCTATAAAGGGTGGTCATGGTCTTCATATGCAAGGAGCTTACAAGGTAGACAAAGGACATACACTCATAAAACCAAAATTACCAATAGCAAGGAGCTGAGGGGTGGTTAAAGTGCTTGCCTAACAAGCATTAGGCTCTGGGTTCAATTCCCCAGCACCGCATAAGCCAGGCACTGTGACACACGCCTGTAATTCCAGCACTCAGAACACTAAGGTGGGAGGGTTTCCATGACTTCTAGGCCAGCCTGAGCTACATAGTGAATTCAGAAACAGTATGGACTGCACTGCAAAACCCTGTCACAATTTAAAAAAAAATTTTTTTCCAACAGCAGGAAGTAAAATTAGCTGCCCTACCACTACATCTGATATGAATGCCTAAAATGCCAATGCAGGGCTGAACAATAGTTTAGTGGTTAAAGTGCTTGCCTAATATGCACAAGGCCCTAGGTTCAATTCTTCAGCATCATTTGTGGCGTAGTGGTACATGCCTGCAATCCCCAAACTTGGGAGGCTGAGGCAGGGGGATTACCCTGAATTCAAGGCCAGCCTAGACTACATAGTAAGCTCAGGAGCAGCATATAACATAAAGGTTAATATCATTGTTTTTAGAATCAATCTTGGGTTCAAATTTATTTTGTTACTTACTTATCATACAACTTTGGGCATTAACTTGGGTGAATTACTAAATTTTAGAACCTCTGTTTGTGTGTCAGTAAGGGAGGAATAATAATAATAATACTCATCATTGTGAGGCCTTAAATGAAGCAATGAATAAAAAAGAGCTAGTACACAGCACTGTGTATATGTGCTCAATAAATAAATGGAAAGAAAAGGGGTGAAAAGAAATCTTTCTAGAAAAAAAGTTTCAAAATCATTCCAAGACTACTCATTCCCAGGAGATGATTCAGTCTCACAAGTCTGGACCACAGCCTAAGAGACAGAAACAATGGCTAATTTCGTGGACTGTCATCTAAACTGCAAAGCACCAGAGCCTAAGAAATGCAAATAGCAACAGAGTGTTATTCTGAATATACAGACAAGGTTCCTCATTCTCAAAGATCTCCCTAATTCCCTGCTGCCCTGGCTCCAACTATTCATTTGCTCAATGGACCCCAAGCCTGCCTCTACAAGCACGCGGCTTCACTCTCGGGCTGGGTGTGTCACTGCACACGTGCTCATTAGAAGCTTCCGTGCTCGCCTTCCATTCCTGTCAAAATATCACAGGAAAAGCTGGCACTGTTTCCCTTCCTAGTCGCCAGCTTCCATTTTACTCCCAGCTCGATATCTTGCCTTATGATTATCTCATTACCAATAACCTTGCTGTAATGAGTTTTAATCTGTCTTGCATTAATTAAAAGCATTGTCATTAGCCTGCGTGGTTTGTGGTTTGAGAGGGGAACAATGAATAGCTAATAGGATCAACTCAGTGCTGATTAGTTATCGATTTGGCTGGATGGAGCACAGGCCTAAGGAGGACAATTCTTTTTGCCTATCCGAATCCCTAAGAGCATGGGTCCCAGCACCCAAACTTCACTGATAGGTACCAACATCAGACTGCATCCACAGGTCCCCACCTCAGCACTACATGATAGTGCTAGTGGGGTCAGACACAGGAAAAGGGAGACAGCAAAAGAAGGCAACAGGCTCAAACAGACCTTTCATTAATTTCACTAGTTAAACATTCAAGTCTCATAAGGCTGAAATATTCATAGTGGGGTGCCTTGGCTATAAAATGATGACCTTTACAGGTTTTTAAGTATTTTTCCAAAGTTCTTATAACTAATATGTATCAATAATAGGGAAGAATCTTTTTAAATCATCCTTCTTCAGCATTTCATGAAAATAGACAAGACTCGCTGATTTTTTTTTTTTGTTCCAGTTTTAAATGTACAAGACTCTAGCATGAACACTGGACCAGACTTGGTGTGAGAGAAGACTCCTGTACCCTGGCAAGGTGATGTGGTCTCTGCCTGTGCTTTCCATCATGAAAATAGAACCGTACCTCTCCTCTCGATCCCAAGAAAGCAGGCCAGAGCTGCCTTCAAGGTCTCTTCTCTAGATGCTAACCTTTGCTTTCAGCTGTCATTTAGGTAACAATGTGTCTTAGTTACTTTTTCAACCCACAACTAGAGAAGAAAGATTTATTTCAGCTCACAGTTTCAAAAAGAGTCCATTCACAGGTAGGTAGCTAGAAAAATACTGGAGCCACGTGGTGGGGCAAGAGCCAGAGACAGATCTCCTCCCAGTATGGTAGAATAGAGCCAAGTCAGGGAGGAAGGGCAGACTAACACACTCCAGGTCCAATCTCAAGCATCTATCCCTTTTAGACAGGCCTACCTTCCAAGAGTACACACCATCTATAGGTATATGATGCTTTTGGGGGACACTCCAGATCCAAACAACACAAAGTAAAACTCACCATGTCTTCAAGGGAAAAAAGAAGTTGGCAGTTTATAAATGTTTTGAATGAGTTTGACCCCAGATTGAGTCCCACCTTGACTCAAGGCATAGTTCTGCAGTCAAAAAATGGCATCAAAGTGCCTCAGACTATATCAACTTAGAAGCTGGTGACCTTGGACAAGTTATAAAACATCTCTCAATTCAGTATTCCTGCCCATAAAAGGAAGGTAATAATAGTACTACCTCTCAGTGCTTCTAGAAAGGTTAAATGGAGTGAGGTTATACTACTAGCATTTCTATTTTATTGTAAAGAAAACCATGAATTTTTTAATCAGGTATAGGAAGATGCATATGGAAGTGACTATTGTGAAGGAAGAAGCTTTTACTCACAAATCCCTAGAAGCAAAAGACATGGTAGAAGACACAGTCAGGGGCACAGGCGGTTAGAAGAAAATATGGGCAAAAGCTTTTGTTGCAGGCTCCATTAGAAGGAATGGGAGAAGCAAGACAGTTTAGGTCTAACGACTTTCCATAATGTCAGCAGGCTCTGGGGCATCAAAGCAATGCATTTGCCTAGTACCCAACCTGGGGTAAGTAGGGCAGGGACAACAGGACCAAGAGTAGAGGAGTTAGACAGAGAAAGTAGTTGGGAAACATGCGCTCTGGATTTGATAGCATGATTATCAAAGGCACACTCCCAGGAGAGTTGTTTGCTATCTCTAGAAATTAGTTAACACTGGAGAGAGAAGAAACCAAGACATTAAAGTAACAGAAAATGGAGAAAAATAATTTAAAACCTGACTAAAATTATATCTTAGCTACACTCCCTTGGAGATCCAGTACTATGGTTGCAAACACTGTTCACACTCTAATGACACACCAAAGCATTCCCTTTGCCCAGACTTCTCCTGACTCCAGCTGGACAGATCCAATGCCTCTCTAATATCACACCAGAGCCCTTGGGCTCCTCGGATGCAGTACAACTTTCCCATCACACCCTCAGCATCAGGCCTGCTCCTAAGTTCTTCCCAACTTAGAAAATAGCAACTCTACCTTGGAGTTTCTCAGACCATAAATCTTGATGTTATCGTTGCTATTTCTCCCAAATCAGAGACTAATATTATCTTCCCATCTAAAACAACAACAACAACAACAAAAAAACTGAGCAAAAAACACAAAACAGTGGTTCTCAAGGCCCCAGATATTAAGCAAGGAAAGACAGAAATTCCTAAGAGATAGAAACAAATCAAACCCTCCTCCGATTGTCCCAGTTTACTGCACTCAGGGTTTCTGGGCCACAAGGCTAGGAAGAGGAAAGCAAGCTTTCCAAGTTCATGTGGTGAGCTGAGGCCAGGAGGGGTGTGCAGGAAAGGCGAGAACTGTGCCAGGACAGAACATTAAAGAACTACATACCATCCACCTCCAGTATTCAGCTGAGCTCCAATTAGCACATACAGATGCAAAGCAACCTAAGTCCAGGGAAAAAAACAACCCAAAAAGACTAAGGCTAGTAGTATCCAGCACTTTGGTGCTGCTTCCGCCAACCAAACTAGAAAAATACCTTAACTTAAGGAGTATTTTTTTTATCAAATCCAAAAGGGGATATTGCAGAGGGAGTGAGCATGGAAAGATTCTAGAAGAACAACGCAATAAAAACACAACATTCTAACTGGCTACTAACATTAAGTACAGTAATTTTCTCTTACCTGAAGTTTTGCTTTCTGCAGTCTCAGTTTTCTGTGGTCAACCATGATCCCAAAACATTAAGCAGAAAATTACAGAGACCAACAACCTGTTAAGTTTTAAGTCACACACGATTCTGAATTGTACGACAAAGCTGTGCGCCATCTTACTCCACGCTGCTGGGAATATGAATCATTTCTCTGCCCATGTATCTACACTGTACACTACCCACCCACAAGTCACTCAGCAGGCATACCAGCAAGCAGATCAACTGTCCCAGGATTGCGACATTTATGTTCAAGTACCATTATTTTACTGAATCATGACCTAAAGTGTGAGAATAGTGATGCTCGCAATTCACACACACCACAGAGAAGCTGTAAAGTGTTCCTTTAAGTGAAAAAGTGAAAGTTCTCAGCTTCACAAGAAGAAAAAATTAGTAAACTCAGGTTGCTAAGATCTATAGAACAGTAAGATATTTTGAGAAAGAAAGAGAATGTTCATAGAATTTTTATTACATTACATTTGGTTGTATTTATTTTCTATTTTGTTTTATTGGGATTTATCACACAGCACCAAGGCTCAAACCCAGGGCCTTACCCATTAGGCAAGTGCTCCACCACAGAGCTGCATTCCCAGCCCCCTAGTATATTGTTATAATTGTTCTATTTTATTCTTAAGTGTTGTTGATCTCTTACTAATTACAATCAATAAACTAAACCTTACCATAGGTATGCTTGTATAGAGAAAAAAACAAGTGGGGCCTGGTGGTGCAGGCCTGTAAACCTAATACTCTGGGAGGCTGAGATAGGAGGATCACAAGTTTGATTCCATTTTGGGCAATTTAGTGACTTAGCGAGATCCTGTCTTAAAGCAAAGCAAAGCAAAACAAAAATGTTCAGGGTTCTAGCTCAATGTGAGGGTCCTAGGCTTGATCCCTAGTATTAAAAAATACTATCTAGAGGGTTCAGTGGTACCTTTAATTTTAGGTATCAGCTGGGGGTCCTGGAGACCCTGCCTGAAAAAATATTTTTTAAAGGTTAGAGATACAGCCCAGTGTGAAGGCCCTGGGTTCAATCCCTGTACCATGAAAAGAAAAGAAAGAAAGAAAGAGAGAGACAGACTGACAGGAAGGAGGGAGGAAAGGAAGGAAGGAAAGGAGAGAGGGAGGGAGGGAAGGGAAGGAGGAATGTAGGGATGGGAACGAGGGAGGGAAGGAAGCAAGAAAGGAAGGGGAAAAGAACATAAAGATAGGTTGGTTAAACACCCATGGCCAGGTCACACAGCTAATTGGTGGATACTTCTTAGAATATTTGTATTGGACAACCCACATTTCTGGGTCCCCTTCCAGCCAACAGAAGTTTAACCCCTTTCTATATTTTTCCTAATAAAGTGCTTTCTCTACACACTGGGAAATAAAGACAATCTGTACACTTCAGGGTAGGGACAGGAGGTTGGCTCAGATGAATACATGTTACCACATACAAAGGCCTGTGTTTGTTCCACAGCATAAAATAAATAAATAAAATAAAAATCTGTATACTTCAGAGGTTTTGACCCAGGATTGAAGGGACCTGGATTCTCAGCCAATTCTGCCAATGTCTGCCGTCATTATGAAATCATAAATAAACCATTTCAGCTTTCTGGACCTGAGCTGGCTCATCTGCCAATCAAGTGGTTCAGCAAATCACAATTAGCAAGTGTGTGTCATAAAGCATATGTAGCTCTCCTTTATTACAACACCCATGGCATACATCAGACATCACTAATCAACCACAAACATACTCAGTGCACCCAACAACTCATCAATCTCCATTCTGCATTCAGACAACCACTACTCAACAACTAGGGCTGGCAAATGAAATGCCTTTGCTTTCCCACAGCTAAATAGTTTCTAAAGGATCTTCCAACTCTGAAAACCTGTAACTCTGCTACTTGTGTCCTAAAGATAAATTTTTATTTTAGCTCAAATCTAAGTAGACTGTTTCCTTTATGCCTCAGTCTTCTTTCTGCAACATGGACATTGGGTTACACTATGACATCATGCAGCCAGCCCCACTTTCTCCCCTACCCATCATGAAGGTCACTCCAGGCCAACACCCAATCTGAGTCACACAATACCTCCCTCAACATCATCAGATGAACCCTTCTGTCCCTACTGCCTCTTTAGCACAGCCAAGTAGAGGGAAAACCTAAGGGCCAAAGCTACTGATGGCAAGACAAAGAAGCATAGGTTTCTCCCTATCAAACGCAGTGTTTCCAAAAGGTTTCAGTCAAAAGGAAACACAGGTAGTAACACCAGGAACTAACCTATCATTGAATGTCAGGTGAAGTTTCTTTACCTGTCTTTTTCCAAACATGGTGACTAACCTGGAGCCAAGTTTTATGGAATAAGACAGGCTCCAAATCCAGATTCTGTTGCAAAGAAGGCCACCCAAAAAGGAAGACAGCAAGCAGGGGGCCAGGTGGTGGTGAAGGACAATTGCTAGGGGCTGGGAATGCTTAATGAATAAAATATACTAAGCAACTTCCAAAGATACTTGTGTACTTATATAGAACAAAGTTCTAGGCAAAAGGAAGTACTTTCTAACAGTGGAATTATAATCATCAACAATGATTTAGGGAGGTAATAAGCAAAAAAAGTTCTGTTCTAGTACCCCTGAAATTCCAACATATGCGCTAATGTGACTGGGCAAGCCCTCAACAAACAGCAAATGAGCTGCAAATTTAAGGGATTAATAATATTACTACTGGCAATGTGTGACTCTGCTTACCAGTGAACAAGCCTGTCACCACACAGACAAACCCAGATGCCCACAGGAGCCCAGGACAAGCACTCTTTGGTCTGGAAAGCATCCATTTGGGAACCTAGTTGCCAAAAAAGCTGAAGAGAACCCTTCCTTCCATCTGCCCCTAATCACACACACTGAGAAGATGCATAATTAATTTGTTCTCAACAGTTGCTCTGTGGCTGGAAGAGTGAGGGCATTTCTGGAATGGCAATTACAGACAAGAAAAATCAAATGTTAGGCTGCAAGCAGAATAGTACACCCAGCCAGCCTGCCTGCCTTCCCTTCCTTCCCCTCCCCATCCTGCTTACACAAGCAATAGGCCTAGAGTTAGGAGAGGGGTAGGACTGTTTTGTTTCAGGGAGGTTTGGAGGCGGGGGCGGTGGTTGGTTTTGGTTTTGGGTTTTTTGGAGGGGAGATTTTTTTTTCATTTCCTCACAGCCTTTAGCTCTTGTGTGAAAAAAAAAAAAAAAAGGAAAACAAAACCCTAAAAGACATAGGCAAGAGGACATCCGTCAAGAGACTAGACTCAAGCTCAGACGCAACTCGATGATCAACAGCCACAGCACCTGGGGAATAAAGACCCACACACAGGAATCGGGCAAAAAGAAGAACAATTCTGAATTTCATTACTTGTGGTAATGACATTGTGAATACTTGGAAAGATGTTGCTTTTTAGAGATGCATACTGAAATTACAGGTGAAATGCCATGATTTCTACAATTTACTTTAAAACTTTTCAGCAATAAATACATAAAAACAAGAATTATGGCAACATATTTTAGGACTACATACCAGGTAGGAGATTTGTCATATTATTCTCCATGCTTTATAATGACACTCAGAAATTTTCATAGAGATTTTTTTTTCCCTTAAATATCTACCAGCAGATCGCAGCCTGCTGTTCCCAACCCTTCCCTGTGGTACAGGAGGCCCTATGTGCTCAGCCTGTGCCAGCTCCCTCTCATCTCACTCAGAACCACATATCCTCACTCTACTCAGTCACAATGGCCTTATTTCAGGTCTTTAAATAAGCCAAGCTCATTGCCACCTCCATGCTTTCAGGCTTACAATTCCCTCTTGCCAAGAACAGCTTCCAGGAAACACAACCCATGGTAGTTAATCTTGATGGCAAACTTGATTGGATTAAGAGATGCCTAGAGTGATTACATTGTGAGGGCACAAACTTCACCAGCAGATTAATCCATTGGTAAGATCGTAATTAAACAGCACTGATTGGAGGTGATGCAAACAGGAGGTAGGGCTGGTTAGAGGAAGCAGATCACAGAGCCATGAGCTTGGGCACTAGATCTGCTCCCCAAACCCTTTCTCTCCCATAGTCTTTCACAAATTTACTAGCTGAGCCAAAATAAAATATTTCCCCTTGAAGTGTATACTTTAGGTATTTAATCACAGTGATGAAAAGCTGAGGAATATACAACCTGACCCTTCAGTCAGAAGCGCCCGGTGCTTATGGTTCAATGCTCTACAGTCTTTACAGAAGTCAGAATAACGTCCCTGTACATGTCCTCATCCCTGGACCCATGGGTGTAACATCTTACCAGGTAAAAAGAAATTAAGTTTGCTAAACTAACCTTGCAATAGACAGATTATCCCGGATTACCCATGACTCCCTGGTCTACTACTATGGTTTTTGTGAATGGAAGAGAAGCAGACAGCCTCATAAGAAGAACTGGCCCACACATTGCTGGCACTGCAGAAAGAGGACCACGAGTCAAGAAACATGGACAGCCCCTAGGAACCAGAAAAAACAAGGAGATGCCCTCTCCCCCAGAGTCATCTCAAGAAACTCATCTCTGTTAGCATCCTCACTTACCCCGGCGAAAATCACTTCAGACTTCTGACCTCCAGAACTACTAAGACAATAAATCTATGTTGATTTAAGCTGATAAATTTGTGTTAATTTGTTACAGCAGCCAAAGGAAATTCACACAGTAGCCATCTTGAATTTTTTGGGGGGGGTGAGGGAGGTTTGGTTATTTTGCAATGCTAGGAACTGAATCCAGGGCTCATGTATGCTAGGTAAGCACTCTGTCAAGGAGCTATATTCTAGGCCCTTAATTTTATTTTTGACTTAGATTATAAGTGAAAAATGATGGGACAGCGGAATATGTGCTGAAGATTCAGCTCACACACAGTCCTACCTCCTCTGCATGGGTTTTTGACTAGCATTCCCAGCCCCTGGTTTTCCCCAGCCTCCTTGCCTTCACCCTGCAGTCCCTGCAGCCTTCTGTCCACAGTAGCAGCCAGGGCACATTGGCAGGGGAGACCTGTATTCCACCAATGCACTTCATCCAAGTGGGCGGCCTAGGCACAAGCATGAGAGGATCAAGGTCATACAGGTGCCACACGCATTCATCCCCAGCCACAGCCAGGATTGCTACAGTAAGTTCAACAGACAGTATGGTCTCTCACCACCACAACCCCTGATCCAGATCCTGAGCACATTTCAGCATGAAGGTTCTCTGGAGGGTTCCTGTCCTCTATGAGTTGAGACAACAGGGCCAGAGGCCAGCCAGAGCCACATTTTCATTTCACATTGAGTTCCCTAAACCACACAGCCTCCCAGCCTCCTCTTCTAGGTATCAGCGCCCCTTTCCTTCACTTGTCAGTTCCTGGATCACTCTCCAGCTTGGACTGAAAAGGCCCATGTCATGACGGAAGCCCTTTCCCAGTCCCATTTTCAGTTGTTCTCTGTCCTGTAACTACAGTGCATCCCATTTAGGGCATTAGCAAGAGCTGAAATTACATTGTTATGTCCCTCGTGGATTTACTACAGAGTATACACTGAGTTTATGTGTGTGTCATGATGGTTTCTGACTGTAGAGATAAAACAAGTCCCTGCTCTCTTGGAATGAACATTCTTATGAGTTCCACCAATTATTACTTATCTCTTCTCCTCTCAAGAACAGACCACTGTACAGAGAACACAACAGGTGTGGCTGACACATAGTGGGTGCTCAATAAATAGTTGTTCAAAGGCAGTATACATATAGTAGCTTAGATAATACGCATTATGACCAGGCACCACATAGAGATATCCTTCATCATATCAACGGTGGAAAGTGACAATCTATCCCATAAGCAAAAAATTAGAAGGGAAGAGAGACCTAGAGACAGATCCTGAGTGGAGGACAAGGTACTACCCGAGTTCCCAAGTTACTGTGCCTTAAATTAGCCTCACATATGTCCTACTATTATCAGTCAACAGCTCATTTGTATATTTAAGTGAAGTTATTCTGCTAATTGGACATATGTCTCATGGTTCTACAAGGAAAAATCTATTTAAAAGTCTGTTGTAAGAGGCAAGAGCTTTGAGTATATAGTTTTATTCAGGGACAGAAAGAGCACTGAGTGGATTTTAATTTGGTGGAAAATAGCTGCTTGGGGCCAGACAGTGAGAAGCAGGAAATCAAGAACAGGCTATTAGATTATGGCTGCCGTTAATGAGCAACCTGACTACCCGAACAGCAGCCACGTGCCTTCCATCAGCTTCATTAGCCATGTCATGACCTTCCATTTACCCTGCCATTCCAGCTATTCCCATTTTGCAGACCAGGCCACTGAGGCAAGAGAGAAACACATCTTGTCCAAACCAATGTGTTTCTGTCTCCCAAGCCCTGTGGCAGACCTCTTGAACACATTAAGGTATAAAGGTTGTTTTTGTTTTGCTTTGTTTTGTCATGCGTTTTTTTGTTTGGTTGGTTTTTGGGTTTTGAGACAGGCTCCTGCTTTGCAGTCCAGGTTATTCTCCAGGTCCAGATCCTCCTGATATACCTCCCATGTACTGAGATAATAAGCATGTACCTTCCACCATACCCAGCCAAGGTGGGAGAATTTCTCACTCCAAAATAAACAGACAAGAGCTGGGGGAATGGCAGAGACATGAGGGGGAAACGAGCATCAGTCTATCAAGGTTTTACCAATGGCTCACACTTCCTAACACAATGCCTTAGTTACTTTTCATTGCTGTGACTCAATACCCAACATCCACAAATTTAGGGGAGGAAAGGTTTATTTTAGCTCAGTTTCAGAAGGTCACAGTCCATTCAGGGGCAGTTGACAGCAACGGAAGTATATAGCAGAGGCAGAGGTAGGGAAGCTCCTCAACATCACAAACAGGAAGCCAAGACAAGACAAGATGAGACTAGTCCTCCAAGGAAGGCAGGAAGTAGCTTATATATCCTTCCAGGTCTCATCCCAGTGATCAGCCCCTCCTCGATCCAGGTGTAGAAGGTGTGGTAACCCCCACTACATACCTATAGTCCAATTTACATGCCTGTAATCTCCCCTCCTTACTAGGCCCCAATCTCCTAACAACACATGGTTCCATAGAAAATCTATAACATTCAAATACATGAGACTTTTGGGGGGCATTCCAGATCCAAACCACAATACACAACAACAACAACAAAAATCCATGCTGTGTGGTCTAGAGGTTCCTGAGAGCTCACCTGGCCCACATGTGTAAGCTAAGAAGCATAGGAGTACAGGTACAGCAATGGGAGCCACACCATTTGGGATTAAGTCCAAGCTTATATGGTGTGTTGAATAATGTCTTCCAAAAAAGAAATGCCTCCAGTCTAACCCTTAGAATCTGTTCTTGTAACAGGTTTCCTTGTTTGAGGGGAAAAAAAAGGTTTTTGCAGATGTAAGCCCATTAAGAACTACTAGATGAGATCATCCTGGCTTGTCCAGATGGGCCCTATATTCAAAGACAAGCATCCTTACAAGAAAAAGAAGAGAAGACAAGTGAAGGTTGGAGTGATACAGCAGCAAGGAATGCCCGGAATGCCTCAAGTCACCAAAATAAGCAAAGGAGTCTTCCTTGAAGCTCCAGAAATAGCATGGCCCTGTCAGTAGTTTGATTTCAGACATCTGGCCTCTGAAACTGCAGGAGAATAAATTTCTATTGCCTTAAGCCATCCAATTGGTAATGATTATAACAACCACAGAAGAGCAACATATCCACTTACTAACTGTGGAGCGGCCTTGGTGAAATCACCTAATTGGTCTGGGCCTCATTTTCTTCAACTGTAACGTGGGGACGATGATAACGGTGTCTACCATTGTGAGTCTGTGTATCTGTGTGTGTTTAGTACTGGGAATTGAGCCCAGACACTTCAGACGGACCTATATCTAGCCTATTTTTAATGTATGATTTTGAGACAAGGTCTCTTGTCTTGCTAAGTCTCAAAGTTTTCTTGTAGAGCTGTTGTGAGAGTTATATGAAGTACAGAGGCAGAGTTCCTGTCATATAACTATTGCTCAGTAAAGAAAAACGCTTGTTCTAAACATCAGAAAAGCCCAATCATGAGTTCAGGACCAGGACTATTAAGAGAGGCCCTGTCTCAAAAAAGAAAAGCCCAATCATAGCTAGTTTGGGACAGAGTCTGAGATGGGCAAGAACAGGTGGAAGCCAGGGATTCTCCACTTTCTTGCCAATGGACTGCCTGGCATTGGGTGCAGGCAAAGCCGTCAACACAGCACCTGGGGGTCAGGAATCTCTGCTACCCTAAAAAGCCAGGTGGCAAGGGCAGGTGGAAAGCAGCTCTGCCCATGTTTCCAGGCAAAACACGCGGGCAACAGAGCCAGATACAAAAACACAAGGAACCAGCTAAGAACAAATCTGATGAAGGTCAGGACAAAGAGATGCCCAGCACACAGCCACAGCCCCCAGTTCCGGAAACCCAGGAGAGTATTTTGGTTTTTTCATAAACATGGCCTTTGGAAAGGAAAAACTACTATGGAGAAGCAGAGGCAAACCCCATCCCTTTGGGCATCTCTAAACCTGGAATGGTCCCAGGAGAAAAGAGAAGGGCAAGAAAGAGTGGCAAAGCCAACAAGAGAAAGGTGAACGCAATGGTGGGTGCAAGCCAAAGCATGGCCCAGCATCTGCTGAGGACAAGGCACTCTTGTGTCCCCAAGTACAACCCTGCACCAGTGACGGTATGCAAAATGTGGTACAAGAGGCAATTTCAGATGGTACCCTGAACATTTATTTGCATGTGCATAAGAGGGCGAGAAAGAGAACTCTCAAACCTGTAGTTTCACAGAAATGTTGCTTGAATCAAAATCAAGTAAAAGAAAAAAGGAGTCAATAGTATGAAAAATATTATATAAATATCTGAATAGTTGGTCATAGAGAAGTGTGTAGCAATGCTAATGAACTAAAGACAGTGCTTTTTCTGTTCACACAGGAGGAATACTGGAGTCAGAGAAGAAATACCCAGCAACAACAACCAGATAGATAGGTAAGTTATTATTTATGAAATTGGGCGGTGAATACAAAGACGGTCCCCAAATTTTTGTATTTTTTTAGATCTAAAATATTTCATAATTTTTAAAACAAAGGCTCTAATATAGATATGACAGAACAGGATTGACTATGGTCCAGGCCACACATTTAGACCAAGCAGGAGGTTAACCAACCTTTGCTCGGCTGCCTTGGACCTACAGTGAAGCTACCATGCTGACTCGAACCTTCGGGGGAAGCTCTAGCAACGTCACAATTTCACTCAGGACTCCCACTAATGGTTGTAGGCCCCTTCAGGTCTCTCCCAGACCACAGCAAGGTCCAAGAATCTACTACTATGGAAGTCTCCTGGAATCAGGAAAGCTTTGGGGTGAGGACCACTACAGCATTAGCAACGCTGAGAAGTTTTGGTACATAGAAAGCTAAAAAGAAAGCACTGGACTCCATCACAGACAGCCTCGCTTATTCCAGAGGACTGATCCTTAGATGACCCAACCAGAGCACATTAAATGCAGCTCATGCTCCTGCAGAAATTATCACAAGCTCTGAGAAAGCCAGTCACCAAGACAGCACGGATTCAATTTCCCTCCTCCACTATGTAGAACCCTCTCAGAGAAATGTCTCATGATGACAAATGAAAACAGCAAAAGGGGATCTGAGGGGCATAGGGCATGAAAACCCAGGGAAAATTTTTCATACCAGGTAAACAGATGTAGCATATGCAAAGGAACCGTGGCACAATTAAATAATTTTTCCTGCTTCAGAGGAGGCCTTCACTGAATGCATTCCACCTACATACCAGGCTCCAGTTCCTACCACTCTTGGCTAGGAGTTATCTGTTATCAGAAGTCAAAGGCAATAATCCCAGACCAGGGACTAGAGATGTAATAAAGACAAATCCATAAACTTGTGCCGCTGGTGACAGCATGCCTACTTCTCCATGGGCCCTCAGGGCAGACGGTGAGCAGCTTGTGGGCAGAGGTTATGCCTCTCTTCTCTTTCTATCCCCTGAGTCTCATTTAGTACCTGGCATGGGGCAGGCTCCACTCAAGTTGACTAAAATAACAGATGGAAGCATTAAAAAGAAATACCCAAGTTAGGCCAAGAAAGCCCCTAGGTATTAGAGAATATTCCTGATACTACTGCTGATACTGTAGCTACTGCTACAGTTCCCCATTACAGACCATGAGTATCCTAAAATTTGTTTTTTGAATGACCATACCTTCACCAGGCTGGTAGGAGAGTTATGCTCAAAATTGGAAGTTGTTCAACAGCTGAAGAGGTGAAGCCCTAATCTGAGACAAAGCTAGGCAGTTCCTTTGGACCACACATGGGATATAAAAGCAAAATATGTGTTAACCATCTGGCTGATTGACTGAATAAGGAAAGGAATTTCTTAGGGAAGCTCTATGACCTTCATCCTCCTACCTTGACTTCCCAAGCCCACACCAGGCAGTGGCCCAACCTGACGACAGGGATGCAGGTAGGAGATAACTCCAGCAACAGGAGGCAGCAGGAGCTGGTACACAAAGAAGCACCTTGGCTTTCACTTTCTGCTCAATGGTAGACGTACATACCAAGGAAATCATGGAGTATAAAGTGTAATGAACATGAGATTAGGCAAGATATGAAAGTAAAAAATCAAGTCTGGGATAAGTAAGAGACACTACAGAAATCCTATCACCTCCCTGGACCTCCAGTTCTACATATGGACAGTAGAAGTTTGAGCTAAGAGATGCCTATGATGCTTTTCTGCAGTTCAAAAGAGTCATTACAGATGGTATTAGCCCCTAACTGTACTTGTGACCCACTGAAAGAATTATGTCAGCTTGAAGGAATTAGGGAGCTCCCAGCCGACGGGGTGGAGCTTTAGGTATGAGTGACTGACTTATGGGCCAGTAAATGAGGGGGAAAATACCACTCTACATACAACCAGTAGACTGGTAGCTCAAACTAAAAATGTAGAAAGAGGGAAGATCACTACTGGTTCTTCTAGGAGAGCTCCAGCCTTCACCATCACTCTATACTTCGACTCACTTCTGTCTTCAAGTCACCATTGCGGATTCACTCTAGTCGTTAGGGCTTCACCATCACCTTTGAACACTGATCTACAGCATAGACTCACACACCTGCCCTACAGTCTCAGACTGGTGTTCTTCCATCTCACATATGAGCAGCTACTGGACTCTCCGACTCCCAGAGCTAGCCATTTTGGACTATCCAGACTTGCAAGGCATCCTCATAAATTCCCTGTTAGCTATATAATTTCTATTAGCTCTGTTTCTCTAAGAACCCTGATAGATTTGGATCTGTAGTGTCCCCAAAAGTCTCATCTTTTTTGGATATTGTGAGATAAGTGTGGAACTGTGTGCTACTGTGAGGTTAGGGTCTGGCTACAAGGGGTAGATCCTTGGGATTTGACCTGGAGGGACTGGGTGAATTTGTTGAGATTGGAGGGGGGAGAGGAGCCCATGGCAGAGCTTCTAGGTGTGTGTTGTTGATGTGAGGGCCAGGAAGTGAGGGAGGGGCATCCATCCTGTGTGTAGGGGAGGCCCCAAGGGCCCCAACAAGCACAGTTAAGTAATTAAAGGAAGGAAAAACAAACACTGTTACAGCTTCTTCCTTGGAAAGCCCTAGCTTTGCCTCAGTCTCCAGAAATCAATTTAGTTCCTGTCTCACTTGGCTTCTGTCTGCAATGGGATAAATGAGCAACTCTCTAGCCATGTGCTTCCATAGTTGCCAGCTGCCTGTGAAGACACTCTGAAACTGTGAGCTAAATAAATCTTTCATCCTTTAAATTGTGGATGTTGGGTATTTTGTCCCATCAACAAGAAAGTAACTAAGACAAACTCTACCCAATACATTATCCCTCTGACCCATCTCTACTGGTCAGAAATGGAGCTCCTTTTGCTCCAAAGTACGTTCTCAAATCCCATGGTTCAACAGGTTGACAGTATCTGACCCTTCTCTGTAAATGCAGATTTCAGTAACACCAAAATTGAAGTCTCATACACAAACCTTAATCAGCCTATGCCTCAATTAAGATCAGGTAGAAAGGTCAGGAGAACTCAATGAACACAAAAGATCCGTACCACAAACCTACATCTATCTTCTCTTTCTCCCTAAGTAACTCCAGTGAACCTCCACTCTAAGTTTCACGCAAGCATTAAAAGGAGCCCCATTAGGGGTAGAATGCTGAGCTCTCTCTTCCTTTACTTTTCCCAGTAGAAAGAGGAGTCACCCAACCGACTGATAAGTTCGGGGAAAGCACCATGCTTAGCTCAGGTCTTCCTTTCTCCTTCCCTTTGGTATCTCCTTAACTACAAGAGCCCTGATATTCAACTCTTTCCTGCCCAGACAGCCAGCCTCCTTGGGAGGCTTGTACACCCACACCTGTACGTGGGTATATCATGTTTGGGGAGGGGGATAGTTCAGCAAGGCCCCGTGCTCCAGCCCCAAATCGTATCTCCAGCTCAGCATTCATCACCATGCATAAGGCTGGCCCTTTGATCCCCGCCCCTGCCCCCACCACCCCTGAAGATTCCTGCATCTCCTTGGTTCTGCTTCTTAGGTGAAGAAGAGATAGTGTCTTAGTCACTTTCTCATTGCTGGGACACAATACCAACATCCACAACTCAAAGAAGAGGTTTATTTTCGCTCACATTTCAGAGGTCTAAGTGTGTTCATGATCAGCCAGCAGCCAGCAATGATGGAAGGAAATGGCAGAGGGCCTAGGAGAACAGCAATCCATGGTGTGGTGACAAGAAACACAGAGATAAGGGAAGAACAATGTATCCTTCCAGGCCACATGCCCACTGACCCATTCCCTCCAATCAAGCCTAATAGCACAGGAAATCATCCATGTCCACTGATGAGTATAACACCACGTGTTCAGATCACCTTCCAAATATGTGAGGCTTGGGGGATTGGGGACAATTCGGATTCAAACCCTAACAGAAGGGTACTAATTATTACCTCAAGACCAAATATCCAGTATAGTAACTAATAGGCTACACATACCTATCCTGATTTGAAGCACCTCAATACCACATGGCCCAGGGGCCTGCTTGGTAATAAGAATGGAAATTCAGGGGCTGGAGGAAAAGCACAGTGGTTAACGTGCTTGCCTTGCAAGCGCAAAGCCCCACGTTTGATTCCCCAGCACCACATAAAGCTCGGTGTGTGGGAACAGAACTGTAATCCCAGCACTTGGGAGGCTGAAAAAGATGGATTGTCCTGAGTCCAACGCCAGCCTGGCTTACACCAGTGAGTTAAGGACCAGCCTGGACTACAGGTGAGACCCTGCCACAAAAAAAAAAAAAAAAAAAAAAAAAAAAAAAAAAAAAAAGAATAAGAATGGAAGTTCAGTTGAAAGTCTTCAAAATCAAAGTACAGTCAAGTCCCCTTTCTATATTGTTTCTCGGTCAAAAGAGATAAAGATTCTTTCTCTCTTTCCCTCTCTGACCCCACTCTCTATTCTTCTTCTCCCTCTCCATCTCCTTCATCCTCTTTTATCTCTCTGTGACCTGGCTCTAATTCTACCTGCCAATATGCCTTATTTATTCACCAACACCCTACCTCTAGTAACAAAGAATTAATCTCCCTGTCTTAGGGACAATTACCAAAACCTTCCCACCAACCTCAGGCAAAATCGCCTGTCCCAATTCTACCTTGAATCTCACCCCTTTTTCCAAACTCAGGTTCATTTACTCTGGTTTCCTTTCATATTATATAAATCTTTCACTTTTTACTGATATCAGGTTCAATGCTATCTTAGTTTATCTGACTTCACACATCTTAGACCACTCCCCACTCCTGCAGGCCTCAGGTGTCTTAACTGTTTTAAGATATTCTAGAATTAAAGAAAATATGCCATAAACAACGGCAAGTTTCTTGCTGCCAAACAAACAAGTGACATATAAGAAAAGGGAAAAAGCTAAAATATCTTCTGTGATATTTAACTAGAATAAAGATCTCAGTATGAATTCAGAGTTAGGGGGTTGTTTGTCTTACTATTTTTGCAGCACTAAAAACTAAACCCAGAGCCTCACACAGGCTGGGTGAGTGTCCCACTACTGAGCTACATCTCTAGCCTTATTTTTTCTTTTTAATTTTGAGACAGTCTCTCTAAATTGTCCAGTTTAGGATCAAAGCTGCAATCCTCTTGCCTTAGCTTTCCAAGTACTTGGGATTACATTACACCCAGCTGAACTAAGGGTTTTTAAATACACTAATAGATGTATGCACCTGTGTGAGTTAGTACTCATATATATACTTCTTCATTCTGTCTCCTATAAGTTCCTAAAACCAATTGCACCCCTTAGCCTCCATATTCCAGTTTCTAATTACCCTCCTCTAATGGTAATTACCAGGGCTTCTTGGAGAAGTGATGGAATCAAGGGCTGGGACATGGAAAATACAATGTAAGTATGGAGTATCTTTTGATACCAATGCTCAAAACATAATGAGAGCATATCAAAAGGATCCAGAAGCCAACCTAAAGGAGCTTCTAGCCCCAACTTCAGAATCATTTGCACAAAGACATAAATAATCTTTATTTATATTTTCTTTTTTTTAAGTTTTTGTTTGTTTTTGAGACAGGGTCTTGCTCTGTAGTGCAACCTAGTCCTGAACTCACTGTGTAGCCTAGACTGGCCTCACAGCAATCTTCCCGCCTCAGCCTCCTGAGTGCTTGGATTACAGCCATGTGGCATCATGCCCAGCATATGTGCTACTGAGGAACCTAACCCAGGGCCCTATGCTTGCTAGGCAAGTGCTTTCTCCAACCCAATAATGATTACTTTGGATATAAAAGATAAGGACTGTTTAGATTATATCTGGAATACAGAATCCACAGGCTAGGATAAATATCCATGGGTTCACACTGATTAAAAAACAACCAAATAATTGGTAAAGGAACAGCTCCTTCTTATACAGGAATCTTCACGAATACACATAGAAGAAATGAGAAAAATTAGAAATGATTAACTTCTTAATGAAATGATAAGGTGCTATCAAGGCAAATCTATGCTTTGAATCTCTTCTCAGAGTAAATAATTTATCCACTTAAGTAAGTAAACTTTCTCCTCTCCATTTTCAAAAACTCAGTGGGGGCAAAGACCACTTCCACCACTTTACAGCTAGGGAACAAGAAGTATGTGGCTATGGACTAAGGACCAAGAGGCCTCAATCCAGGTCCAAAATGGCTCAAATCCAACTCTGCATCATCCAACCTCTCCTCCTACTCATTAGGCCCAGAAATTTCTGAATTCCACTTCTTCCCCCAAGCTCCTAGTCCTTCTATGTCCTACCAAGTTTGCAATCCTCCTATCTTAGCCTCCCAGAAAGCTGGGATTAAAGTCATGTGCTACTTGGCATACTCAAAATTCTAATCACAACTCAAGACCCAGCATATTTCTCTAAGAAGCCCCAGTATTATCAGGTCTCATTTGGTTGCAATTAACAGGAAACTCAAAAAACCTTATGCAGGAAAAATTGACTTTCCAAAACTCCCGTGGTAGTCTAGCTTCAAGGTCAGCTATATCTAAAGACTAAATGACCTATCTCTTTGTAATACCAGCTCCATTTATAGAACGACTTTCCCCTCACCATGACAGGATGGTTGTCATCAGCTCTAAGCCAACATCTTACACTCTCAGTTAACCACCCAAAACTGGGAGAAATGTTATTCCAAAAAAAGTCTTGGATGTGATGTTCATTGACCCCAACTGGCTCAGGTACCCTTCCGAAGATCAATCTCTAGGACCTGGCTAACTACGTGGGACATCTCTAGGGCCTGGCTAACTAGGATGGGATAAATTCTACCAGAATCTCATATGGTACACATGAGAGACAGTAGATCCCCAAAGGAAAGTTCGGGTACTACTTCCTATAAGGCGAATGGTTCTTCTGCTGCAAAATTAACAAATATCTTCTACATCCCAACTCCTGGTCAGAATCATCTCTGTCCTGCCATCTCTGGCCCTTTACTTGAACATCTATTTGTTTTGTTTCAGTTTCCTTGGGAGAGGGTCACACGTTGTAGTCCAAGCTGGTCCTAAAATCACTATGTAGCCTAGTGTGCCCTTAAATACCACCACACCCAGCTATTATGTGGTGCTGGGGGATCAAACCCCAACCTTTGTACTTCCTAAACGAGTGCTCTAATTACTGAGCTAAGCCCCCAACCTCTACTTGAACAGATATACTAGCAGTGACTTCCTTCTGACTTATGAACAGGCCAAGTCATACACATCTCAGTTTATAAGTAATCCGGTCACCAGGAATCTGTTATTCAAAGCACCTTGAACAGCCAAGCCTAGTGGTCCTAGCACTTTGGGAGGCTGAGGTAGGAGGATCAAACTTTCAAATCCACCCTGGGCAACTAAGTGACTTAGCAAGCCCCATTTCAAAATCGAAATTAAAAATGGGCTGAGGATGTAGATAAGTATGAAGATTCTGGGCTCAATCTCCAGTATCACAAAAAAGAAAACAGAAAGCACTTTGAGTACATCCCCCAACCCCTTGGCTTCCTGGCTAAGTATGAGTGTGCCCCCACAATCCACTTTGTCATGTTGATTCTTATGGCCATTAGTAATACTTTGTCAACTTAAAGGAAATAAGAAATGTCTAGCAGACAGGATGGCACAATTTTGAGTGTATCTATAGATGACTGGCATGTAAGCCAGCATATTGTGGGAAAAAGACACACCCTACATGTGAGTGGCATCAACCAACAGACTTGTAATCTAGATTGAATAAAAAGGGAGAAAAGAAGGAAGCATTCCCACTTAAAAGAGCTTTAGTCTTCATCATCACATTTGGATGTGAATCTCCAAATTTCCTCAGCCTTCCAATGCAGACTCTCACCAGCAATTCTACAGGGATCTTCCAAGCCTTCAACCTTGACTGGTGTTGCAATCCTTGAGCTCTTTGTTATACAGCTTCCATCTTCTTGTCTGAACAGCCACTACAGCTTCTGGTTCTCCCACATGTAGCCAGCCGTTATGGACTCCCCTTTCTCTGATCTTGCAGGCAACAGATCTGTAAGCCTACCTAATAAACCCACTTATATAACTTTACATACATATTTTCTATTAATTCTATTTTCCAGAGAACCCCAACTAATATAGCTCCCCACCCTCCTCATACAGAGATGAGTCACTGAAGGCCCCAACTGCCAGCACCAACCTTGAAAGTGCTCTATAAGTCACCGCCTGTTGTGCTAGTCTCTTGGCTCTGACCTACTCTGGAACCTGGAGATGCTGGCTTGACAGGTGAGATAATTATGTTTTATCCTTCACTCATTCCTTTATCAGCCAAGATGACGAGACTGGACAAGCACACCAACGGAAGAAAATACTCCCGCAGTATTTACCTGAGCTCCTTTGTGTCAGCCACTTCCCAGACACAACTCCTGGGGACCGGCCTACACCTTGTTATCTGGTGCCAGCTGCCACATGCTACCTTCTCATCAAACACCAGGCTGCATCTCCCTTACTGCATCTCAAAAGCTGTCAACTTCTCCAGGAAATGCGGCACCACTGTCCTTCAGATCACCTACATGTGGACAGGCAATTGTCTCCACAACATTCAGCATCTGCTGATCTATGGATTTCCCAAGGTCAAGGCCTTGCGCCTGTGTCCTGGCCTTGACTCCCCTGTTGGCAGAATGTCACTCTGGTGGGTTCCAAGGTCTATAACACTGATTAGATAAGGGGGGGGGGGGGGGAAACTGGAGAAAAAGAGGGGGAGCATTAAGTTTCAGAGACAGGGCTTTGAAATCCCCGAAACAAAACATCTCATGACCAGCTGCAGACCAAAAGATATACAGCACAGACCAATCTCTGTCCTCACGGAGCATCCAACTTCCTAGGGCATCCAACTTTTACTTTCATGCCTACATCACATTTCAAAGGCACTGTTTCCGACATTACCCATATATTCATAATCCTCAGTTAAGTGGTATAACATCTCTAGTTTATAGACAAGGAAAATGGCAATTCCAAAGGCCTAAATGACCCTCCCACAGCCAAGGCACAAACTCAGGTCTTCTGATGGTAAAAATAGTACTCTTTTTGGTGCCTCTCCAATGGCAAGGAACTAGGAGGATACAGCCTGGCACCAAAACAGACATTAAATTGGCTCTGTCCTAAGCATCATTACTAACAACAGAATATACAAAAGGAAAGCCTGATCTCTAACATAAAGGAATCAACACTTTGAGAGAAAGACACAACATAGCCAACTACAGTTTGTGGAAGAAAAAGATAGAGTGATTAAATTCAAATAGAAAGACACCTCCAGAAACAGTCACAAGAAATAATGATTGCCTCCAGGCAAGAAAATTGGGTACCTGAAGATAAGGGGTAGGAGAGTCATTTTGTAGGTTTCAAATATTATACATTTTGAATTGAATGCCACTTAAACATATTTCCTATTAAACAACACGTTGAGAATGCAATCAGCCAAATACTGAATGTAGAAAATTCTACAGAATAAATGATCTGGTTTATTCAACAAATAAATAAGATCAAATAAAGGGAGACAGGGAGGGAAGGAAAATGTTATCACTTAAAAAGATTTAGGAACTGCAACAAAATGTAACACACATATCTTATTTGGATCCAGACTAAAACTATCAGTAAAATAATAGTATGGGGAGAAGGGAAATTTGATCATGAACTGGCTAGCAAAGGTTATTAAAGAATTGCTAATCTCGTTAGGTATGATCACTGTATCATGGTTATGTTTTCTCAAACATATTAGAGACATGTACTGAAGTGAAGATGAAACAATATGATGCCTAAGATTTTCATTTAAATATTTCAGCAAAAAATAATAAGTGAACAAAAGATAAATAAAGGAATGAATAAAGGAACAAACAGATGACAAACAAGATACTGATCATTACTCAAGCTACACAGCAATTTCCACAGGGGTTCATTACACTATTCTTTCCACTTTCATGGATGGTTGAAATTTTCATAATGAAAAGTTTAAATAAAAATTGAAATATTAATTATCATTTCCATTAAAAAATGTGTGAGAAGGAAAGCAACATAGAGGAGAGATATTCAAGCTGGGTCTGAAAAGTTAATGAGGAATTTTCTAAGGGACAGAGGAGCATTCCAGGCTAAGGGAACCACCTGAGCAAAAACAAGCCAGTCAACCACAAAGTTCCCTCCAAAGGAGCCAAAGGTATCTGTGCTTGACTTCAAGCTCAATCTGCACCCCACAAAAATGCCCTCCTCCTAAATCCCCCCACTCTCTGGCATATTTATATGTAGCATCAACCTCAACTACCCAGCTCCAAAGCAGAAGAGACAGCGTGCGGTTGATGGTTTCACTCCTACAAGAGACTCCAAGTGGCTTTTAAAGGATAGGAAAGCAATTCACTTAAAGATAAATTTTGCCTAACAAGGTAGTTTAGAAGTTGTTAGAGACCCACAGGCACAGTGACCCACGTCTGCAACCCCAGTTATTCAGAAGGCTAAGGCAAGAGGTCTGTAAATTGCAAACTTGGGCAACACAGCAAGACTATCATAAAACAAAATTAAAAGGGCTAGGGATGTAGCTCAGTAGTAGGACATTTGCCTAACACTAACGAGGCCCTGAGTTCAAGCCCCAGTACCATTAAAAAAAAAAAAAAAAAAGGCGAGGGAGAGAAGGGGGCAAGAGTAAAGACCAGAAGAGGAGGATGAGAAAAAGGAGGAAGAGGGAGAATAAAAGGAGGGAAAGAAGAAACTGTCAGGAACAAGAACATATATCCCTGATGAGTTTCAAGAACTATGTTGAATAGGAGTGGTGAGAGTGAACATCCTTATCATGTTCCTGATTTGAGGGGAAATGCTTTCAAGTTCTCCCCATTTATTATATTCGCAGTAGGTTTGTCATAATGGCTTCTACGGCTTGAAGTAAGGTCCTTGTACAGCTATTGTCCTCAGGGCTTTTATCATGAACAGATGTTGGATTTTGTCAAAGGCCTTCTCTCCACCATTTGAGATTATCATATGATTTTTGGTTTTGCTTTTATTAATGTGGTATATTCCATTAATGCATTTATGTATGTTAAACCAACCTTGCATTCCAGGAAGGAAGCCAAACTGATCATAGTATATGATCTTTTTAATAACTTGCTAGATCCTATTTGCCAATATCTTATTGAGAATTTCTACATCTACATTCATGAAGGAGACTGGTCTGTAGTTTTCACTCCTGGTGAATTCTTTGTCTGGTTTTGGTATCAGGTAGTGCTAGCTTCCAAAAACAAGTTTGGCAATATTTCTTCTCTTTCAACTTTGTGGAAAAGTTTGATAAATATCGGTTTTAGCTCCTCTCTGAAGTATTAGTAAAATTCTGCTGTAAAGCCTCATGAATCCTCCCACACAACTAACCACACTGGAAACACACACCAGCCTCCCTGACAGCAGCTCACAGATAATAACTTCAGCACCAGAGGACTCAGTTTAATGCAAATCTGGTAGCCCTGCTGACAGGGCACTATAGAGGGGCGGCCCTCACCTCCTTCCTTCCAAATCACATAGCCATGGCCAATGGTCCCCATTCAATACCCACTCTTGCCCTGCCCACCTCCAGCTGCCCACAAGAAGTTTACTAGCTGTGCAGCCACTTTAGATGCATCCTGTCCTAACCAGGTTAAACGGACCCCATTGTTTCCTTACCTTGGATCGAAGCTGCAAGTACTCCTCTGAGCCATAGGGGACACTCCTCAGGGAGGTGAGGTAGTCATAACTGATGGCAGCTGTCTGTGAACCAAGGGAAAGCTTAGCATTCAGACGTCAAATACTACCCCTCTGTTCCGACTCTGAAAGTGCAGCCCCCTAAGAGGGGTGCTAGATCTGCCCGAAGGCATCATTTCTACCCACAGATGCTCTGGTCCCAGATCTTAGCCTGGCTGGCTTCTTCCTGACATTCAGGGCTCAGCACAAATGCCACCTCTGCAGAGAGGCCTAATCTATAGTTGCCCCATCCACCAAGAATTCTCAGTTACTTATAACAAACCGCCATCCAAAAGTTCCTTGCTCATTTGTTTCCTTGCCTATGAACCGTCTGCATTGAAGCTCTATTAGCCCAAAACCTGGTCCTTCCTGTTCTTCACTGCATCCTCAGTACCTCTTACACTGCCAAAAACATAGGCAGATATTCAATAAATATTAACTAAAAAAATGCCATCCCATAAATTTATCCTATTCTCTGCATCATAAGTAAACATTATTTTTATTTGTTCTAATAGCATAAATTTTTATTCTGGATTACTGGCCAGAATTCCTGGAGAGGTTCCCTTATCCCTGATGAGTCAGGAAATTAAAAGCTCCCAGGTATCTCATGTGTGCAGAGCTTCAGGTTTCTCTAGTCTAGAACTCAGCATCCGAGGACCCTAGAAATTAGGTAGCACACAATATTTCTATTAAAGAATCTGTCTCTTTGTCTATACTCCTCAAGGCATAATTCCATTCAACATATACTTAATAGACACCAACCAGCCAGGTCACTGTAACATAATAGGATGATCGACCAGAGCCCTTTAAAGAATGTATAGCTTAACAGCTACTTTATAAAGTACCAGTTGATGCCTTCCTCCCTTCTTTCTAACCATACAAATCCCTAAGGTTTCATTCAAACTCTGCTTCCCCAAGATATTCCCCCAACTCTTGGGACCCAGTCCTCACTTCTGTGGTAACAGCAGTGGTCCTGACAAGTGTATGGCTTTAGATCCCTGTTTAATCTATTAATGTGTGCATTCTATCACCAAAGACTCCAGGGACTCCTTCAAGGCTGGGTCTAGCCTCTCTTAAAGCTGAAGAGAGGGGCTGGAGGAATGGCATAGGGGTTAAACTACTCGCCTTGCAAGCATAAAGCTCTGAGATTGGTTCCCCAGCACTACATAAAGCCGGGAGTGGAGGCACACGCCTGTAATCCCAGCACTTGGGAGGCTGAGGCAGGAGAACTGCTGTGATTTCAAGGCCAGCCTGGGCTATAATGAGTTCCAGACCAGCCTGGACTACAGAGCGAGACCCTGTCTCAAAAAGAAAAAGCTGAAGAGAAGCCCCTTCAACACTGGGTCAAAGTGGGGCAATTCACTTCAAACCATCAAAGCCTATCAAGACAAACCAGGCATGGTGGCCCAAATCCACAATTCCAGCATTCTGGGAGGCTGAAGCAGAAAGGTCACAAGTTCAATCTCAACCTGGGCAACTTTGCAAGCTACCGTCTTAAATTTTTTAACTTAAAAAAAAATGAGCTGGAGATGTAGATCAGTGCAAATTCCCTGTACAAGAAAAGAAAAAATTTTTCATAACACAATACTGGCCCCAAAAAAAGATACTCAGTAAATACTTGGAGATTGTTCCATATTCTGTAGCCTGTTTATCCAAAGCCTATTTGTCTTGATTGTAAAACTCATCTTACTCTTGAGAACAGATATATCAGTGGCTGCTCCTCTGACTCACACCCAAGAGAACAATTGATAAGAGGTAGTACTAAGGAAATAACTACACAGCAGCCAATTCAAGACTTATATCTTGATGCATAAGAACATCAAGAGGAAGCAAAAACAAGTTTACTCGCCGCAGATAAAGGAGGAGAGAAACTGTGTGCCGTGCAGCAATCCACTCTCCAATGAGACATTATTATAAAGTTGCCGTCAACACTGCTAAGAGAACATTATCTGCCATGGGTTCGATCTGGAATGTCCCCAAAAGCCTCATGTTTTTGGATGTTGTGGAATGCCTACAGAATCCTATGCTGGTATGAGGTGGCTCCTTGTCAGAAGGGACACAACTCTGGGGCTTGACCCAGAAGGGGAGGGATCACTGGGACAGGACCTGGAAGGGTATATGCTTGCTTCTTCCCTTCCTTCCTCATGGTTTCCTGTCTGCCATGTTGTAAGCAGCTTTCTGGCTGGCCTCCACCATGCGTCCACCATTGCCAGCCACCCATGCATGGACTGAGATCTTCTGAAACTGTGAGCTAAAATACATCTTTCTTACCTTAACTTGTGGATGTTGGATATTCTGTCCTAACAATGAGAAAGCAACTAAGACAGAATTTGGTACCAGAAGTGGGTTTTGTTGTGACTTTATCTAACTATGTGGTTTGGAAACCGTTAGAACTGGTTTGTGGGAGAAGTTTGGAATGATGTGGCAATGTCAGCTGGAGAAGCCTTAAAAATGCTGTGAGCTGAGCTTGACAGAAATCTCTGGTCAGAGCTCAGAACAACAGAATGCTGACAAAAGTGTAACTTTGAAAGGGCAGGCTCAAAAAGTTTCAGCTGGGAAGGAGGAATGCATGCTGTGCTCTGGCAAAAGTGTGTCAGCATTTTACTCCTTTCCCAAGACTTTGCCTGAAACTGAGATTATGGGCAGTGGATGACTTCATCTGGTTGAATAAATTTCAAGGCAGCCCAATGTTCAGGCTGCCACATAGAAACTATTTATAGCCAGCTCTGTGCTGAGAAGTTGGAGACTATAGCAGAGTAAAAAAATGGTAAAAAGTCTTCAATTTTGCAAGACTGAAAGGGATTGCAAAGGTGGGACAGAAGTATATATGGTTGTTAAAGAGACTAGCATTTGGAATTAGGATTATAAAAAAGATGCCTTGAGGTCATCTCAGGAATCAGTCAGGATCTACTTTTATGTCCAAGGGTGGAAAAGCAAAAAACTTGGCTCTGAGAAGAGTACCCCAAGACAGGCTATAAGGCTAAAGAGAGAAATATTTGACAGAGTTCAGCCACATGGAGTTCAGCCATCTAGGCACTTAGAGCCTGCTGTCGCTGCCATAGTCCTAGGGAGGCAGACTACTGCTTGAGCCAGTGGCAGACCTTGGTGGTATCATCCATGTGGTGCCGGCTTCACATGCCTTCAGAATGCAAGAGTTACAAGGTCATGGAGGCTTCCACCCAGACTGCAGAAGAAGGCCTTGATAGCCCAGCAATGTGACCCTGGAAGGGCAGTACAGGAAGATGTAAACGAGAAGCCTGAGATGCAGTAAAGGCCTCAGAAATTTGGAGATACCAGAAGCATGGATCACTGGCTGAGGCAGGCCATGGCCTATGAGCAACACCAACTCAAATGAGAAGCTATGGAGGTTGCAACCGGAAGCAATGCTGTAAGTGCTTGGCCACCCAAGCCCTTTGGAGCTCACATCTTGTCAGAGTTTACCCCAAGTGCTAGACACAGAACTACAGGATTTAACCCTTGCCCTGCTGTTTTTAGGAACTTGTTTAGGTTCAACTGCTTTCTATTCTCCTACTCCTCCCTCTGGAATAGGAATGTTCACCTGTGCCATTGTATGTTGGAAGTGTTTAACTTTATTTGATTTTCACAGAAGCCCACAGCTAAGAGTTTGCCTTGAGTCTCAAGAAGAGGCTTTTGAGTTGGATTTTTTTTTTTTTTTGAGTTGGATTTTTTTTTTTTTTTTTTTTCGCAGTGGTGGAACTGTTTAAGACTTTGGCAACTCTTAAAGACGAAATGCATTTTACATAAGGAGATAGACATGAATTTTTTGAGAGCCAGGGACATAATGTTATGGCTTGGATATGGAATGTCCCTCAAAAGCCTCAAGTGTCTGGAGGCAGTAGACTATCTATGGAACCATGTGCTTTGGACAGTAACAGCCTTGTCAGAAACGGCAGAACACTAGGGGCAGAACATTGGGCCTTGACCTGTGCTACGGCTTGGATCTGGAGTGTTCTCCCAAAAGTCTCATGTGTTTAGATGTAGTGGGATAACTCTGGAACCATGTGCTATCGGGAGGTAGGGCCTAGCTAGAAGAAGTAGATGCTTGGGGCTTGAACTGGAGGAATTGCTTCAACTTACTGAGACTGGGAGTTGCCCAAGGCAGAGCTTTCAGGTATGTACTGTTGACTTGTGGGCCAAGAAGTGAGGAAAGGGCACCTGCCTTGGGTTTGGGAAGCCCAAGTGGCAGCTTGAACTAAGTAAAGGAAGAAGGAAGAAACACTGTTGCAGCTTCTACTTGGGAAAGCTGTATCTAGTCCTGCCTTAGTCTGCAAAGTGCAGCTTACTCCTGCTTAACTTGGCTTTTGTCTGTAATGGAGTATGCAGCTGTCCAGCCTGGACCACGTACCTTCAATGTTGCTGGCTGCCCCATAAATGGACTGTGTGAGACCTTCTGAAACTGTAAGCTAATAAATCTTTCCTCCCTTAAGTTGTGGATGTCAGGTATTTTGTCTCAGCAACAATAAAGTAACTAAGACAAGGAGTAGATCACTGGGACAGGACCTGGAAGGGTAGACACTAGCTCCTCCCCTTCCTCCACTGGCTTCCTGTCTGCCATGTTATAAGCAGATTTCCTCCAGCTAGCTTCTATCACTGCCAGCCACTCATAAATGGAGAGAGATCTTCTGAAACTATGAGCTAAAAATAAATCTTTCCTCCCTTAAATCTTAGACATTGGGTACTCTGTCCATAGCCATGACCATAAAGCAACTAAGACCTCATCGCACCCAGTAGATGTCACTACTGAGCCACTACAGAAAACCTCTAAAGGTCAAATTGTCAGCTCAGACTGTCTGACTGTAGGGGATCAAAGGAGATTCTCAAAGTTCTCCAAGGCCTGAACATTCTTAGCATAAGTTCTGCATTTCGAATCATTCACATTATGTCACTAGAACAATGGTCCCCAACCTTTCTGACACCATGGACTGATACAGCCGAAGACCATTCTTTAAAGGACGTGGGGAGGTGGTGGAGGACAACACACTTGTTATGCAGTAGGTCCTTAAAAGATAGCTTTAAAATGGCAAGCAGCAACAGGAGGAGAGTGGGGAGCAAAGCTCACCCCCTGTCAAATCAGCAGCAGCACTGGAACCTAATGGAAGCACGCTGACAGAAGGCGGAGTTTTGCTTGACCCTCACCTCTTGCTTGCAGTTCATCTATCCCAGCAGCACAGTCCTTCCAAGGCCACAGACCTACAGGGGTTTTGTCGGGGACCCCTTCACTAGAGTGAGATCAATTTTGCTAGCAGAATTTAATCAACAGTCTTCTTTCCTCAGCATTTGCTGAAGAGCACGGCCCCTCTGAGTTATCACTAAAATAAGATACACAACCTAAAATGCAAAGGTCTCTGACCTCCTGCGATCCTAGTCAGTTTAACTGCAGGATGACAGAGATTCTGTCTACGGGAATAAAGATATCCAAGGATGTATATCTCTGTCAGTGCACCTGTGTAGATAAACTTTGGCACATGTAAGGGTACACATGTATCCCCACCTTGGATGACCAGAAGCCCATGTAGAGAACAAACATCCATAGGTATAAGGCAGTTCCTCTGGTACTCCCAAAATTAAAAAAAAAAACCTACCGTGGCGACTGCTCTGCCCACCCTAACAGCGCCAAAATCATTAGGATCCAAGTACTTGTTGCTGTAGAGGTAGACACCAGAGGTAGCAAGAGCAATGCTGGTCCATGAAGCAAGCTTCAGAACCTTCCTGGCCATGTCCCCAGACTCTGAAAGAGATAGAATATTTGAGAAAGATTAAGGGTAAGGATTTTTATAGCTAGTCCAGGATCCAAATCCCAGCTCTGCCACTTACAGATTGTATGACCTTAGATGGTTTTCTTAATCTCATTGAGCCTCAGTCTCCTCATTTGTAAATAAGATTATATGCACCTCAAAATTACTGGGATAGAATGAGATAATGTACCTAAAATGCTTAGCATAGTTCCTGGCACAAATAAGTTCCTAAAGTCCTCCCTTCAGCAGTGCCAGGCACTGCTCTAGATACAGGAAAGAGTGAAGTTGTCACCCACATGAAGACAATACTCTACAGGGGGATAACAGAGGAGAAGCAAAAAGATATATAATATGACAGCATTTAAGAGCTGCTCCTAAGTGCTAAGAAGAAAAGCAAAGAACATAAGAGGAACCAGGCAGAAAAAGGATGTTATTTTAGATAGGAAAAGCAGAACATACACATTAATCATTGCTGCTTCTTCTATGATATAGCTCTATGTTCAAGCATCATTAGCCCTGGTACCCAGATCAGAAGTGGTCAGGTCACAACCAAAGGCAGAAGAAGCCAATAGGCCCTCCAAAATAAAGGTTTCTAATCAGAAATTCAGACTCAGAAGTGGGCCTTAAATGAGGTCGAGTGACCTCACATCCTTACACACCAGCCTTCTTCAGATCTTCAAAGCCAGGAGACCCAGGAGGAGAGATCCAGAGAACTTCATGTGGGGCATCCAGAGAAGCCCAAGTTAAGACGGCAGGATGGAGTGAATGGTGGTTATGAACCCAGCGTCTGGAGCTGGGTGGTGGCCAGGTTAGGCTGCTCCTCAGCTGGGCGAGCTCAACTAAGTCACAACCTCTTGGAGCACCATGTAATCATGAAAGGAGCTCCTAAAATTACCAACTTCAAAAAAGTACAGATTTCAACCAGTCTACATAACAAACCAACTTTTCCACACTCCTTCCAACCTTCCCAATGACACTCAAGCTATCACCACCCTCCCCAAAGTGCTCACATAACTCCCATCACACTCCAACCTACATAAAGCCTAAATTCCCTAGCAAGACACTCAAGGCCTACCTGCTGCACCCGTCTCCTTTTTTATGTATGTGCGCATGTATGGGGGAGGGGTGCTGAGGAATGAACCCAGTGCCTTCACACTGAGCTATATACTCAGCCCCTTTTTATTTTATTTTTTTTTTTTATTTTGAGGCAAGGTTTCATTAAGTCACTCAGTTGCCCAGGCTGGGCTTGAACTTAAATCTTCCTGCGTAATCCTCCTGACTCAGCACCCTAGAGAACTGAGATTACAGGCATGCACTTAACATTCTTGATCCTAACCACTCCAATTTTAACTCTCAGATTATTCCTCCACACTCAATTCCTCACTATCCCTCCATGGAGCTCTGTGTGAGCTGATCACTCAGAAGTCCTAGTTCTCTCCTATCTAGTCTCATTATCCTCTGCTTTTATTCCTCATGATCTGGTCCTAGATCTGCCTCCTCCACTCGATGCCAAGGGCAGAATGTGTTAATAAATACATAAGAATAGTGAATTCCTACAGTTTTCGGTTGCCTTGGCACCTATTTTGAATGTAGGTTTACCTTTCTCATGCCACTAGCAGGCCCTCATCATATCTGAATTTCCAGTTCTTACCTCCTGCCAGTTCCTCAACATGAGTGATCTAGACATTTGCCTCTATAACTACTTCTTCATGACCAACTCCCAATGGGAAACCTATGGGACAGACACAACTTACTTGACTTGAATGACCCCCATTCCTGGCATGGACTATAAGGATATGCCAGCGGTAGCCTCTCAGTTATTACAATATGATTTCCTTGCTCTACACCCACCAAACAGAATTCCTGGGGAAATCCTGTAAAATAAGTCCTGGACACCATAAAGGCTTTCATTTTAGAGACATAGGTATCTCTGTCTCTGTGCTTCTCCAGCCCCTTCCACTACCTGCTGCTTGAGGGCCCTGCTATCTTCAGACTTCACCTCCCTCATGAGCACCTGGATCTTTAATAAAAGGCTCTATTTTTGTTTTGGGTAGTTAAGTTTTTGTTTTTGTTTCATTGTGGCAATGGGGACTGAACCCTGGGCCTTCACCCTGAACTACATCCCCAGCCCATTTTATTTTTTCTTTTGACACAGGGTCTTGCTAAATTGCCCAAGTTGGGATTGAACTTGCAATCTTCCCAGATCAGCCTCTAGGAGTGCTAGGATTACAGCCTCCAGGAGAGCACAACCAAACCCAAAAAAGGCTCTATTCTTTCACTGTTTTGCTGAGCTGCCTCCTCTGTGTCGCATCTGATCAGCACACTTGAACCAAACTACTTTCCTGACCAGGGCTCTAACACAGAGTAGGTATCTTGGACACAGGACAGGTAACAGCCACTGGATGTCTGCTGTTATGAACATGTTTTCTGTGGGAGGAACATCTGGTAAGAAGTCAGACATTTGGATACCAGCTGTCTGCCAGGCTAACGTATCCCATGAAGGGCATACTATAAACATCCAGGACCAAATCCTTTAGGTTTCCATTAGGGTAACTCTTTTGGAAGAGATCTAAAGACCAAATGAGAGGTAAGTACAACAATAAATCTGCTAATAAATGATTAAGTCAATGTAAGTGAGTCTTTCCCAAGTCTGTACTTAACACAGCAATTTAAATCCAGATATGCACACCTGTGCTCTAAGGTCTACCTTGCTCACAAAGAGCCAAGGCCTTGGCACAGGCGCTGAGGCCTCACAGGATCTGTTGCCCCACTTGTGTCTAGGGTCTCAGTCCCCCCCCCCCCCTTTCCCCTCTACTAACTCCACTCCAACTGAACTGGCCACTATGCAAGTCTAGCCATACTATATCTTCACCACAGCTTCTGCCCTTGCTGTTCTCTCTGCCTAGAACAGAGCCAGCAAATGTCCTGTACAGAAGGCCATATGGTAATTATTTTTGACTTGGTGGACTATACTACCTCCAAGGCAGGCCCTCAACCTTGCACTGTAGCACACAGCAACCATAGAGGATATGTAAAATAATGAGCATGTCCAGATTTGACTGAGACTATAATTTGCCAAGCCCTGGTCTAGCACCTAGTAGGCACTCCAAAGCATATACTGAATGAACGAGCTCATGAATGGATTAACTATCCCCCATGAAGCCAGTGCCAGACCAGTAACATGAGTCTCCAGGAGGAAATACATACCCTGGGTTACCAATGTAATTGCCACCCCCTCTCACCACCTCACAGCTCTAGCTCTCCTAAACTCCATCCTCCTCTTGCACCATCCCCTACACCTGTCCCCGATCCAGGAGGCCATCCCTACCCTTGAATCACATCTGGGTGGGTAAAAGTGGCAAAGCAACCATTCCTATGACTCACTTTTCAAGCAAATGTCCTCAGTAATAAAAGGTGGAAATTGAAATAAAATAAATACATAAAGTAAATGATATAGGAGCCAAACTGTATCTAAATAGACTGGAGCTGGAGTTTTCCATAAGATATCTGTGAGTCTTTGACATGTAAATGAGCTGCTTCCTTCGGGGTATTTTAAAAGACTTGTCAGGTGTGAAATATATCTGTCACATAAAAAACACCTTTCACTATTAAAATCTTTACTAATGAATCATCCACCCCATTCTGTTTACTTGTCTTTTTTAACTTTCTCCTGAGTTACCTATCATATTATATACCTTAAGGAGTCTAAGGCCACCAAGAGCCTATGACTTAATCTTTAGATAATATTATTATTGACAATAAGTAACCTTTATAGGACCCTTCATACACATTTCATTAGATATTCCCTGCAATCCAATGACGTGAGAAAAATACCATCATCCTATAAACGTATAAATGAGGAAACCAAGCAGTAGAGAGGGTGAGAGATTTAGCCCACAGGGGCTCAGCAAGTAAAATGGCAATTTTAACACTACAACAGGGACTTACCACTCCAAATTTTTTTTGCAGCAAATGACCTCTTTGATAGGGACAGAGAGACCCCAGATCACTAAGGTTCTGACTACTGTCTTTGAGTAAATGGGTAAGGACTTGAATTTCTGACCCTCTGCCACACGCAAGCAGTGCCAGGCATGTGGAAGGTGCGAGCTGAAGCTCTGGAAATCAAAAACTTGTCAAAAATTAAGCAATGTTCCTTGATAAAACAATCCAGTCCAGTCTGCAAAGTTGACACAGCTGTTTAATTGCAAAATCAATGACCAAGAATGATCTCTGTCTTTCTGGACCAAAGAAAAGGTGAGTGGGAAGTGGATCTTCAGACAAAATATTCATCCCTTGAACAAAACTAAATGGGAAACCAAGCACTTACTCTTGATGAGGTCCAAAAGGGGATACGTGTTTTCAGTTACCATCCACCTGTTGGACAATCCCAATGCCACAGCCCGGGAATACAGACCTGGAATCATCCCTCCCTGCTTGGTGCAAAAGTGAGAACAACCACAGAGAAACGGCACTCAGAAATCTAATTCAATTTATCCTCTATTGTGACCACTGTTTCCTTCCATTTCTTAGAGAAAGATGAAACAAATACGCATTAGCGTAGTAGACTGCTCCCAAGATTCGAAAAGACCCAAAAATACCCTTGGAAAAAGTGGACAGATTTCCAGACAAACCTGATCACTGATATTAGTAAAAAGCATACGAAGTGTGGCAATGTCCTGGGACTGTGTCGTTGGCCTCATATAGGTGTTTACAGTCTGCTGACAGTGATGAAGTCTAGCACAGGCACCAAATTTTAACCACTCTACCTTTCCAGTGTTTAACGGCCAGAAGTTACTTGAATCAATATTGCTCAACAGAGAAATCCCTGATCAACGTCAACATCTCCGAACAGATAAAATAAATCTCACCAAGGCAAAGAATAGAAATTCCTCATTCAGTTCATCTGAGGAAGGGGAACCCAGACAGAAAAGTGGGAAACCACATGCAAAAAGTAAACAGCAGGTAAGCAAAGAAAAGCGAATCTGTTACCAACAAGAAAGGTTCAGTGCCAAGTGCTTAACTACCTCATGTAATGTGCACAACTAGATCCTGAGGTATACACTGTGAGAGCCTCATTCTGCAGAAGTGGAAGAAACTTGGCCACAGTGGTAGTCGGTACTGGAGCCAGAACCTGGATCCAGATGTGTCTGTTCCAACGAAGACAACAGAGCACACAAGAACAAGCAGTTTGCTGGGCTCTGCAGGTAATCTGGTGAGCAGCCCCAGTCAGGGGTAAAAGGATGGGTGGTTACACCAAGGCCAACTCTTAACTCACAGGCCCCTTGTTTAATAAGAAGATGAGTATATATCAAAAAGCCATAAATCCAAACTCTCTCAACAAAGGTAAAATCTCACATCCAGGAGGCATGTTAAGTAATGACCAAGCCAATGATGCAATAAGAATACAATATAATACAGAAAAAAAAAAAGATACAAGTGTCAGAACACAGGAAAATCTACATATCAAGTAATGTGGGGGAAATCAACAGTGCACAAAGTAATAATTGTATGTTTACTAAAACTACAAAGGTAAAAGTGGAAAACACAAAAAGGTCTATCTATAATCAGATGAGAAGCGTTCACAGGATTTTTTTTTTTTCCTACAAAATAGGGATACTCAAACTTTGGTCACCACACCAGAACAACAGCATCTCCTGAGGACCGTTAGACATGTAAATTCTTGGAATTCCTATGATATCTGGAACACCGTATCAGAATCAGACATTTGAGAGGATAGAGAAGTCTATGTAATAACACGCCCTCTGGCAATTCCACTACATGTGAAAGTTTGAGAACTACTGCAGTAAGACGATTCTCAGGCATGAGCTGATGGCCCAGGCCTTTAATTCCTGAAAAAAGCCTGAAAATGTAACTCAGCACAAAGGCCCTGGGTTTAACTCCAAATACTGAAAAATAAGTAAATACTACTTGAAGAAAATGCGCAACTGCAATATTTCAATCAACTCAACAAATATTTCTTGAGCACCCACTAGACACTACGGAAGTCACTGATGAATACTTATCGATTAATTAACTCTCCAGTAAGAGAAATCTAAATGTCAATTCACCCTGGGAGACAGCTTTAGTAGGTGTGCCTCCACCCGCTGGCGCTGGCAGCACCCGTCCGGAAGCACAGGCACGTTAAGGTGTTTCCTTGAGATTTGTCCCAAGATTGGGCCCCAGCTGCCTCAGCCTAGCAGTCCACCCGGACGGGAAGGCTTCGCAAGAGCCACCTGGGGCCCTTCGTCCAGCTCCGCCCCCTCCTGCACAGAGGGCTGTGCCACCCTAGTGGAGCGCTCCCACAAACGCCCGCCAGGGGCTGGTCCACCACACCCGACAGTCCCTGCGGAGGGGCAGGCCAGAGGGTCACCCGGGACACGTCGCCAGGTGCCTGGCCCAGGTGAAAGGGTCACGGGCCGGCGTTCCGGGCCGGCGTTCCCCCCCAGCTACTCTGGCAGCTGCGAAGCCGCGGCCGAGCTCGGCGCGTCACCCAGCGCCCCGGCGCTCTACGTTCACGTGCCGCATGGCCTGGAGGCCCGGCTAGTACGGGCTCTGTGCTAGTCTCGGGAAGGCTACCCCTACTCACCCCGAGAGAAGCACAGAAGCAGTGCCGGCTCCCCAAGCAACGCGACAGCGGGGACTTCGCAGGAAACGGTGTCCTCCACTACCCGGACTGCACTTAGTTAAGCCGGCGCCGCGCGGCCTGCTGGGACTTGTAGTTCCTGGCTCCCTAAACCCCCCCCCACCCCGCCGCACGCGGGACCAAGCCTCCGCGGTTCCCCGGTGGCTGCAGCTCTGGCGGCAGAGCGACGTGGGACGCTTTTGTAGTGCCCACTTTGACTGAGCTGGGACACAAAATCTTGCTGAAAACTCTTTTTTAAGAGCCTTTCCAAATAAGTCATAAATTCTTGTTCAGTTAGCCGAGGAGGCAGCTGTGGATTAGCAAATTTTAAATAAGGCATTACTACAACGAGGCAAAGAAGAAATTTAATTACGGAATGGTAAGAAGATGCAGGTAGCCGGAAGTAATGGCACATGCCTGTAATCTCAGAACTTTGGTAGGCTGAGGCAGGAGGATCACAAGATCCCAGCCCCAGGAATTTAGCGAGAACTTATCTCAATAAATAAATAAATAACGGGAGTTGGGGGTTGAGCTCAGTGAGAAGGCATTGGATTCAATCCTCAGAAGCACAAAAAAGGAGGTTAATATTCGTTATCTGTGGCCCTTACATATTGACCTCTTTATCGAATAAAATGTACTTTGAAGACATTTATCTTCTGAATTATCCCCTTCGCGGGCAAACAGAGACAGGATGAGGGGTTCATCTATCAATTCAATGACATTCTAATCAAATCTCAACAGAATGATTTTTTCCTGGACTTTCATACAGTAACCTAAAATTTATATGGGTAGTGCATGCCTATGATCCCAGGACTCTAGGAGGCTGAGGAAGGAGGATCAGGAGTTCAAGGCCAGCCCCAGAGGCAAAATGAATTTAAGGCCAGTCTGAGTTATAGGGAGATCCTTTCTCAAACATAAATAAGCAAATTATATAAAATAATGCATGACAAAGCATAGCCAAAGCACTCAAAGAATAAGATGCTTCAAGAATTTGATCTTCCACGTTCCATGTAAACCATAAAGCTATGAAAAATTAAGACTCTGTGTCTCCAGGCATGGTAGCATATGCTTGTAATCCCAGCACTTAAGATATGGTGGCAGGGAGTCGGCAGATGGAGGCCAGCCTGGGCTATATGGCAAGTTGAAGACCAGACTGGACTACATAGCTATACCTTGTCTCAAAATAAAAAGGAAGTTAATATTGGTATACAAATAGACCCAAGGGGAAATAGAAACTCCTAAAGAGTCCAGAAACAGATCCAGGCATTTGTGAAATCTTAGTGTCTTGACCAGAGTGGTGTTATAGATAAGGAAGAAAAATGGTTACATATATGGGCCAGATAACCAGTTATCTGTTGAATTTGCTTAACTAGCTCCACATGCAAAAAGTAACTCTGGGTGGACTAAAGACTCTAAAAGAGAAACTGAAGTCTTTCAAAATTAGAACTTCAGGAAAAAAAATCCTTATGAGCCCAAAATAGGGTTTCTTAAGTGTCAGAAACATAAATGGTAAAGAAAACTGATAAATTTAGTCAATATTAAATTTAAGAACCTCTCTTCTTCAAAAAGCATCACGGAGAAAAAAGACAAGCCACATACTAGGAGAAGGTGACTGTTGCACAGGGACAGTAGTTGTAGAGAGTTGAGTAACACAGCCCCCATTGACTCAACTTTGCAATTCATAGGCACTAACAGAAGAGGATTAATAATGCCCGAATGGTATAAGATGCTTTAGAGGGACGAACAAAGTGGTACAGAAACACAAAGAAGGGAGCATTAAAATTGCCCAAATGATTTTCAAATGTTCCATGAACTAAGAATTAGTTAACATGAAGGCTGGGAATTAAAGGCTGAATAGGGAGAAAGGTTGAAAGGAGAAGAGTGTTGGGAAGCAGCCCAGGCATGGAAAGTCATATAACACAGTCTAAGGATGCAACAGAATACAGCAACAGACAAAGATATTTTAAAATGTCCGAGCCAGGGATCCAGCACAATGGTAGGGCACACGGTATAGCTCAAGGGTAGAGTGCTGGGTTGAACTCCCAGGACAAGAAAAAAAAGAGAGAATATATTAAGACTTTAAAATATAATTGCCATAATTAATTAAAAATTAAACTAAACTATAAAACTGTTGGTATCAGTAGCAACCCAGGAGTTCTTGAGAAATGGGGACACGGTATGGATGAAAGTACTTTCAGTTTATATGCTAAGCCCTTCTGTAATATTTGAATTTTGTACAGTGGGTGTGTACCCTTTTATATTAAAAATTACTTCAATTCTTTAAAAATTAATTTAGCAGACTTTCCATTAAACATAGTAGATGAATACATCCATTTAAACTCACTCCTTCCTGAAATCTCATAAAAATGAGAGATAGGAAATTTTAAAAAGGCATCATACCCAGGGCTGGAGAAAAAACACAGCAGTTAAAGCACTTGCCTTTCAAGCTCAAAGCCCTGAGTTTGAATCCCTAGCACCACATAAGCCGTGCATGGTGGCACATGCCTATAATCCTAGTACTTGGGAAGCAGGAAGATCGCCATTAGTCCAAGGCCAGCCTGGACTACAGAGTGAGGACCTGTCGTAAAAAAAAAAAAAAAAAAAAGTCATCATACCCAAGGAGAATAAGCAAGGAGATAATGATGATTTGATAGAGACATCAAAAAATAAATGTGGGATACTCCAAAGCTGACATGCAAATGAGGTACTTTTAAAACAAGCCAACCTCTGGCGCCCCAGAATTTCTGACTGCAGAGCCTAGTTGAGGGTCCAAGCCTTGGTAATTCCCAAAAGCTCTTGCAGAGATTTTAATGGGCAGCTCCCAGGAAAGGCTCTGTTAGGGAGGCAGTCTGGCCTAGTGAGAAGCAAGTGAACTGAAAGTGCTCCTCAGCCACATAACAGTCACTTGGAAATCTTGTAAAATTCTCCCAGGCCACACTTTGAACATATTAAATCCAATTTGTAGGGGCAAGACTCAGGCATAGGTAGTTTGTAGCGCTTCCCGGGAGATTTCAACTCACTGGCTTAGAGTCAGAAAATCATGTTTCAACTACGTGCCTCATGGCAAGTTTTCCAATTTGGAAGAGATTTAGCTTCCTTCTTGATAAGTACCAACTTTGATTGGTCCTGCCTACCTCAGAAGTTCTTGAGAGGATCGAGACAGTGTGGCATGCGTGCTTCTGAAACTAAGAAGCCCTCACTCTTTATCCAGTCCCGCCCCCTCTTCCCGGCTCCCCCGGCTCTAACCATTCCAGCTTCACCTCGGTTCCACAACCTACAGAGCAGGCTGCTACCCTGAGACCCTTACACTCGATGTTTCCATACCTTCAAAGGTCTGCTCCATGCTGACTGCCCTCTGGGCTAATATTCTGTCTCACGGGAGGCCACCCGATTACCCCACCTGCCCAGCAGCGCCTACCTTACCTGAGGCCTGCTATCTCTGCTTTCAGCACTTTACTGCACCTCTTAGTACCTGAAATTGTATCATTCATTTATTCAAACGATTTTGCCCATCTTCTCCACTAGATTCCATGGGAACAGGGAGTTGCCTGGCTCACACTACATGCTACTAGGTACTGAGAATACAAAGGTGAACAAAGCAAACACCACCTTCGCTTACGTCGAGCATCATCATCTAAGTGCAGCGGGGAAGGGAGGTGGACAGTAAACAGGCACAGTCGCAGGATAGCTGCAACAGGTGATGCTCTGTGAAAGTCAGAAGAGGGTGGGCGGGAGGAAGGGGGAGCAGCAGTGAATAACTAAGCAGAAGCCAGAGTGGCGCACTCACACAGTGTGGGCTGGCAGGGCCTTCCTGAGGAAGCTGCCGCCTGATAGATGAGGAAGTCAGACGTGGGTAAGACAGGAAAGAATGCGTCAGATAGTAAGGGCAAGTGCAAAGGAAAGAGCCTGGTAGGTTTGAAGAACAGGGTAAAAAAGAAAAAACACTGTGAATGAACAGAGAGACTTGGGTGGGAAGAGGTAGGAGAGGCCGCGGGGGCTGGGCCACAGGGCCAGGAAGGGCTCATCAGTTCAGGTTTTAGTCCAGACGCAGTAGGAAGCTATTGATGGGTTGTAAATCCGGAAGGGATATGACTAAGGAAGTTCAACTGAAAATGCAACTAAGCACCAAACATCATCAAGGGAATCAACTAACATTTTAGAAACCACCAAAGTCCCGGCTGTGCTCCTGGGGCGGCAAGGCCTGGGGTGGCAAGGCCTGGGGCGGGTGGTATTTAGAATGCTATCCAAGAGAGGTTTTTATGCAAGATGCTGTGTTTCTCATCCCAGAAGTAAGCCATCTAGAAGAAAGAGTCACAGTGACCAATCAGAGAAAATGCAAAAGAAATCAAAGTGAATAAGTTCCCCTGTCAGGCAAAGAGGTAAGAGGACTGCTGTGGAAGGAATGAAGGAACTGTGTGCCAGCAGGAGGGAGAAGCCTCTTGTGCCAAGGGAAGCCGGAAAGCCACCGTTGGTTGGCAGCAGCGTGGAACAGGTGAGCAGGGCTCTTGAGTGGAGAGCAGGCACCCTGCAGGGCGAGGCACCAGCGGAAGCAGGAGGTTTGTGTTCACGCCTGCATGGGACAGAGAATGTCCCAGCAGGCCAGAGGCCGCCAGAGGGCCAGAAGGTCCGAGTCCAGCTACCCCAGAAGGCAGCCTGGCACCTGCCTGAGCACCCTCAGGCCAATCTCTACACCATACACACTTGAGCACCCTAAGAGTAAAGCAAGAGGCTGGGAATGGAGGGCGAGCAGCCTGCTGCCTCTGGGCAGCCTCTACATGTCCATGCCCATTTCATGGAAGCATGCCCGGCCTGCTCCATATGGTGGCCAGGCCAGCCTGGACCTGACAGAAGGCTACAAGGATTTTTTTTTTCAAACACTTGTGAGGAAATAAATCAAGGTGAGTAGTCTGGAATTCACTTCCAACCTTGAGCCTGGAGTGATGTGGGAACAAGAATTTCTTACATGCCTGACTGAGGAATTCCACAAAAGGCACATCACCAGTTCCCTTCAGTGTTCCTATTTGTTATGAGGCAGAGGAAAACTCCCTGCAAAAACAGATGATATATCTCAATGAGAGTAAAAGCCCCATGATTTTTTTTTGAGGTAGGGGTCTCACTATGTTTCTGTCCTCAAACTTATGATCCTGTTGTCTCAGCATCGCCGATAGCTCCGATTACAGACATGTGCCACAGTGCTCGACTTCTATATGAATTTTTTTTTATTTATTTTTTCATTACTGGTGACTGAACTCGGCATTTGCACTGAGCTATGTCTCTATCCCCTTTTATTTTATTTTGAGAATAAATCATTATGTTATCTTGGCTGGGCTTGAACTTGGAATCCTCCTGCCTCAGCCTCGCAGAGTGCTGGAAATACAAGTATGAGCCACTATTCTAGGCCTCTTTCATATGAATTCTTCATCAGAATTTAAACTAATTTCTTGGGTTGTGATATATATGTGTATACTTGCATCCATTATACATACTATTATCTAGTAAGCACTTATTGCCAGATGTTAGTCTACGTGTTTTAAGTATATTTTTGTACATAATCCTCACGAGATATGAGATGGTATTACATTATCCCATTTGCCAGTTGAACAAACTAAGGCACAAAGAATTAAGTAATATGTCCATGATTATCCCATAAGGATGGAGCTGGGATTCAGCCCCATAAACCTGATGGGTCTTAACAAGCCCACCTTGTTCCTAGATGTATTTACAGAAAGGATTATTCCAGGACAAATGTCTGAAGCCAAGGTAAACTACTTTGAATAGCTTAAACAGGAAATAGGCAAACTTCCTCAGTGGTGACTCTTTATTACCAACCAATAATTGGCCAAACCTCACAAATGCAGAGATAGTATCGATTGCAAGTTAGGCAAGTTGAATTCCAGTCCTGTTTATGCTACTAATTACCTGCTCACCTTGAACAAGTCATTTTCCCTTCTTGGACTTCAAACTCTTCTCTAGTAAATCAAAGGAAAAGGAGGGGCAGAGGTTGAAAGATCAAGATGATATATATACTTGTAGTGGTAGGAGCCCCAATACCTCAAGCTGTATGTAATCAAAGTGTAAATGAAAATATATTACAAACATATATAATTAAAAAGAGTATTTAAAAATGAAAGGAATTTATGGGCAGAACTCTAGGAGCCCTTTCCCATTCTCACATTCCATAATCTTTGAATCCATAAGCAAGGTCTTATTTCCTATAGAGTAAGCATTCATTCACACACACAAAAAAAGATTTGTTGTGCAAGGCACAAGCTAGTAAGCCCCCTGTACTGTTTTCTGTGTCCTTCCCAGAGGTTCTGCCCCCACCCTTCTCCCTATACTCCAGAAAGCCGATCTCCATAGGCTGTATCCCCAGAGTCCCCTACATTGTCTTCTGGGAGGGTTTGGTCAGTGTCAAGCCTAAGCAGGAGATGGGAAGGCAGGTGAGACAGGTTGCCCTCCTGCATATGTGCTGGCAGTGGCTGGGTTCCGCTCCTGTCACAGCTGCTGTCTGGCCACTTCTGCCACAGCCCCAGCTCCTACTGGGTTTCTGAAACACCATTCTCACATCCTCACACTACTTCCCTTAGGCCTAGGGGCCATGCCAGCTTCTGGCTCTTGCTAGCCCCCAGTACCCTCACACACAGTTGATCACTTCCTTCACCTTTCCCTACCTCTGCAAAGTAGTCCACTCATTAAATATTCTGTATGTAACCCTTAAATGTGCCATCTGTTTTCCACAGGACTCTGATGGCTACAGCCTCCTTGGTGATAGTAACCATCCTCTCTGCCATCACCACATTGGAAACCTCTCCATAGGTCAAGAACCAACTCAGGAATCCTAGACTTACTTTCAGAGTCCTACAGCCGCCCACATCGACCCCACCTACTAGCAGGGAACCTAGAAATTGGCGTTTTTAGGGTGAGAGAGCAAGATCCCCCAATTCTCCCATAGTGGTAGGCACACCAACACCAGTGCTCTATGAAACAGTAGATTAAAACACTCAGGCTCTGCTAAAGAAGGAAACATAATATTAGACAGACTTGGATGTGAATCCTGGTGGCTCAGCTGCTTACCATCTATGAGACCTTCCGTGGCTTTGTTTCCTCATCTTTCAACTGGAAATAATAACATTTGCTTCTGAGGCTTGCTCAAGGAGCAGATAAGACAACCTTGTGAGGACTTAGCACAGTACCTGATACATTCTACAGAGATGTTCAGTTCAGTTAACACTCTTTTTCTCTATCAGACAACTGAGAAGCCCTGGGAACAACCAGCTGAGATAAAGTAGCTTCTCCAGAAATACCATACCACCTCCTTCAGTTCTCCAATGGAACCACCAGGCCTAGAATCGCAGTGGACCAAGGCAGGCAATAAAAAGAAAAAAGAAAAAGAAAAAGAAAGAAAAGAAAAGAAAAGAAAAGAAAAGAAATGAAAAGAACAACTCATCAGAATCCAGGCTTTTGTCAAAAAAAAAAAAAAAATACAATGCCCAAACCCAACTGCAGCAAGCAATTAGGGAACAATAGCTAAATACTTTCTATAATTAGAGAGAGAAAAACCATCACGCGTGATCAAAGCTGCTTTGTCTGCATTGACCCTCTGCACCCAAAGAAGATCTTGGCTCACGTGAGATGCGCATTGGGGATTGTGGTGTCTTTTTTAGTCTTGTAGAGAAATTAAATCTCACATCACCCTCCCGCTGCCAGGAAAGGAGGGCAGAGGAGGTGGCGAGGGGACCCTTTTATCAGAAAAGAACAACAATTGGAAATGTGAGTCATGCTGAGGACAAATTCAATCGGGAGAGAGGAAAGGGTCCTGCAGCCGTCCCACCCCCTCCCTCTACCCCTGGGGCCAGGAGCATGCTGCTGGTGGCAGGTGGGTGGACTGGCACCTCTGTAGGAGGAGGCAGCATCCACTTACCATGACCCTTCTGCTGAAACCTGAAGAGCAAATCTTTACCTTAACAATAGACATCCAGAGCAAAAGAAAAGGAGAGGTGTACCCACAAATATGAGTGCTGGAGAATTGCTCCCTTGGTCTGGACAGTAAGAGCAGATAGATGGGCTTCCTCACCCAGAACCTCCGTTCCTGCCAGGCACTGCTATTCCCTACTGGGCCATCCTTTCCGCTCTCCTTGATTCCTTAGCACCCTCTTAGCCTGATGTCCCATCTCTCCCTTCCTCCCCATTTTGGCCATTACAAACACTGTCAAGTTCCCCAATACCCCCAGCCTAAACTTTTCCACAGACTTCCATCTGGTGCCCCACCCTCCAGGCTTCTCCCCCTAATCCCATAAACCACCACCACCCTGATTTCCTGAACACTACATACTCCCTCTGTCATTCTATACTCCAGGATTTTCTACACAAAGGTTCAAGTTCCCTGGTGATATGGGGATAATTTTAGTTGGAATCACACACATAGTTAATATGGAAAGGTGCCCTTTACCAGGTCAGCAGGCCTGTCTGTCAAAAGATTCTGCAAGTGTTCACCGTTAAAAGCTCACAGCTGCCCCATTCTCCAGAAAAACTGTGGGGCCAACAGGAGAGGCTTCATCATGAAAAGCCTGAAAGGCCTGTGAGTTTACACCCTCGCTCTCTCTTCGAGGCCCACAGCAGATTAACAGGTACAGTGCAAAAAAAAACAACACACACACACACATACCCTAGCCCCTTGGCCTAAAGAAGGGAAGGTCTTAGGGTGCTCTTTATGTTCTGGAGCTCCCTCTGGGAGAAGGTCCCTCCGAAACCAGGGGGCTTGGCGCCTTTCTTCATCCTATTCTGTTTCCCTGCTTCACATGTTTTCCTCCTGCGGGCGCTTCCTTAATATATCACTAAAACAAGAATCCTATTTCTGAAATAAGTGGTAAGTGAATGAATTTTTTTAAATAGTTTGGTATTTAAATAAGTACGGGAAAAAAGGGTAATTAGCACATCTCACACAAGATATTAGAGGTACTATGTTGGGGAGTTAAGGTTAAATTTACCTAAGTAAAAATAATGAGAAGTCAGGTGTGGTGGCACAGACCTGTGGTACCAGATACTTGGAAGGTCAAGGCAGAGGGAGCTTCTAGAGCCCAGGTGTCTGAGGCCAGCCTAGGCAATACAGCACGACTTCATCTCAGAAAGAGAGAGAGAGAGAGAGAGAGAGAAGCATTGCAGAACAGATTCTTGCAAAAGATACAAAGTCCTGGTGTCTAAAGTCTGGAAAAAAAATTGCCATATTCAAGTGCTCAATGGCAATGATGCCCAGCAAGGCCACTTTTGCAACTCAAAAAACATCTGGCAGTCAGTGGAGGACATGATTATTGTTGGATATCTTACAATGCACAGAACAGGCCTTCAGAAAAAAAGAATTGTCTGATACAAGATGTTAATAGTGTCATCTTTGAGAAACTCTGTCTATTTATGGGGTAAAATCCAAACTCTAGACTCAGCATGAATAAATAGGCTCTCGCACTGGCTCCCACCGCTACCTACAGCTGCCTGCATCTGTCCTCCTGTGCCAACCGCCCCGTGCTGCCTCACTGTGGGACAGTTCCTGCTTCCAAATTCCTGGCTCTTAATCTGCGCTCTTGATATTTCTCCATCCTGCTTCTTCCATCCCATTCATTAAGGTCAACTCTCCATTTTATTCCCAAAACTTTCTTCCAGCCCCTCTGGCACACGAATATTTTGCCTTATGGGAAGGGGTCTGAGAGTACGGGAAGAGGGGCAGGCCAAAAAGGAAGGGGAAGGAGAAAGGACTAAAATGTGACGTGTAGATGTGTCAGTTCCCCAAGGTGGATGCAATTAATATGCATTGCAAACATATGCTGATAAAAATAATAATCTGGGGGGAAATATAATTAAGTGCCTATTAACAGAGGAATGAAAAAAAATGTGGTATATATACACAGTGGAGTATTATTCAGCCTTAAAGAACAAAAGTATGCCATTGGCAGGAAAAAGGATAGAACTGGAGATCATCATGTTAGACAAAATTAGGCAGACAAAGACAGGCATTGTGTGTGTTCCCTAATTCGTGGAATTACAAAAAAAAAAAAAAAAGAGGGGATAAAAGCAGCAGGGTGTCCAGTCCTAGACAACAAGAAGGGACTAAAGGGGAAGGCCAGGAGGGAGTGTACGAAAAGGCAATGGCGGAATGATTTTTTTTTTTTTTTTTTTGAGACAGGGTCTCACTCTGTAGCCCAGGCTGATCCTCAACTCACTATGGAGCCCAGGCTGGTCTTGAACTCACAGCAATCCTCCTGCCTCGGCCTCCTGAGTGCTGGGATTACAGGTGTGCGCCACCATGCTGGCTTATGTGGTACTAGGGAATTGAACTCAAGGCCTTAGTGCTTAAGAGGCAAAAGTTCTAACCACTGTAGTATTCCTCCAGCCCTTGAGGATGAATATTTTCAAATTTCAAATACATATATAAAAAGACCACATTGACCCAATATATTGTAAAATGAACCAGCACCAATAAAAAACATTTTTTGAAAGAAGATCTCACTCTGTGGTCCAGGCTTGTCCTGAATTCACTGTGTAGCCCAGGCTGGCCTTGAACTCATGACATTTCTCCTGCATCAGCCTCCCAAATGCTGGGATTACGGTGTCCACCACCACAGCCAGCTTAAAAAGCGTATTTTATATCATCCTTTTGCAGCTGAGGTATAGCTCTGTGATACACTATGTGCTTAGCATGCATGAGGCCTAGGGTTCAATCCCCAACACCTCCCCCCAAAAAATTCCCTTCTAACCAATCATTATTACACCCCTATTATTTTATCTTAGAGCAGATTTCTGGTCTGGTGACTACTCAAAGGTTTCCTAGGGGTCATGAACCTCTTGAAATGAAACATTTTGGCACAGATGTATGTACCTCCTTAAGCAAAGAATCACATCACCTAATATGTTCTTAAGAGGTCTCTGATCAACAGTAAAAATCACTATGTTATATGTCAACTCTTTTCATCTTTACTTACCCTATGGCTAGTCTCTAGCACAGTGCCACCCACACGTGTTCCAGGAAAACAACTGACAGATGCAAGTACATGAACACATCTAACAAAACGTGACCGCCAAAAAAAAAAAAAAAATCAGGAAAAACTGGAGAGTATCTCAGTTCCCCAATTCTTTCTGCACAGATTTATCCCCTTACAAGTATTTCATATTTCTATAATGAGATATGTCACCAGAATTTTCACTCTTGTTAACCAAAATAATTTTTTTTCAAAGCTAGAAAACATTTCTTCAATCTGAATTGGTGTTTTTCATCCCAAAAGACTATTGATTAAACCCACCTTTATCCTCTCATCACACTTTCATTTCTAGCATTCACAGTCTACGGTGCGGCTATTTGTGAGGATAAGAGAGAAAAGGAAGTGACCATCTGAGCTTTTGGGAAAGTTTGTTTGTTTGTTTGTTTGCTTGCTTGTTTTCTGAGACAAGATCTTACTCTGTGGTCCAGACTAGTCCTGAACTCACTATGTAGCCTAGGCTAGCCTCAAACACATAGCAATCCACCTGTTTCAAATTCCTAGGTGCTGAGATTACAGGAGTGTGCCACAATGCCCAGTATATGTGGTGCTGGGGAATTGAACCCTGGGCCTTGATGCTTGCTAGGTGAGCTCTTTCACTGCTGAGCCACACACTTCCCCCCACCCAGCCCCTGGGCTTTCATTTCCAAACTTGTACGTCCAACAACTGATGACTGGGTAAAGAAGATGTAATATATTTACACAATGAAGTACTACTCTGCCATAAAGATAAATTTGAGTCACTTGTAGGGAAATTGATGTACCTTGAGACAATTATGCTTAGCAAAATGAATCAGATACAGAAGGTTACATACTATATGTTTTCTCTAAGAAAACCAAACCATAAAAAAGTAAAGGAGAAATGGAAGAAAGTATGAATATAGACTTTATGAATAGAAAAGGGGATGTTACGATGGTTGAGGGAATGGGAAAGGGAAAGGGATGCAATATGTAAATTTTAAAAATAAATTTTAAAAATTTAAACCTGCTGCTTCAGGAGACAAAGTTATCCAAGGTTACAATTATTTCTTTTTCCCCAACCAAGGTGCCCACTCCTAAACTCCTAGATCAGTAGCTACAACAAATTGAGTTCATCTTTCTCCTCTAAAATGGGCCTCCTTTCATCTATGAATGAGCCATTGCCATATACCTATAAAACAACCTGTCGCCTGTAGAACAGGCCACCAGATTTCCACCTGTTGACAGGCCACCGCCTTTTACCAGTAATGTGGGCCTTTCATCTGTTAAGGGACTGTGAACCCCCTCCCAATGAATACAAGCTTTCCATAGATGAACCAATTCCACAGATTACTACCCCCAAAACATAATAATATGCCCTGCTCCAGACCATAACATATCTCCCTCTATGAGGGTCCCCTCTCTTCTGAGGTGTACTCTTTTCCCTGACAAATGAACTTGTCTGTGCCTCTTACTGACACATTCTGAAAATTCTTTTTCTGTAATGAGTGTCAGTGTTCCTATTCCACGGATGGGTGAGTTGTGTTTCCCATTCCCTCTTTAGGGAATCTCTTCTGACCCCATCTGGAGACAAGAAGACGTGCTTTCTCTTGTACATTTTCAGATAGTGCTATCAGGAAGATACTGTTTCTTAAATACTTGGTACTGCAAACGATTTCTTTGGAGGAAAACCAGGTCAGTCTTAGAAAGTCTAGGGACACCTTCAATTCAAGTCTGTGTGAAGCAATAGAGACCTTGTTATCTGCTCCCAACTTCATGTCTGGAAGAAACATTTATTGGACGTGTACCATGTCACAGGTGCTGAGTCACTATTAAGTACCAGGCCAAGGATACTGGTACAAATAAGATGGTGCTGCTGACCAACCAAGAAGCCCATGGTTAGATGATACAGATATTTGAGCTGTATCATCAATTTTACAAGAGTTATGGAGTACAAAACAAAATTTATGAAAAGCCATTGTTTTGGATGAGCCTCCTATAATAGGTCCCAGTGACCAAACAAAACCAGAATAGAGTCATTTACATTAAGTACCATGTAGCCAAATGAAACTTTGAAATGGGCCAGGCTTAGAGAGAAAGTGAGAGAGATTTCAGGTAGACTGAGTCAACATAGTAAAGTCATCTGACTGGACATGGTGGTACATACCTATAATCCCAACTACTTGTGAGGCTGAGACAGAAGAATCATGAGCTTTAGACCAAACTGTACAACTTAGTGAGGCCCCATTTCAAATTAAAAGGGCTGCTAAAGTAGGTTGGCAAAAAGGCCTTGGGTTCAATTACAAGTTACTCTGAAAGAACCAGTACATTCTTTTTTCTCAGTTTCTGCTTTATTAAGCCCCTATCTAATCCTAATCATTTCCCAAGGGCCTTCCTCCAAACACCACACTCAGATTGTTTCCACACTTTTAAACATTAACACCTGACTTTGGAGATTAAATTCTTGCCTAAGTTTGGGAGAACAAATCATATTCAAACCACTGCCATCTTGTTACACCAAAACTCAGAACATACAAAAGAAGCCAATGCAAAAAATATTTGAAGTCAGACCCTATGGCACAGGCCTGTAATCCCAGCACTTTGTTAAACCAAAGCTCAGAACTGAGAGATTAAACATACAACATAAAAGTGTTAAGACAATCAGAGAAATATGAATGGTAACTGAGTATTTCATGACATTAAAAAATTCACTATTTTAAATTTAAGTGCAACACCAGGCAGAGTGGTGCACACCAGATAGTTACCAGCTACTCAGAGGCTAATTTGGAGGATGCCTTGGGCCCAGAAGTTCAAGACCAGCTTGGGAAACAAACAAAGAGCTGATCTTAAAAATCCACTAACAAAAATAAGTAAATAAATAAGGACATAGATGTGACGATAGTACAGTGATTGAATTTTTTAAGAGGAGCGCTTACTAGAGCTGGAGGAATGGCACAGCAGTTAAAGTATTCACCCTGCAAGTTCAAGGCCCTGAGCTTGATTGCCCAGCACCAGATGAAGCTGAGCATGGTGGCACATGCCTGTAATCTCAGCACTGGGGAGGCTGAGCCAGGTGGATTGTCCTAAGTCCAAGGCCAGCCTGGGCTACACCAGTGAGTTCAGGACCAGACTAGGCTACAGAGCGAGACCGTGTGTCCAAAAAGAAAAGAGGAAAAAAAAGGAGCTCTTATCTTTTAGAGAAATACACTAAAATATTTACAAATAAAATATATTTGAGATTTGCTTAAAATAATCTGGATGAGTGAAAGAAGTTATAAGAAGTTGCCATGTGTCAAAATTTGGTGAAGATTGTGCTAAGTTTCTTTGGCTAATTTTTCTATTTTTTCCACTTTCGAATATTTTTGAAATTTTTGATAAATAAAATGGATATGATGCAGGATGACTAGCACAGTGGTTAAAGCACTTGCCTTGCCTAGCAAGTGCAAAGCCCTGGGAACATATAAACCAGATGTGGTGGCATATGGCTGTAATCCCAGGACTTGGGAGGCTGAGGCAGAAGGATTGCTGTGTGTTCACAGCCATGCTAGGGTACATAATGAGTTCAGAAACGGCCTGAACTAGAGAGTAAGACCCTGTCTCAAAAAGAGTGTCTTGAAAGTTCATGGTTAAAACTTAAAGATTTCAGAAAAGAAGAAAAATTAAATTACCCATAGTCCTACCCTGCAGAGATAATCACTACTATTATTTTACAGTATAGTCTCTAAACTTTTAAATAATATATACTATAGAAATCTTGCTGTGAGTATTGTTTCCTAATCTGATTTTTTCACTTAAGCTAGTATTTTTCCTTGTCATTAAACATTCTAAAACATTTTTAATGTTTACAATAGTATTTTAGTTCCTAATATTTATTTAATCAATGCTGTACTTTCGTTACTAAAAATTTTACTGCTATAAACATCCTTGAAAATCTTTATTTTGAGGCATCATAATTTTTTTAAGTAGAATTACTGATAGTGAAATGGCATGTACTTGTGGTCCTGGTTACTCAGAAGGCTGAGTCAGTGGGTCCTGATGGCAGCCAAGTAACAGAGCTGCACACTGTCTCCTCATTGACCCACCTAAAAAGTTGAGAATTTAGTCATAAACACCTATTCAATGTAGCTAGGACATGGAGGTGCACCCCAACAACTGAGAGGAGACCAGAAGAAGATCAGAAATCCCAAAGGAACGCATAGAAAAAAAAAAACATATACGCCATTGCTGTATACCAGATGTAAAAATTTAAAAGACGAGTACGTCAAGTAATGGAGAGGATCCTACTGGATGAGGAAATATAAACTGACTAGATATTTTAGGAAAACTACTAGACATATCTTTAAATATGAAGGTAAGCACTCCAGTAACTCAGCATTGCACTTCTAAATGAATGCCCAAAAGAAGCCAATGCAAAAAATATTTGAAGTCAGACCCTATGGCACAGGCCTGTAATCCCAGCACTTGGCAAGGTGAGGCAGAAAAAACACAAGCCTAGGTAAGTGAGCAACTTGGTGAGACCCTGTCTCAAATAAACAATAAAAAAGGGACTGGGATGTAGCTCAGAGAAAAGGCCCTATGTTCAATCCCCAGTACTGCAAGAAAGATCACACTCAGAAAAATTATTTGTAACATCCTTATGTTACGGTTTGGATTTGAAATGTCCCCCAAAGTTTCATAAATTTGGAAGGTGATTAGACTGTGGAGATTAACTGAATCCAGTGAATTAATTCATTGATTTCCTCTGCCAGTAGGAAGGGAGGCCTCACTGAAGGGATGGATAATGCAATGAAAAGCTTTTCTCTATCTAGACCCCACCATGAGCTTCCACCATTGCTGGCTGCCTCTGAATAGACTATATGAGACATTCTGAAACTCTGAGCTAAAATAAACCTTTCTTCGCTTAAGTTGTTGCGAATGTCCAGTATTCTGTCCCAGCAACAAGCAATTAACTAAGACACCTATATTCCCATATCTACATTCCACACGACTGATGCCATGTGGAATTTAGGCCCAATGTTACCAGATCTGCTGGCTCTGCAGAGAAGCCGGGAATTTAGATATTGAAAACTTTTCAACGTCTGGAACTAATTCATTAGTTTTAAAGCATGTGTTTGACCAATAAATTCTTCTGAAGCCAAGGTCCAGCACCTAAGCTCCAGGGCTACTATCACAGTGGTCTTTGGGACCAAGACTCAGTAGTATTTAAATTCTCACAAATTAGTACAAGTTCTAGCACACAGAAAGCATCTGATGTGAATTTTTTTTAATGAATTGTAGCTGATCTTTATTTAGCATTCACTTTAAGCCAAATACTTGAACTCTTTTTATTCAATACTTCATGTCACCGTCACAGCCTCAGGAGGTAGGTAGACTTGCTGAAAGTTTTCGAGTGAAGTAGTGAGGGAGGCAGGACTCTAACTCAAGTCTCTCTGACTTCAGATTTCTTAGAAGGGTAGAATCTTCCACTTGGAAGACAGGGTGATATGCTGGCTAAAATTATGTTCTCTGGATCTACATTCTAGATTAGCCACTTTCAGTTTCTCATCCTATGTAACTTAGATGTCTCTAAACCATAATTTTCTCATCTCATCTACAAAACAAGGAGGGGCTGGGAGTGATTCAGTACAGTTCATAGGATGCACAAGGCTTTGAGTTCAATCCCCATCATCCACAAAGGGGGAGAAGGGGAAAGCTAGGGCAGTGGCACACATCTGTAACCCATCCAGAGACTTGGGACAATGGAGTAGGAAGATCACAAGTTTGAGGCAGGCTTGGGCATCTTAGCAACATTCTGTCTCAAAATGAAAAGCTGATAGTAAAAAGGCTTGGGATATTGAAAAGTGGTAGAATATTTGCCTAGCATGGACTCAATTTCCAGTACCACAAAGAGAGGGGAAAGAGTAAAAGAAACATAACTTCTCATATGTCTGTGTGATTAATTGAGAGGAGCTCATCAACAAGCAACAAAGATTATCATCCCACTGTTTTTATCCTTTAATAATTAAATCACAGTCCTCCACACTATACCCACTATAGCACCTTAGCCTACAAACGTGCATATTCTGCTGGAATATCTATCTTGTCACTGGAGAGAAGAAAAGGATATAACAAGAGAAGTCACTTTAGGTATCAGATGGTTGCCTTCTGAGCCAGCAGCACACTTGATAGAAATGAGAATGATCAAAACAAATGGCATGGCTCAGAACAAGGGGCAAATTGTTTCCTGCCAGGCGGCTCAATAGAAAAAGGAATAGTCATCTTGATTCTAAAGCTTATCCCCACTGGATCCTTGCATCTCACATCCTCTTAAGGTTAGAGCCAACTTTCAAAAGGAACAATTAAATCTGGAGAGAAATAGGGTCAGCAGGTCTCACAGCGCTTTTAAATCTCAGAGCATTTGGAAGAAGCAGCTGATAGCAAAGCTGCGTTCCAACCCATCAACCCAGAGAACTGCTCGATCCCAGGAAGAAGATACTGGAGCACATCTCACTAAACACAAGGTGACCCTAACTTTAAGCCATCTACAGTCAAAATTCAAATCTTCCCATAAACTGATGGACACATTTCATATCATTTTTGGCTTGCTTAAAAAAATTACTGCTATATTTAGTAATCATATAAAAAGATTGCATCCTGATAACAAAAATGAAATACTGAAGAATTCATATCCTGAGACATATGTATAAGCTATGTAAAGACAAGTTCAAAATGTTATTGAAAGATATGAAAGATTTTAATAAGTCAAAACCTGAACTCTGCTACTGAGTGAACAGTCATAAAAGTGCAAAGATAACAGCTCTTTCCAAGTTAATTTATGAACAACTCAATGTCAATTAACATGCCTAAAAGGTAATCTTTTCTTGTTTTTAAAGAGCCTAACAAAATAAATTTACATTTTACTTGAATAAAAGTAAATAAAGGAGTATTTATTGATTTTGTATTTCATATAACTTTGCTTTTACGGCTTTGTTGAGATGCTGTCGCAGTTTGGATCTGGAACGTCCCCTGAAGGCCTCAGGCATTTGCATGTTGTAGATTTCCTATGGATACCATGTGCTGTTGGGAGGTGCCGCCTGGCTGGAAGGGGCGGATTCTTGGGGCTTGACCTTGAGAGGTGTGTACAGGTTCTGCCCCTTCTCCTCACATAGCATTCCATCTTCCATCTAGTGAAGACCTCTCTGGCTGCACCCTTGCCATATGTGGTCACCATTGCCAGCCGCCCATGTATGGGCTGTAACCTTATAAAATGGTGAGCTAACATAAACGTTTCCTCCCTTAAATCGTTAATGTTGGATATTCCATCCCCACAACAAGGAAGTAACTAAGGCAGATGTATTTCAGGTAGAATAAAATTCACCTTAAGTGTAAATTTTTTACTATATTCACAGAACGTGTAACCACCACCACTATCTAATTTTTCTCTTTCTTTCTTTCTTTCTTTCTTTCTTTCTTTCTTTCTTTCTTTTTTTATTTTTATTTATATTTTTGAGACAGAGTCTCACTCTGTAGCCCAGGCTGGTCCTGAACTCTCTATGGAGCCCAGGCTGGCCTTGGACTCACAGCAATCCTCCTGTTTCAGTCTCCCAAGTGCTGGGATTACAGGCACATGTCACTACACCCAGTTTACGTAGTGCTGGGGAATTGACTCAGGAACTCAGCGCTTGATTTAGCATTTGCTAGGCAAGCACTTAAACCGCCAAGCTATTCCTCCAGACAATATCTAATTTTTTCCAGACTCAAAAAGCAAATAGAAAAATTCAGACCAATTAACAATTTTTTATTCACCTTTCCCACTTCCCACCCCAACCCTAGGTAACTACAAATCTACTTTTCATCTCCTTGAATTTAGCTATTCTGGACATTTCACATAAAGGGAATCACATAATAGTTAGTCTTTAGTTACTAACATCTTTCAGTTAGCAGAACATAGTGTTTTCAAGTTTTAGAGAAAGAACAAAAGAAAGAGAAAGAAAGAAAGACCCAAGGAAGGAAGGAAGGAAGGAAGGAAGGAAGGAAGGAAGGAAAGAAAGAAAGAAAGAAAAGAAAGAAAATTAACCTCACCCAAACAGATCCAGTCTTCACCATAGACTTCTGGTAAGCAACTTCTAAACTCTTGAATTATCATACTAACAGAAGTCTCTTTGCTTCCCTGAATATCACTGATCTTTTCACTTTTGGGAGGGTGTGGGTAGTTGTGTTGGGTATTGCAGGGGAGTTAGCAGACTACTACATGAGTGCACAGAACTACATCCTCAGATTCTTTTTGTTATTTTATTTTGAGACAGTGTCTCACTAAGTTGCAAAGTTCCCCAGACTGGGTTCTAACTTGTGATCCTCCTGCCACAGCCTCCTAGAGTGCTGGGATTACAGTCATGTGCCAGAAGGCCCTTCCTTTTTACTTTTTTTTAAAACCCTTTTTACTTTTTTGATGTGTCCTTCAAAGCAAAAAATTCTACATCTTGATTGATTTCATTTTTTCCTTCATTGCTTATACTTTTGATGTTATATCTAAGAATCCTTTTCTAAATCCAAGATCGTGAAGCTGTACCCCTGTTTCCTTGTAAGAGTTTTTATAGGTTTAGCTCTTACATTTAGGTCTATGATATGTGGGGCTTTGAGTTTTTGTTTGTGTTTGTTTGTTTGTTTGTTTGTTTGTTTGAGATTTTTAGGAGGTTGTCTTCTTTTTTTTTTCTAGTACAGGGGATTGAACCCAGGGTTGATACACTGAGCTATATCCCCTAGTTCTTTTTATTTTGAAACAGGGTTGTTCTTACTAACTCAATTGTCCATTCTGGGCTTCAACTTGTGATCCTCCTGCCTCAGCATATCAGAGGTGGGATTTCAGGTGTGCACCAACATGACAGCTTGCTTACTTGCTTTCCTTCTTTATACCTTTCTTTGTAAAAAGACTCCAAGGCTGGAGGAATGGCACCGCAGTTAAAGTGCTTGCCTTGTAAGCACAAGGCCCTGAGTTCAATTTCCCAGCACCACTCAAAGCTCGCATGCCTGTAATCCCAGCACTTGGGAGGCTGAAGCAGGCAGATAGTCCTGAGTCCAAGGGCAGCCTGGGCTACAGTGTCACCCTGTCTCAAAAAAATTAATAAAATAAAAATAAAAAGACTCTAACTTTATTTGAGCACTAGAGATTTCAGCATTAGTAATTGCTATATGTATACTTTAGTTTGCAAAAGATTTTACCTCTTTCTGTTTTTTCTTTAGATATGGAAATTTAATTTCAGTTGTTCAGAAAAAAACAGCTTAGAAAGAGAAACTCATCTGTCTTATGAATAAGGTTGTGACCATTAAATATATGTCAGTTTGACTGGATTAAAAAATACTCAGAGGATTACTAAAACCCTTCTGATTTGTCTGTGTAGGTCATAGAGGTATGGCTTTGGGTACTATTTGGTGTCTCCAACCTTTTCGACACCAAAGGCCAGTTTAGTTGAACACCATCTTCCAAGGACAGGGTGAGAGCACAGCGGTCCTTATTCTACAGTAGGTTGTTAGAGAACAGCATTGAAATGGCGACCAGCAGCATGAGAGGAGTGGAAAGCCAAGTTCCATCTCCTCTAGGACCAGCAGAGGCATTGGAACCTAACAGAAACAAGCTGACAGGAGGTGGAGCTTCACCCATTGCTCACTTCGGGCTGCTGCTCATGTGTCCCAGTGGCTGGGTCTTTCCAAGCCATGGACAGGTACCAATATGCTACCTGGGGTGGGGACTCCTGCCATATGTGCTTTCTGGCCCCTTCCTCTCTGGCACTATTCCCCTGCTCTGTTTCCCAAGAACCATGAGCTGAGCTACAGCCCTCCACCATGATGTTTCTGCTTTAGAACCAGTTAATTATGTACTGAATCCTCTGAAAGCATGAGCCAAATTAAGCCTCTCCTCCTTTAATTTGTGGGTATTGAGAATTGTGTCTCAGTGATAGGAAACCTAATACAAAGATTAATTTTTAAATTAACACTTCCTAGAGATTTTTTGTAATGTGGCTGCAATGTAACAAAAGCAACCAATGCAATGTAAACCATTGTACACAAATTGGATTTATCTGAAACTTTAAAAGAATTTTTGAACATTTATAAATAGTTTGTTTGGCATAGTTTGTTTTGGTTATATGCCTTAGTTGCTAGGATTTCTGGAGCATGATCATTTAGTTAGAACTTAGAGGAGTTCTAACTGCCTTAGATAAACTGCTTCTTTCTGAAAATTTGGCTCCTATTGTAGTAGTTACCTTAGGGTCAGAGCCTGAGAAGAAGAGACTTATAGAGTAGTGTGTAGAGAAAAAGGAGTTGACAATTCATTTTATGTGTCAACTTGGCCATGTGGTCAAACATTTTTTTAGATATTTCCCTGATGAGATTGACACTTGCATTTGTAGACTGGAAGTAGTTTATCCTCCTGATACAAGTGGGTCACATCAGTCTTTTGAAGGCCTTAAAAAGTATCTTTGCTCTTCTTAAATTTTTGTTAGGAAAATTTTCATATATATAGAAAATACTAAATTATGGCCCAGTAACCATCTATATAGCAACTTCCCTCTTGTATTTAAGTTCAACAATTTTTTAACATTTTGCTACATTTGCTTTCTTTCTGTCATCCTGTTATTGTGCCGAACTGTTTATTTCAAGTTGCACACATTCCACCACCAAATCTTTTGGCATGCATATCCTAAAAACAAGGTCATTCTACATAACCCTGATGTCATTACTACTTCTAGAAAAATGATCTAAAATTACATAAAGTAGCCAACTATCAGTCCATATTCATATCTCTGCAAATGTCCCAAGATTATCTTTTATAGTTTTTCCCAAATGAAGTAGAATTTAACCAAAGTTTGCTTATTGCATATGGCATGTTTTTCCAGTCTCTCCTCATCCACTCTATAGACATCTTTTCTCTGATACTGATACTTTAAGGAATCCAGGCCTGCTTCCTCGTAGAATGTCTAGAATTCTGGAAAACTGAAACAGAGAAATGACTTACCTAGAGATCCACAGCCAATCAATTAGAGAGTCAGGTGGGGAACCCAGGAAAGCTGACTCCAGATTATGTGCTTAATTTCTCCACCTCACCATCTCACAAGTTACATTACTTGAGGCTACAGAGCTACAGCTAGTTAGGAATCAAATTAGGCCTTAGCTTCTTTGAGAATGAATTCTACCTTCTACTAGGAATTCCAAGAATGGAGTGAGTTGATTATTTCATGCGACCTGGTGCAGCACTGACTCTGAGCTTGCACTAGGCTATTACAAGCAAGCAGCTGCTAGTTACTTGTGATAATGAGGGATGGATGGGCAAAAAAGATCCAGTATAGCTAGCTAAACACCAAACTCTCTCCTGGAAAAAAAAAATGTGGCCTTGGGGTATACCATCATGTCATTTGGCAGATTTTCTCTCTTATTTATGGTTTGCTAAGATTGATATTAAAGTCAAATGATATTCTTGATTTACCCCAAGGACAGCAAGGGACCATGAATGGTGCAAATGCCTAACATAGTATGCCTTTATGTAAAAAAAGAAGGGATTGTAAATGCTCTTCTCCATTCCTTTCTTTCAATCTCACATCCCAAGTCTTGGTCTATGTTTACGTCTTACTGATTCCCCATATTAATTATTTTAACCTTTCCCTCAGTGACCTTTTTTGTCTCTCATCCCCGTAGAAACTCAGTCTGTCTCATGAATGGTCTTCCTTCCTGCTCCTTTGACCCAGACCCTCTACCTAAATCCTTCTTCAGCTCCAAATCATGTGCTGAATTAAATCTAAGCTCCTTGATCTCGGCTTCTGAGATTGTCACTAATTTGCTTCTCTTTTATCCTCTATATAAAAATAATACATTCCTAAAGCAGAGGTTATGTAAGTATATTCTTACGATTAATATTTTCACGAAAATATTCATCGAAATATTAATCATAAGATATTTACATAAAATTTTAGAGTTGAGTAAAAACGTATCCACCTTTATAACCTCATTGAAGTCACACACTCTGTTATATATAAATATATAATTATACATAAAATTATGTGTATACACACATAAAACTTGGTAGACTCACTATTTTATATCATTTAAAACTTTGTCACATTTTATCTTAACGCTGCTCCCCTCGGAAGGCTTTTGTATTTGGGACTCTTACTAGCACAACAAGACTGAGAATAAAATGAAGCGAGTTAAAAAGGTACTTCCCTTCAACTTCAGTATTTTGTCTAAAAAATGCCCTGTCAAATCACAGTGTGCACACGGTCAGTTTGTGCACTGACTCCGACTGGAACAATTACCTCCTGACAACCTCTAGGTTGGGTTAGAACAACGGAAGTGAGCTCCGATCATAGAACTACAAATCCCACAAGGCTATTCGGCTAGGGCCTGCGCACCTACAGCTTTTTCCCTTCCGCTTCTAATCGCCGAGAAATCCCCGCCCCGCGGCTCTGTCGCTCGCGCTGGAAGAAGCGGAAGAAGATGGCGCTCACCAGGTGGGTTGTTGATTCGGATCCTCAATACGGAAAGATCGGGGAGTACCTACCTTTTTCTTTTCTCTACCCATACTCTCCCGGCGGCGGCCCGGCCTGGGGCACAGAGTGACGTGTTCTGAGACCGTGGTGAGGCCCTCCCGCCAGCCACCGCGGTGACTAGGCCTCATCTAAGCCGGGGTCTTTCCCGGGGGGTTTCCGGGTTGAGATCGCCTTCTCAGTGGGGCCAAGAGCTGGGCATGGCCTCGCGCTGAGGACTCTGAAGTGGTTTTCGCGTAAGGATCCGTCGGGCTGGAGAGCGCGCCGAAGTCCCGCAGCGAGGGCGGATGCGGTGCCGCTCGGGGCAGCGACTGGGCATCCGGGCTGTGCAGCGCGCTGCCGGGCAGTGTCTGCGGGGTGTCTTTTGCCTTTCTCCCGCCACTCTTTCCTTAAACAAGGGTTTCTGAGAAAATAAAAGGGATGGGGGCGAGCTGGACCGGGATTCTAAATCGGCCTCAGCACTAACTCCCGTCTGGTAATGCGCGGTTGCTCTACGCTTTCACTCTGGAGTTTAGAATTTCTTCAGTTGGATAGAACCACTTGAGATCTTTGCGGTTCACAGTTGCCTTGGTTACCATTTATAAGGTGCTCCCTGTTTTTAAGAAAAAGATACTCCAAGTGGGAGGTTCCAAGAAGTTACATAACTTCTAGCCCGCGACCTTGCTGCTCCATTTGGGTAGAAAAACTTTCCACGCGAAGTCAACAGGACAGCTTTGCTGTTAGAGAAGATCCAAAGAAGGCAGTCAGTCGCTTGAGGACATAAGCTTGAGCCCCCTTCACGCCCTTTCTTCTCCTCTAAGGTGATTTTCCTGGCTGATAACAGTTACCGTTAGGAAAAGTTTTAGTCACAGGAAATTAGCTTTGGGTGACATGCTCTCTCCAAAGAGCTGTGGATAGAGGAGGAAGTCTCCACCGTGAGGCTGCGGTGAAAGTGGGGTGCTAGAGGCATGCAAACAACAGAATACTTTTTCTGTATCGTGTTAGCCAGTACAAAACTGCATGGGGTGAGCTGTTTTGACTGAGGAGTTTTTTAGTAAATGCTGTAGGCAGCAAATGTTTTGACTATGTCATAAGGGAAGAATGGGTGGGAAAGGTGGAGTGTGAAGTGGACACACAGGAACAGTACTAGAGATGTCGTTGATAGAGTGTGCTTAAAGTTGGAAGGACAGAATGCAGTCTCTAAATGGCTAGTCTTGGAGACTACGTAGCTTTCTGAATTCTATAAGCTGCCCTAGCAAAAGACTAACCCATGGAAGAGGCAATCGGTACATCAGTTTGTAGACAATGGGGCCGATTGAAAATCAGCAGTCACTCTTGTGAGACTGAGATGTCAATAGTGTAATCTGACATTATCTCCAGATACTGTCAGAATTCAATTAGGAAACACATCTGTTATCTTGGGTTGTTTTGATTGTTGAGTGAAATAACAAAGCTTTGTTGTATCGCTGCACTTCATACCATCATGGAGCTTACAGCTGTAGCAAGACAAGCAGCCTACATATGACAGAAATTTTTGTTTAACTTAAAAAATAATGCATTCAGTTTGTAAGTGCTAGGGATAAAGGTTTAGAGAGTGATTCAAACACTTGGGGTAAAGTGCGTATTTTCTATAGAGTATTCAGGAAACAAGCCAGATGTAATTGAAAAGAAATGTGAATGCTAAGGTGCAAGTTACTAAAAGATTTAGGGAAGAGTTTTCTGTAAAAACATGAAAAGATATTCTTAATAAATAGAATATTTCATGTCAAAGAGAATAGCAAATGTAAAGATCCTGAAATGGCTTGCTTAAGTAAAGGCAAGAAAGCTGTAGGAACAGAGAGGGGTAAGGTGAGTTTATTTCCGTTGGCAAATGTTTAAGAAGCTCATGTGGTCAACAGGATGAAAGAAGCAGAAGACACTGATTCCTGTCCTCAGGTTGTTCACAGTTTAGTGAGAGGACAGGTAAATGAAAAAGATAATTATGATGCAGTGACATAAAGGTTCTAGTGGTTAGGCAGAGAGTGTAGACTTGAGGTGTAGACAGGGGCAGTGAACTCAAACTGGAGGAATCTAGCTCCAAGTGATCAAACATTATGGAAAACATGGGCAATATCGTGGTACAATGGCATCTAATTCATGGTTGTTCTCATTTAGTGCTTATCATATAACCTCATGCAGTAAATAATTTTCTTTGATCTGTCATAGATGATAAAAAAGGTTCAGAGAGGTAAGTAATATAGATATATGTTTTTAAGTAGGATGGTTAGAATTTGAACGCTGAGCGCTTAGTGATCATATTAACTGACCTTCCCAGACTGAATTGGATTCTGCAAATATATATACTGCCTTATACTCTATAGTTTTCCCTTATCATTTAATGTGTCTACAATTTTGGATTTGTGTAATCATTTGCCTTTCTCCCTTAAGAGACTACATACATTTAAGAATTTGAATTTTTCCCCCCATCACATATTCCTCTGGAAAGCTTTATTTTTTGATACTTTGGGTATCATTGTAATAATATTCATAACAGCCTTAAAGGTATTAAAAAATTAATAAGTAGAAAGATTATTTCTAATCTTTAAAACTTCTGTTTTCATTCTTCGGCCTCTTTTAAGTTTTAAATTGCATTCTGAACTAAATATAATGGCCATAAACATTGGGAAAATATGCTTAAATTTGTAGCTTGTGTTTTTTTATTTTATCTCCCTTATTGTTACATTCAGTTTTAACTCTTACTCTTTTGTGTTGACACTAAATAAAAAATATAATAATAGGAAAGATATTTAGAAAACCATATACTGGGTAGTTGGCCCCTGTCCATTTGATAATTGAGAATTATACTTGTTAAAGAAAGAAATACGGAAGCATAAAAACCCAATAGCTTGTATACTATTTTTTAATAATTCTTTTATCTTCTACAGCTTTTTACCTGCACCTACTCAGCTATCTCAGGACCAACTTGAGGCTGAGGAAAAAGCAAGATCGCAGAGATCCCGGCAAGCCTCACTGGTATCCTCCCGTAGAGAGCCTCCTCCATACGGGTACAGGAAAGGTTGGATACCTCGGTTGTTAGAGGTAAATATGGGTGTTTGGTTTTGAATATATTAAGTTGAGCCAAAATTTATTTTAGCATGCTTGTAAAAATAAGTTTAAACCCTGAAGTCTATTGTTAATACTGCAACTGTGATAGAAATTCTCTAGGCACACTTTCCTCAGACAATTCATGTTCTTCTTTGTGCTTTTCGTCGCTGGTTTGTGATCACTAGGAAACTGTGCCATGTTTTCTCTTGTGCACATTATCAGACATGTACAGAAGGAACCAACCTGCCCTTTATAAATCTAGGGTTTACATCATTTTGAACAGTAATGGGAAAATAGGAGGTAAAAATAAAAGCGTGATCAAAGTGGTTTCTGTTTGTTTACCTCCCCTTGTGCTACCCCTTAATACCACATAACCCTGAAGAAACAGCCTTCCCCCAGGGAAAACTCAATAGCATTTCCTTTGTTTGTTTCTTTCTCTCCTGTTTTCTTATCTTCAGATTGAGAATGTTAATACATGCATGATACACAAATTAGATACATTTTTAGGAAATATGATAGGTAAAATCTGATGATTGATTTGAGAGGAAGAAGGAAAAATATGGAATTATCCTTTTATGCTTCCAGCTTATTGCCTAAGAACAAACTTTGTGACAGCATCTATTCTCCTAATTATACAGGATCATAGATAGCTGTTCTTTTTCCCTAATTTGTTTATTCTTTTCCCTAAACCCAGGCAAGCGTTTCCATACTTAACCATCTTCCTTATCTAGGGGGAAAGGCAAACATTTGAGACTTAAATATTTTTTCTTGCACAAGATTTCCAGTACCATCAAGCTTTTATCTTTTCCCTCTCCCAATATACATTCTGACTCCTTGGGGTTTTTTTCATGTCCCAAGAAATATGTGTACCCTATTAAAAATTGCAACTCTGCAAATTTGTGAGACCCTGTCTCAAAAATAGGTAAATTTAAAGTGAGCTGAGGATGTAGCTATGGGTAAAAGCCCTGAGTTGAATCATTGTTCCCCCATTTAAAAAAACAGAAATGCTTGCACCATTCCTTTTTATACCCTGTTATTTGTATTCTATCATTATTATTTCCTATATTTTATTGTTACATGTTTGTGACTTCCCAAATGAGAAGGAATAGTTGCATTTTTTTCATTTATCTCCAAGAGGTGATCACAGGATTTGAGTAGAAACTTGTTACTTAGACTCTTATAGGAAGCCATCTGTGTTCTCATTCCCAAACACCATGTTTTCTTCCCTGCCTACAAGCCTAGAGAGCCTGGAAGGTGAACACCCAGGCAGATCATGTCTTACCTAACATACTCCATTTTTCTCAGTTCTCTCATCTTCATGAATTCCAGTGTGAGAAGACTAGACTTAGTGTGGTTATTAAGGGATTTCTGCTGTTGCGTTTCTTCTCTGTCAGTGCATTATTTGTGAAAAGCAAAGCAAAATAAAAGATCCTTGAGGAGGCTGCGATACCTTCTTAGCTGAAGCAAAAAGATAGTGATTGGCATTATCTAATTGAGAAGTTGGTATTTCTGTTGAGATAGTGCAAATAGTCTTTTTTTTTTCCAGATTACAGAACTTGGGTAGCAGGCCTCATTTTATATACAATAGAATATCATTCTTTCATTTCAACTTTATAGCATTTAGTTGCCACTATCTTAAAATCTTATGATTAGCAAAGGTCTCACATTGATCCTGGTACAACAGAAAAATTGATGTAGCAAGCTAATCTGGAAATACTGTGGGTGCTTTGAGGGGAGTGAATGTTCCGTAGAGGAAGGCATTTTGTTCTGTTTTTCAAAGTAAAAGCTGTGATTTTCTGGCAAGCTTAATGACCACATAATGCTACATCTACCGTTCAGAAGTGCTTATTATAGTTGAAGAACTCTAACAAATTAAGCATGTGTCAGATTGATGGTCTGGGTACAAGAAATGCTTATTCTTATGAATGCTTTAACTATTTCTGCCTAATTTATAAGAAAATACATCTTCTGTTGGTGTCAAATTTTTTCAGATCTCCTTTAGCAGATAAGCATATTATACCTAGAAACTCATACAATTTTTTAAATTAAACTCCAGTCTAAGTGATTATTTCAGTGTTTTTTTTTCCTGTTATTCTTAGCCATACAGGTGAAGTATCTCTTACTTGAAATACCTGGAAACAAGTATTTCTGACATTAGAGTTTTACATATTTTGAAATATTTGCATAGATTTTACTGTTTGAACAGTTTAGACTTGGATAATTCAGAAATCCAAAATCTGACACTTTTGAGGCTTCATGTTGGTACTCCGAATTTTAGATAAGGCCTATACTCAACATATCTGATTGGACTTTTTTTCTACTAAGTTATTTCACATTAGTAGAAAATACAAAGCTTTTTAGAGTTTAAAAAAAAAAAAAGCTTTAGGTTCAAGTCCTGCATATGCTAAATATGAGACCTTGAAAAACTCTTAATTTTTCTAGACCTGAATTCTTTCTATATGAAAGTAAGTGTGAGTTATATTTTGTACATTAAAAAAGTACTAAATAGGCTGGAAGGCCAGCATAGCAGTTAGAGCACTTATCTAGCAAGCACAAGTCCCTGATTTTGATTCTCCAGCACCTGAGCTTAAGGCCAGCCTGAGCTGCATAGTGAGTTCTGGACCAGCCAGCCTAGACTGCAGAGAGAGACCCTGCCTCAAGGTGGGGGGACAGGGGCAAAACAGCTGAGCAATTACTACAATATTTTAAAAACTATTTAAATTACATTTTGTCCTAGTAGATCTCAAACTTGTGATCCTCCTTCCTCAGCGTACCTCAGTGCTGGGATTACAGGCACGTAATATCTTGATCCAGCTTCATATGCTTATTTGATGATATACTTTTTTTATATTAAAAGTCACTGACAGGATACTTAGCTTGTTCTAATTTAGAAGTCTTACTGTTTTGTCCTAAATAATTGTATGTATTCACTGTATTGGTATGCTTTCTCATTAGGACAAAAGACCTGACACCCTCAACTTAAAGGACAAGAGTTTTGTTTTGGCTCAGAGATTTCAATCTGTGCTTGTCTGGTTCCAAGGCAGAAACATCACAGTGGGATGGTGTAGTGGAGTAGAGGTTCTTACTTCACAGTGGGCAGGAAACAAAACACAGAGAATGCTATATTCTATCCTTTGTCAACCTGACACCCAGACACATTCCTGAATTCCAAATAAAGGTACTAACCTGTTCATAATGCCACCAAACATGATATAGCTTTCCTGTGTACAACTGAAAATAGCATTTCCAGCAAGTCTGTCCAGTACCAGCATTGCTCAAAGGTTCAAGTCCCATGCCTTAACTCTGAGATCCAGTGCAAACTCTTGGCTGTGAACCCCTACAAGATTAAAAAATAGTAAGTTTAATGCTGCCCAGATAAAACAGGCAGAGAGTAAACTTAACATTCCCTTTCCAAAAGAGGAGTAGGGGGATAGATAGGAATCAGAACAAAGATTTAAAATCCAGTAGGGCAAGTGATAGATCCTGTCACTCCATCTATAACATCTGGGCAGTGGTGGTGAGGTATCAGTTCCAAAGGGTGTGCCTTTACCTATGGCCTTGCCAGTTGCAGCACAAATGGCCGTTCTATTGGGCTGATTCTCTTGCTGTCTGCAGCCTTTCCTCTGCAGATGTTCCATATTTTTGGCTTTTCCAACTTGACTGCAACTTTGGCTTCACCCTCACAGATTCACACCATTACCATCTTAGGCTCACAGCAGGGACTGTGATCTTAGGGCACATTATCTGGCCTCTTAGGCCTTCTTTTGAAGTCTGAGTAGAAGCCTGCATGACCCCATGTTCTTGCATTTTATGTGTGTCCCCAAGTCAGCATCATGTGGACCAGCGTCTGCTGCTTCTACATAGAGTAGCCTGACCCTTTTGGACCACAGCTGCAGTGTCCTTTCTCTGCTCTTGTCTTGGTGAGTGTGGTAAAACAAATTTCAGAAAATCAGTTTCTTAGGTGGCCTTTTGTAAGTGAGGGTCTCTTTCTAGATAAAAAGTGTGAGCTGTTGCACTCTTGAGCTTGCAGTAGGTGGACTCTTGCTTGATTCTTGAGATGCCTTCAAGGCAGTCTTTCATATCAGAGCTCAGTTTCTTTTTCATGGTACTTACTTTTTTCGGTCGCCACATCTCCTTTGTCCCCAGTTTTACCCATGCTTCTTTTCTTGCCAAACTGAAAATTTTTGAAATATTTCTGCTCTACTTCTTGCTTCCGGTTCTCATTATAAATTTGGATAAAGAATGCCAGCAGTATTCGTGCCACAGCCTGAATTTTAGGCTGCCTTACCATCTCTACTGCCAGATCAGTTAGTCCACCATCTTTATTTTTTACATTTTATGTATATATATATATATATATATATATATATATATATATAAAATGTTTATATCGAACTTGAATATTTTGTGCACATACATATCCCAGAAAAATTTCAGTTCCTTCCCTTCCCCTTTCCGATACTCCCACACCTGCCCCCACACCATTAGCTTTCATCATTCCCCCATTTAATTCTATGAGATGACTGTGATCTGGGTTTCTCATACTAGAGAAGCCATTCAATTCTTAACCTTCTGTGTCTGACACATTTCTCATCCGTTTACCTACAAATGCCTCAAACCTATCTGTTTTTATAGAAAAGTAGTATATGTTTTGGTTTGCATTTTTCTAATGGCTAATAGTGTTGAACATTTTCTTATATATTTACTGACCATTTGAACTTGAGAATTGCCTATTCATTTCCCATGCCCATTTTTTCCTTTTTCCCCCCATTTTATTGATGAGAACATCATGCTTAGTGAAGTGAGTCAGAAGCAGACGTGAAACATCGAATGGTCTCTGATATAAGAGACCCAGATCACAACTCTTCTGGAACTTAAAACAAAAAACAAAGTGAAGCAGGGGGATAGGGTAGGGGAGGGAGGGAGGGGAAGGGAAGGGGAAGGATAAAAGGAGAGTGAGAAAGTCCTTGTCACCTTGACAAGATACGTATGTGCACAAAATCCTCAACTTCATGCCCATTTTTTTCAATCCGGTCATTGATTTGAGGATGTTTTTCTTCCGTTCCTTGTATATTATAGTTACACACCTCCTATCTGAGGTTTAGATGGTGAATATTTTTTACCACTCTCGATTCTGTCTTTACTCTGTTGATAATATCTTTTGCCATGCAGAAACTTTTTAATTTGAGATAATCCCATTTGTTAATTCTGGGGGGTGGGGGGGTTCTTTTCCTATGGGAGTCTTATTAAGAAAGTCTTTGCCTATACTTACATATTTCAGACTTTTGCCTAATTTGTCTTCTAGGAGGTTCAGTGTTCAGTTTTAATATCTAGGTCTTTGATCCACTTTGTTTTGATTTTGGTGCATGGTGAAAGATTTGTGTCTAGTTTCTTTAGCACTTGGATGTCCAATTTTCCCAGCACCATTTGTCCTTTTTTCATTGTGCATGCTTTTGGCTCCTCTGTCAAAGATCAGGTAGCTGAGAGTATTTGAGTTTGTCTCTGCATCCTCAGTTCTGTTCCACTGGTCAACCTGTCTGTTTTTGTACGTATAGTTTTTATAATTGTTGCTTTTGTACGTATAGTTTTTATAATTGTTGCTTTGTAGTATAGTTTGATGTCTGGAATCATGTTACCTCCTGACTTTGTTTTCTGACTCAGGATTGCTTTGGCTATTCTAGGTCTTCTTTAGTTCCATATGAATTTAAGCATTGTTTTTTACAAGTTATGTGAAAAAAAGTTGTAGGTATTTTGATAGGAATTGTATTGAATCTGTGTATCAGTTTGGGCAGAATAGCCATTTTGGCTATATTAATTCTGCCTATCTAAGAACAGGGGATGTCTTTCCATTTTCTGATGTCACCATCTTTAAATTCAGCCTCACACAAACTGTTATGACATGAGCAAAATGTAGACAGATTCTTCGCCAGAATGTAATATACATGGCCCTAGTCCAGTTCTTAGTATAGTCCTCTCATTTCCATATGAAGCCTTCTGAGCTTCTCGCCTTTACAGTCCATATCCTTATCAACATTCTAACCTGCACTTTGACTGAAACCACTCATCAAACTTTACAGCACACTAGGGCTTCTCTAGCTTTCATCCTCAAACCTTTCCCCTATAAACCAGTTATGTAGACTTCTAAACCATATAGGTACAGTTACAAGAACAATCCCATTCCTGATATCAGTTACCTGTAATAGTTGGCTTTCTTATTTCTGGGACCAAGTACCTGACACCCACAATTTAAATGAAGGGAGGTTTACTTCAGCTCACAATTTCATAGCATAGTTGGCTGGCTCCAAGGCAGAAATGATGATGATGGAAGAATAAGGCAGAGCAGAGGTGCTCACCTTGTTGCAACTGGGAAGTCGAACATAGATAAGGAGCACCAGAGAAGAAGTGTCTAAGGACCAGATAGAGTCACCAAAGCCAAAACCCACCCCAAACATACCCAGAAGTGTACAATACTAATCCTCAAGCCAGTCAGGTTGACAGTGAAAGGTTAACCATTACAGCCACTGTATTAGAAATGTGAGCCCAGTATAGAGGTGTGCACCTCTAGTTCCAGCTACTGGAGGAGATGAGACAGGAGGTTCATTTAAGCCTAAGAGTTTTAATGCCAGCCTGGGTGGTATTGTGAGGCTCTCTTAAAAAATATACATACATGCCATATATTTTGGGCTGGAATGTAACTTAGTGGTAGAATACTTGCCTAGTGTGTGCAAGGCCCTGGGTTCAATCATAGCTCGGAAAGAAAGAAATTTTTAATTGCATTTCTTCCTCCTCCTCTTTTTTGCTTCTCACATAATATTGAATAAATTGTTATATTAACAAAACCTGATTCTGGGGCTGGAGGAATGGCTCAGCAGTAGCGCTAACTGTCGGAGTTCATTCTCCAGCACCACATAAGCTGGGTATGGTGGCACACATCTGTAATCCCAGCATTTGGGAGGCTGAGGCAGGAGGATTGCTGTGAGTCCAAGGCCAACTGAGCTCCATAGTGAGTTCAGGACCAGCCTGGACTACAGAGCAAGACTCTGTCTCAAAAAAAATTATAATAACATAAAAAATAAATAAAACCTGATTGTAAGTATGCCGTGTGTGTGTGTGTGTGTGTGTGTGTGTGTGTGTGTGTGTGTACATATTTACTATTTATGTGTGCATTTATGTATGCTTATTTAGATTTTTGCCATGGCTTAGAAGAGTATTTATGATTTGGTGTTTGTGTATGCAGTGTGTTTGTCAGCTCCTCTGTCCTCGGTCACCTGAAGCCTCATTAGAGTGTTGTTGCCTGGACTGTTTTGTTTTGTTTGGTTTCATTCTGTTTTGTTTTCTTTGAGACAGTCTATGTAGTCCAGGCTGTTCCTGCACTCATTTGGTAGCCTAGGCTGGCCTTTAATTCTAAGCAATCCTCCTGCCTCTAATTCTGAGCAATCCTCCTGCCTCAGCCTCCCAAGTAGTGGGATTACAGGTGTCTACTACCACGCCCAGGTTTGTTTCCTGGATTTTTGAAGCAGAGCCTTTATACTTGTCACTTTTCCTAGAAGTTGTTTCCATTGAGGAGCATGTTGGCACATTGACTATAACCCTAACACTCAGGATGCTGAAGCAGCAGAACTGCAAGTTTTATACCAGTGTGTGCAACATTGCAAGACACTGTCTCAAAATAATCATAGAAATAAAATCCAGAAACTGGGCATGTAGGTCAGTGATAGAATGAATATTCTACCCTAGCATGTAGATTTCATCCTCAGAATGACAAAAAAGTGAAAAAGGCGAAAAAAAGTACATCCTTCAAAGCTTGCCATGACTAAATATTTTTGTTTGTTTTGCTTGTGTTTTGTTTTTTGAGACAGGATCTTGCTCTGTAGCCCAGGCTGGTCCTGAAGTCATTGTGGAGTCCAGGTTAGTCTTGGACTCAGGCAATCCTCTTGCCTCACCCTCCCAAGCACTGAGATTTCAGGCGCGCACCACCACGTCTGTCTTATGTGATACTGGGGAATGAATTTAGGACCTTGTGCTTACAAGGCAGACTCTTAACCACTGTGCCATTCCTCCAGCCCACATAATTAAATTCTTATCATTCATGCTTTACCTCGCTTATTACTTCTTTACAAAGGCTACCCTAAACACCTTTATTGAAAGAAATAGCTTTTCCCGAGACCTCATATTACAATACCTGTGGCACTTACCAGAAACCAAAGAATATTTTTAATTTGTTTGTGTTTGTGATTCATATCATGTATATTCATTTAAGGGAGTTGTTCCATATATAAATAATATCTTGAACGTTTTTGGTCTCTCTTTTCTCCCATCCCTATCCTCCCTCCTAAAGAATTTTCTTTCTTTTTACTGACTAGTGTGTTAAGTTCCACAAGTTCAGAGAACTCTTTTTTATTTATATTACTAAGTGTCTGGTATACTAGTAATTCATAGGGATTTGCGGAATAAATGAATATATCTTAAATCTCTAATTTCTGTTTTCTTTAACCATATAGGATTTTGGAGATGGAGGTGCTTTCCCAGAGATCCATGTGGCCCAGTATCCACTGGATATGGGACGAAAGAAAAAAATGTCGAATGCATTGGCCATTCAGGTGGATCCTGAAGGAAAAATTAAATATGATGCAATTGCTCGACAAGGACAGTCAAAGGACAAGGTAATCTCTTAGTGACTTTTTTTCTTCGTTGATAAATATTTTGTGAAGGGTTTTTTTTCGTTGAAATGATATATGTCTTGCCATTTGGAATATGTTAAAAGTGACAGTGAAGTCAGGTGTGTAGCTGGGTGTAGAGGACTTGCTAGGTTCAGTCCTCAGCACTAAAGAGAGGGAGCAGTGATGCATGTTTAGGTTAACTTGAGTGTCTAGCAGTGACTTTGTCTTTGGAAATTCTCCATAAATTGGTGATAGCTTTTATACTTAGAATTTTTATATTTCGGAAACAATCATAGTACTAACCATTCTAAGTATGCTAACAAAATTCTAAAAGTACATAATCCTAGCAAAATCAACTTTATTTTTTTTGTTTGTTTGTTTAATGCTGGAGACCAAAGTCAGCCTCACAGGTGCTAAGTAAGCCCTGTAACTCACCCACATCTCCAGCTCAAAATCAACTTTTAATTTTTGTCTGTAATTTCTTCTAACTTCCTCATGTACATAGAATACTTACATAGATAATTCTTTTGTTTACTTATTTAACTTAAATTTTACTTATGAGATACTGGGGTTCAAACAGGTCTTTACACATGCCGAGTTTACATTCTACCAATAAACAGTAACCCAGTGTTTAATTCAGTAGTTCATTTGAATATAATTAAACTACACAAAGTCCTTTACCCTAAATTAAGTATACAGCTAGCATTTTTCCATTCCAATTTAGAATGACCCTACCTAACAAAAAAGAAAAAATTACTTAAAGTAATCTCATCACAAAGGAGCTACAATCAGAGCCAAGTAACTATTTACAAGAAAACTTAGTTTTCTTTCTTTGTAAATAAATACTTGGAATAAAACTAAAAAATTTTTCTTTAGAATTGATGGTATTGAGTGTAATACTTGAAAGCTTTCAGTACCTATCCTTTGCCTCTCTTTGTCCCAAACTTTTCATTTTGCCTCTGAAATAGCACTGAGAGCCTATCTGTTGCTCCTACTTTTTGGCTGTTGAGATTTTGGAAAAATGCAATCGTCAAATTTATATCTTGTATTTGAGCTCGCTTTCTCTATAATCTACTAACCATAACCCCTACTGTTCATCCTTCCTCATCTTGAATAAATGATTTTCCTATTTCAACACAAAGATAGAAGAACAATGTCTACTGTCTTTATCCTGTGCTTGTTTTCTTTTTCTTTCTTTTTTTCCATAAAACAATGTTTTATGTAACTGAAGGATTCTTTCTGGGACTAGTTAGTTGTTTTCACAAGAGAAGAGAGATCTTTTTTTTTTTTTTTTTTTAAAGAAATCCCTTCTCTGTAAGCCTCATGTTGCCAAGGGTATTCTGGTTCACAGTTCCACCTCTTTTCCTCTGAAACTTCACTATTAGTTAATCTTCTTGGCTGTCTTTCATGTCTGTTTTTCCTGGTGGCCCCTTCCTTCCTGTTAGACTTTCAGTGTGCTTGCTTATCTTTTGAAAGAAAAACTTGCCTATCTTCAAAGCCTTCTTTAGCTACCTCCTAATTTCCACCTAATCTTCTTCACTTTCCTGAAGCATCATGCAAAAGCTGGATTTGTTTGGTTTTTGTTTTGTTTCTCCTTCACCTCTCTTTTACTCTTTAGTTCACTTCAAAGTATGGCTTTACCTCAGCCAGCTTACTGAAGTGACTCTTAACAAAGATTTGTAGCTCTCCCCCCACCCCACCCCACCCCCACACACACACATTCTTTTCTGACTAATGAGGTTTATTTCTGTGGCTTGGGTTGTCACTCATAGAGGATGACTATTGAAGTGGCATTCTGCAGCCCAGTCTGTTTTTGTTTCTGTCGAGGCTCGAGTTTCTTATACTATATTGCTTAAATGAATCCAGTCTCAGATGCATAACTTTTCATGTGATTATGTGATATTCCCTACCTTGTGAATGGTGACTGTACTTTCCTAATTGCCTGTGCTAAATCCTTGTTTTCCCTTATCTTAATACAAAAAATTACACAATATTTTCTCATAATAAAAAAATTAGTGATACATAAATATGTACAGTCTTATCTGCTTTATTCTTATTTGCCAGAAATTACTTAACTGCAACAGTGTATATCATTCCAGTTTTTTGTTTTGTTTTGTTTTTTGGAGACCAAATCTCACTCTGTAGCCCAGGCTGGTCCTGAACTCACTATATAGCCCAGGCAGGCCTTGGACTCACGGCAGTTGTCCTGCTTCAGCCTTCTTAATGTTGGGATTACAGGCATGAGCCACCACTCCTGGCCTTATGTGATGCTAGGGAATTGAAGTCAGGGCCTTGTGCTTGCTAAGCAAGAGCTTTAACCACTGTACCGTTTCTCCAGCCCCTCATTCTAGATTTTTATTGCAATTTAGATCTTTAAGGATTTATAGTCTCAATTTACTTGTATATATACACTTAAAATACAGAATTTCTTACATGAGTGGCATTTTAATACCTGTAACTGCTTTTGACTTGTTTTACTTAATAATTTAAAGATTTTTATTGACATACGTAGGTCTACCTAAATTTTTTTTAATTTTTACTTTTGTTTTTTTATAATGTTATGGATTATACACAGGGCCTTGCACATGCTAACAGCACCCACCACTGAGCTACACTCCCAGCCCTTTATCTTTTTTGTTTTGTTTTGTTTTTGAGACAACCTTTCACTTACGTCACCTGCATAGCTTTGAATTTGTGATCCTCCTTCCTCAGCCTTGAGATTACAGGCATGTGACTCTGTATAGTGCTATATTTTTAAAGTATTGGTAGGTTTCAGTTTTGTACTTTTACAAGTAGTACTTAAGATCCAAATACAAGTATCTTTTCTGTACATTAATATTTATGTAAGATAAATATGAAATGTGGACTGAATCATAGCATATATAAATTTCATACGTGGCACACATTGTTCACTCTGGTTTTCCTGTTTGCCTCAGATCCTCCATCAATTTAGGAGACATGCTCTGTCTTACTCCCTTAACATTTCTCAACCATATTCCTCTCTCTGTTACTTACTTCAGGCCTTTATCATTTCATCTTTGATTTGCCACAGCAAAGTCTAAGTTTTATCTTGTTGCCATTTGTCCTGTCTGCCAGAAAAAAAGTTTCATACATGACTGTTTATTACACTTTTTCCTATACACATACACACACATACAAATATGCACATCTGAAATCCTTCAGTGTGTAAATGTCAAGCTCCTACAGCATGCTTGACCCCTCACTTACCTTTCTAGTCTGTCTTCAAAACACTGAAGTAAGAAAAAAAAAATAAGAGTTTAACCATTCTGTTTATTTTCAGTATAAATAATTACAGGTGGTTTTTAAAGAAGAAAAAACTTTCATTCATTCCCAGTAAATGTTTGCCATGAAGACCTCTTGCTATTCCACTTGCATTATGATATATCCTCTCTTACCTTGAAAACTTCTTATGGAAATTCTTCTTGCACCTGAAGAGCCCTACCTCTGTTCTTTGACAGAATTCTTTGTTTGGGATGCGGAGGGAGCATTGGCTGGGGAAGGAGCGAGTAACTGAGATTGGAGCCCAGGTCCTTTACCCTGAGCCCATTTTTCTCTTCTTGATTTTGACACAGGGTCTCACTAAGTTGCTAAGTTGCCCAGACTGGACCTAAACTTGTGATTCTCCTGCCTCAGCCCCTCAGAGCAGGATTTCATTGCTTTTGAATCAGCTTATTCTTCACTATTCCAGAATGTTCTCCCTGCCTCCCTGCTTTTCCTTAGGTAAATTGGATGTCCGTCCTCTCTCTTAGTGTGTATCATAGCAGTCATCACCCTTCGTTGCAATTATCCGTGCACTCGTGATCTACATCATTTGACCATAAGCTGTTTGAGGGTTGGATAATATCTCCCCCACACCCTTTATTGAACTTTTATGTCTGAAATTCAGGCACACAGGCATTCCTCAGTGTATTTTGGGTAAATGGTTGCAATTTGCATTGTATTAAAGAAAAATGCTACCTCCAAAATCAATAAGGAAGCATATTTAACTCTTGCAAAGAGAAACTCAGATCCCTATACCTTGAGGACATTTACCCGGCACCATGGAAGCACTGATTTGACTCCAGTGCATTTGTATTGGTGTATCTCTCCCTTATAGGGAGGTAGGTACTCTCTTTAAAAGTGTGTGCTACTCCCATCTGTTAGGAAAAAGCGACATTTTAGGGCAGTAATTTGGCATGGAAGTTGTATTATTTTGGATAACATAAAGGTTTGGCCTACGAAACCAAGAATTTTGTATGGTTGTAGGGAATGTCTGAATATTTTTTTTCTTCCTGTAAAAGCCATCTATAATTAGTAGTTATTTTTGTATTGAAGCTAGAGCCAGGCCCTGTGACACAGGCTTTATAATCCTGGCACCTTGAGAGAATTGCAGGTTCAGGCCCAGCCTGAACAATCTAGTGGCTTAGCGAGACCCTATCTCAAAGTCAGAAATAAAAAATAGGGGCTGGGAGAATAGCACAGTGGTTAGAGAGGCTCTGAATTCGATTTTCCAGTACTGCTATGCCAGGCATAGTGGTGCATGCCTGAAATCCCAGCTCTCAGGAAGGGTATTGAGACAGGATTGCCAAGAGTTCTAAGGTCAGTTTAGGTTGCATAGTGAGTTCAGGATTAGCTTGGACTACAGTGAGACCCTATATTAAAATAAAAAAAGAAAAAGAAAAGAAATAAAAACTGGGTTAGAGATGGAGAGATGGAACTCAATGTGGAGGCCTAGGCTCAATCCCCAGTACCACCAAAAAAAAAAAAAAAGTATAGACAAAACTAAACTATGCCATCAATATTTTGATCAAATAAGGTCTCTAAAGCTTCAATTAATTCGTTTGTATAGTGAAAAGCCGCACATGTTTTATCCATATTGCTGCTGCTACAATTAAACCTGAAACTAGTAGAGAAGTATCACTGTCGGTTCATATAACATTTTATTTTTGTTCTTTTTTTAACTAAAAGTGTTTAGATTAATGCAGGAAGTTTTAGAACATATTTAATACACAACTTCAGGGACTGGTGGTATAACTTAGTGGTTAAAGTGCTTGCTTAGCAAGTACAAGGCCTCAGTTTCATTCCCCAGCACCACATAAGCCAGGCATCCTGGAGCAAGCCTGTGTAATTCCAGCAGTCAGGAGGCTGAAGCAAGAGGATTGCCTTGAGTTCAAGGCTAGCCAGGGCTACGTAGTGAGTTTAGGACCAGCCTTAACTACAGAGTAAGATGAGACCCTGTGTCAAAAAAAAGGCTAAGTATCTACCCATTACATGTCTGTGTCATTGGTACATTTGAGGGGGACACTTACTGACTGTTCAGAACTGTCTTGAGGTTTGTATAGTGTTTAGTATAACTAGCACTACCTATTCAGTGCAGTTGTGTCCCCACTGTACTCCTATCATCTGAACCAGAAACACTCTTACATTTACAGAATAGAGGAGCTGGAGATGGCAGTGATACCCTGTGTGGAAACAATTAGTTTTACGGGTTAAAAGGGTAGGAATTGACTACATATTGTACAAAATGAAATTTTAAAAAATTCATTATAATTCAATGACAGACATGCAGAGTTTTTGAAAGATAAAAACAAAATCTATTGGATTTTTTAATTTACTGGATTTTTGAATTTGTACTCTTGTGTGAAGATTTCTGAGTTATCCCTAAAGGATCTGATATTGTTTACAAATCAAGTAGTTCTTGTTAAAATAATAAAGAGCAAGAACAAAAATGCTCACTTTTTAAGTATAAGATATAAGAAAAATAAGTCAAGATTTTAAGAGAAAATATTCCAGAATAAGTTTAAGACCATTGATCTTAGTACATGTAAAGTAAGTACTTTGTATAAGACTTGTTGTTGGTACAAAAATTGAAAAGAAAAAGGTTTCTTAGAATAAATACTGAGAGAATTAAATGTTTTTTTTTAAGTTTTTCAGCTAGGAACTTCGATGATATATCTTTAAAGGTCCTAGATATTCATTTTTCCTTCTAAAGTACTTTCATAGAAAATGTTACATACATCGTACTACTTAAAATTACTTAAAAGAATGCCTTGGGTTGGAGGAATAACTTAGTGCTTAGCGTGTTTGCCTTTCCCTAAAGGCCCTGAGTTGATTCTCCAGCACCACATAAACAGGGTGTGGTGGTCTTGTAATCCTAGCATTGCTGAAGCTGAAGTTGGAGGATTGTAGTGAGTTCTTGAGTTTGAGGCCAGCATGGGCTCTCCCTAGTGAGTTTAGGACCAGCCTTGATTACAGAGCAAAACCCTGTTTCAGAAAAAAAGAATACCTTTAACTTGTCACTTAAAAAAAAAAAAAGATTTCCATTTGTCTGGCAAGCACAGGCCTTGAGTTCATTCCCCAGTACCATGTAAACCAGGCATGGTGGCATATGCCTGTAATGCCAGAACCAGGAGGTTAAGGCAGGAAGATTGCTCTGAGTTCGAGGCCACCTTCTACATTGCAGGTTCAGGAGCAGCAAAACTGTCTTTAAAAAAAAAAAAAAAACTTAAACTGGCTCCAGTCCAGTTACTTGTTTATATGGTTTTGACAAACTAGCTAGCCTAAAGATACGTGGTTTCTGGCCAGGTGGATATGGTGATGTTTCCCCTTAGTCCCAGCTCCCAGCTCCGCTGGAGGGAAGGGAGGAGTGTTGGCTGAATCCACAGATTTAAGGGGAGCCTGGGCATTGTGACAAGACTTTGTCTCAGTAAAAAGAGGGAGAGGAGAGAGAGTTGTCTTTCTTTCTGTGTGGTCAGCATACTGATATCCTTGCCCTTTGAGTCAGTTTAGTTCTTTGCCAGTTTTCAGTAAGAATTGTCTGTTTTGCAAATGAGTTAACTGCTTTATTTTATTCACAAAGCTCATTTATGCTCCTGCCTTCAAGAGTATATTATATTTTTCAGATAGGCCTCCCCAGCCCTACTGCCTACTGGGATATACTGACTTTCTTCAGCACATTTGGTTTTGTGCTATAAAAATTGGGGGTTTTATAGTTAATTACCACAGAGGAATCTTGTTCTTCAGATGTCCTTCAGTCAGCCTTATGAGATGCTAGAATCTTACTGATGCTCATTTAAAGGGTTATTAACTTTGGAATACCCAAATAAGAAGCAGCAAATGGCTCTTGTATGCTAAATTAGTGTTGAGGCTTTATATTGAACATAGATGGCTACCAGGGAGCCATTTACTGTTGGGTCTTTTCCTATAATAATTTCTATAGTGGTTAACTCTTCATAGTCTTGGTATTATCTTCTACAGTTTTGTTATATAATTTTTATTATGTTGTGATACAGATTTTTCTATTCTGAAGAAGTGAAACTTTGTGGTCAGTTAGTAGTTATATGGTCTTAATATTGAGAGACCCTTATTCTTCTCACTAATACTAGTTTTAGGGTCCCTTCCAAAATGAACATTCTGAAAGCATGCTGGCACCAATAGCTCATATGTAGTACATCTTGTGCTAAATCTACACTTCCTTACCTGGTTCCTCTTCTCATTCCTTAGCAAGACAAGCTCAAGTTTTCAGTCTGTACCTATGGGTAATATTTTTTTTTGAGAAATCAGTAACTTATATGGAAAGTTCTCAGCCATAATGTTCATCCAGAATTCCAGTTAAAGGGGAAACTAAGGAATTTAGAAATAATATGGCTATCATTAGTGAGACCCCCACCTTTTAAGAAGAATAAAAGTTTTTTGTTTAGTTTTTGAAATTGAGTATCACTGAACTCACTACTTAGGCCATTCTGGCAAGTACCATTGGAGTATAATAGAGCATCTCTAAAATTTATTTCTCATTCATTTGTGCAAAAAATACTGTCTACTTACCACCTGTGGACCAGGCGTTGTTCCAGGCACTGGGGACACTGGTGAATATTCTCATCACCAATGGGGAAATAACCCACCTCATACTTCGGAGAGCTGTTGCCCAGGTTTAATTAGCTAATATATTTAAAAAGCCAAAAAAGTATTACTCAATAAATATTAGCTATTATTATTTTTGTTATATTAATGAGTAAGATAGATAAGTAAACTAGATAAATTTCACACTGTTAGCAGTTCTTTGAAGAAGGTAGTAATACTGTGACTTAGAATGAATAGATAGGAGTTGCTGCTTTAGTCAGCATAGTCAGGAAGCCTCACCAGTTCAGCCCTTTGATCTGAGACAGGAAGATTAAAACCTCACTTTTTTGTTTGTTTTGAGTTGTGCCCCAGGTTGGTTTCAGACTCACAGCAGTCCTCCTGTCTCAGCCCCCCATGTGCTGGGATTACCAACGTGTGCCACCACCTGTGGTTATGGTGCTGGGGAATGAGCTGGGGTCTTGCACTTGCTAGGCAAGTGATGTAACCACTGTGCTGTTCCTTCAGCACTAAGACCTCACTTGAAGACCAAGAACAGCATGGAATATTCAAGGAACAGAGGCATGAGTGAAGGAGTGAAAATTATAAGGACAGCTTCAAGCTGTGCAGGCAGCCAGTTCAGATCAAAGAAGCCATAAAGTATCTTGCTCCATTGGAGTAGGAAATTAGGAGTAATATCGTTCTTTTGAACAATTTTTAAAGGATGTCATTTGGGCCAGGCATGGCAGCACATAACTGTAATCCCAGAACGTTGAGAGGCTGAAACAGGAGGATCATAAATTCAATCCTAACCTGGGGGATTTAGTGACTTAGGGAGATCCTGTCTCAAAATAAAAAAGGGCTGAGTAATGTAGCACAGTGTGAAAGCCCTAGGCTCAATCCCCAGTACTGCAAAAAATATATGATTATATATATATATATATATATATATATATATATATATATATAGAATATAATTATTAATATGAGATTTTGGCTTATAGTAGTAAACCATTTTCTCCCATAGAAATTTTTCAAAGAATACAAATGACCAGAAATTTTGTTTTCTTTCATATTCATAAGTTGTCCTTCCTTTATGTGTGTTAAAAGAATTTTTAACTCAAGCATTGACATCTAGAATGCTTGTTATATTTAATTTTACTCTAAGTTTTTATGAAAATATTCAAGAAGTATAGATGGACGTGCAAATAAATAGCAGTCTGTGTGTCAGAGGACCTGCCTGAAGGAAGCTATATTGAGCCTAACAGAGCTCAGACCACAGTCCTAATTTGAGTATATAGTAAGTTATGTATCTAGAATATATTTTGTTTTCTCTCTCTCTCTTTTTTCATTTTTGTCTTCTCATGAAGAAAATTTTTTTTTGTTTTTTGTTTTGTTTCACTGTGGCACTTGTTCATTTTCTTAGTCTCTGAATAGAGTCAGTGCCAGAAAAGAGAAACATCATAAATAGGACAAGGTCAATGAAATTTTCTAGGCCCAGTGAATTTGGAAATTATTTGGTAACCTGACATAAATTCTGATGAGTTTTTAATCCAAGATAATGGTGCTATAGGCACTTTATATCATCATTAATTTCAAGTCCTAGTGAGTCTCAAAAATAGAGATCACTGATGCATAAGATTTTGTTGGCACAATTTATTTGGATACTGACTTGATTAGAAGATTCAAATAATTTAAATGCATGGGGTCAAGGGAAAATTAATAACTTTAAGCCAAGGCAGCAATTTGTGTATATAATTTAAGCTTCCTTGGTTTTAAAATCTAAAATATAAAACTGAGTGTCCTAAATTTATAAGTATGCTGAGAGGACATGTTGACATCTGAAACGACTTATTGGGGTTACATCTTTCCATTCTCTGCTTTTCTTAAGTCTGCTTGTTTTTGAACATTTTAGGTCATTTATAGTAAATACACTGACCTGGTTCCAAAAGAGGTTATGAATGCAGATGATCCAGACCTACAGAGACCTGATGAAGAAGCTATCAAAGAGGTAACTAGGAAATTATATGTGTAATTATCTTAGATAACTCCTTACATTTTGATTAAACTTTCAAACCGCTCAATGCAACATGTGTTATTTCAGATAACAGAAAAAACAAGGGTAGCTTTGGAGAAATCTGTGTCACAGAAGGTTGCTGCCGCCATGCCAGTTAGAGCTGCTGATAAACTGGCTCCTGCTCAGTATATCCGGTATGAATCATTCCTGCGGGTCTTACTTTCATTTCAGTCTTGACTGTGGTATTCATTATCCTACATAGTAACAGTTACAAATGCATTATCATGAATAGTAACTTGAAGCCAGGTGACAATTTTTGCAGACAATTGAAAGTAAAATTCTGTAAAATACTCACTTTTAAATGTTAGCTTCATGCTACTCCCGAAGTATTTTTTGTTTTCTAACAGTTACTGTACTACATGATTTAAACTGCAAGTAGTATCATTTATAGTTTTTTATTTATATATAATGGACATTCTTATAATACTTTAAATTTTGAAAAGTGTCACTTAACTAAATCTTTATGTTGAGGGATGATTTTCACATGTACATACTAAGGGAAAAACTCGGAGCTTATAGGGCTGCTGTCATTATTCTTTCTCTGTTTCATCACCAATGATTAATCAAAAATTGCTAATTATAAGTTGCCTGCTGATATTATTATAAATGTTTTTTTCCTCAAAAACAGACTTATAACAAAATAGGTACAATTTTCTAGATTTAATGTCTGTGAAGCTGAACAATTTGACTTTCCACATTGATAAGTGGACAGTGGTGAATTATTTATAAACTAACTCCTAATTAACCTTTTGCTTATACTTCCTGATTTCTCTTAGGTCTTTTATCTCTGTTGCTGATTGTGCTAAGTATTTTTAATTTTCTGTTAATACTTTTTGAAAGGAATTGAAAATGTCTTAAAATTACACTAACAGAAAATACCTACTAACGCGTAAACTAGTTAATACAGATAGTTTTCATCTGCTTTGTCCAGATACACACCATCCCAGCAGGGTGTGGCTTTCAACTCTGGGGCCAAACAGAGGGTTATTCGAATGGTAGAAATGCAGAAGGATCCAATGGAACCTCCAAGGTTCAAGTAAGTAGATGGCTCCATGAGAATGAATTTATTCTTCAAAAAGATACTAACGGAAACTGGGCGTGGTGGTACAGGTTTGTAGTTCCAGCAGTCTGGGAGGCTGAGGTGGATAAATCACAAGTTTGGGTCCAGCCACTGCATCTTAGCAACTGAGACCCTTTCTCAAAATAAAAACTAAAAAAATAATGGGCTAGGAGTGTAGATCAGTGTGAGTGCCCAGGATTCAATCTCCAGAACAAAAAATGTGTGTCCATCAGTAGTGAATGGTTAAATAAATGTTGTGCATGGAATAGTACTGGGCAGTGAAAAAGGAACAAATTATTAATAATGTAGATAAATCTCAAAATAAGCCAGACAAAAATGAGTATATACAATATGATTTCATTCACATAAAATTCTGGAAAATGTAAACTAAATTAATAGAATGTATACAAGTAGTTGCCTTTGAGGAAGGAGAGGGGAGGAAGAGATAGGGAATACGCAAGAAACACAAAAACTTTTGTGGTTGATTGTCTTGATTGTGGTGATCGTTCCATGGGTATATTTTATGACAAAATTTAATACAAGTGTATGCCTTAAATATGTGTAGTTAATTGTCAGTTATAATAAGCTACAAATATATGGCTCTATGCAATGATAATATTGTGGCAGTGAGGTAAATAATGGTAGGGAAAGGGTTACCATGTTTTATTAATTCTTGAAGCCAAGTGATAGATGATTGGTATTCATTATACAATCTGTTTTTATCTGTGTTTGAAGCTTTATAAAATAAGGGGAGACTTGAGATATAAAAACTAAAAGAGGGAAAAGTATCATTTTCTGATTATGCTTTATTATTCAGGATTAATAAGAAAATTCCCCGGGGACCACCCTCTCCTCCTGCACCTGTCATGCATTCTCCTAGTCGAAAGGTATTCCTTGCAATAGTCACAAGTATTTTTTAACTAATCATTATTAATTTTATAAATAAGCTCCCTGTGCCAGTAGGTACATATTATCATGCTAATTATTTTTCTTTTTGTAATTATTTTTTTAAGATCAAAAATAGAGGCCCAGTCAAGACTGCAAAATAAGGCTCCTAGAGTGCTTATAGGAATGTATGTAAAATGTTAACTATTAGTTTTATTGGTAACGTGGACCTTGCTTTTAACAGCATGAAATGGATCTGCTTCATATGTAGAATATCGTAGGTATAGGAAATGTGTTCAGTATACATCTGCTTGGATTATGAATGGCTTTTAATTATCCAAAATAAAAGTCTTCATCTGAATGAAGTATGGAAAAATACTAGCCAGCATTTATGTGTCAAATGTAACATCTAAGTTTTTTTTTCCATTTTTTACATTATTACTAGAACCTATATGAGAGAATAGTATGTAGGACTGTGAAAACAAATAGAATATAGACCTTGAGAAAGTCCATGTCAGTGTTCATGAAGTGGTCTGTATAGAAAGATTGTACTGAGATTTTTAGCTGCACTGTAAATATAAAAATACCTTTTTCACTCCTTTCTCACTTCAGATGACTGTAAAGGAACAACAAGAGTGGAAGATTCCTCCTTGTATTTCTAACTGGAAAAATGCAAAGGTAATTGAGTTGTCATATTAGTCATTTTTACTGCTGTGATGAACTAGAAAACAGGAAAGAATTCAACCCTGGATAACTGAGTATTTTCAAGAAAAGTTCCAGGGGCCTGTGGTTAGAGGTCCATGCTAGAACCCATGTTTATTATGCTTGAGGCCCATTGTTTAATCTTTGGCACTACCACAAGAAAAGAACAACGACCAAAAAAAAAAAAATTGTGACTTTTTTGTAATGTAGACATGTTAGTACACTGGGCACATACATAACATGTCAGTTCTTTTAGTGTATTATAGTAATCAGATGCACATAGCAAGGAAATAAATAGAAAATAATATATCAGTTCAAGATGATATTCTTTATAGAACTCAAATATGTATCTAAAATGCTTCTGAAAGAAACCAGTCTCATTAATGATAGGAAAAACTAGCAGAGTAAATGTTTGGACATTTATGTTTTTAGAGCTTTAATTTTCAACTGCTTACCTCTGTTTATAACACTACAGGTTTGAAGTATTTAAATCCTCCCATTTTCTCCACTAAGCACCTGAGCTTCCAGGAATCATTAAGAATCTAAAATCAGGGTTATGTTTCCTGAATGCTAATTTCTGTATTCTTGGTCTTACAATTCTATTTTCCAGGGGTAAGGACACAACTGTAACCATGGACTAAATATAAGTTGTTCCTTAAATGAACTTACATACTTACCCTAAAACAAAAGGCTGGTCTGATTTGGGTTCGTTAGTATGTGTGTAACTCCGTGATCTCTTGAGCTAATTCTGTGAGACATTTTCATGGAGTAGAGGCCAACATTAGGGGTCCTAGACAGAAATCTAGAAAAATAAAGCTAAATCTGAAAATTACATGAATATTTAAGCACATTTGAATTATTAAAATGGTATACAGGATGTCGGAATATAAAATCTCACGTATCTACCAAGTCTTATATATTTTTTCATTTATATAAACATAGTCCAACAAGTCATTAAGACAGTACAGTAGGTTAAAACTGCCTGTAGACTAAAATGCTATCTTTGTATGACTACTATTTTTACTTGTAGAGCCAACTATTTGACTTACTTTCTTTTTGTTATAAAATACAGCTATTAACATACTATATTTTTCCAGAGCTTGGGCTCTTAAGTCCTATTACCTGAGTTTATATAAGTTGTTTTAACGTATAAAATTATTTTGATTTAATTTTAAATAATTATTGTAGCTTTTTTACGACTAGTATTTTTCTGTTTTTCATCCTAGGGTTATACAATTCCATTAGACAAACGTTTAGCTGCCGATGGAAGAGGACTCCAGACAGTACATATAAATGAAAATTTTGCTAAACTGGCTGAAGCTCTGTACATTGCTGATCGAAAGGTTGGTCTTTTAAAATTTACTTAATGTTGATAATAGGTAAACCTCTCGTTTACCTCAGATCATGTTAGTGTAGTTACAGTACTGAATACTTAGACTGGTCTATGGGATGTTCATCTAAGATAGCAAGTGCTACAGTGTTGCAGCTCTATACATGGTTCCAGCCTTTGTCCAGCTCTTTACATGATTCCAGCCTTTGATCACCCACCAGTACTGATGCAGTTCCCTTACGACATGCCAGAGTAATCATTCCCTGTCCTGATTCAGTGTTTTAAGGATTGCTAGATGCTTTTCTACATTTCATAATTTTTCTCTATTTTAGATGTAGATGTCCCCTAAAAAGGCAGTTGTAGGGAAGGGTAGGTAAACATTCTGATTAATCAAATGCTGTATAAAATGGCATCAGAAATACTATTAAGTATTATGGTATTGATTTATAACCTTCAGGTTCTCATGTGTTTATATCAGAAAATTGTGTCTCCTGAGTCACAACAAGTACTCTTACAAAAATTATCTCGAAAAAGGGCTGGAGGAGTGGCACAGTGGTTAAAGTGCTTGCCCTCCAAGCACAAGGCCCTGAATTTGATTCCCCAGTACCATGTAAACTGGGCATAGTGAGTTCAGAAGCAGCCTGGGCTACACAGCAAAACCCTGTCTCAAAAAAAAAAAAAAAAAAAAAAAAATCTCAAAAAACTAATCGCTAGCTAGTGTGAGCTAAGATAATGTGGAGTTATGGCAGGGGACTGCCTGGATCTGGGTCTTTATGTATACATACATATGTACATACATACACAAGTATATATATATAGTCCAGAGTGGTTTCTAATTCCTTGATTTAAGTTACATTCCTGCCCCAATTTTACAAGTGCTGTGACTGTAAGCATAAAACATCACACCCAGCTAACATGATTTTTAGATTGCTTCTGAAAATGTATTAACATTTGAATTAGATTTATTAGGGGTCACTATAGTTTCAACTACTAAAACATTCCCTGAGTTTAAGTCTTCTAGCAAGGACATTTTATTATTTTAATCAGCAATAACAAATACAAATTTTATTGATTGCTTTTACAAGCCCAATGTCAGTCAAGGAGTTAGATGACAGATGTAAATATTTATCCCATGTGAGTGTCCCACTTAACGTTTGACTTTACTCTCAGGCTCGTGAAGCTGTGGAAATGCGTGCCCAGGTAGAAAGAAAGATGGCTCAAAAAGAAAAGGAAAAACATGAAGAAAAACTTAGAGAAATGGCCCAAAAAGCCAGGGAGAGGAGAGCAGGGATCAAAACCCATGTGGAAAAAGGTATGGCATTCTCATTGTGAAGCTTACAAAGTTTTGAACAATATACAGTTGGCCTCTGCACCCAGAATCCATATCCACAGATTAAACCAGCTGTGGATTGAAAATAATAGTGGAAGGGAGGGAGAGCATCTGGACCTAAAATGTATGCTTTTTCCTATCAGATTCTCTAAAAAGTATAGCATATCATCGAATAATACTGCCTTTATATTGTAAGTAATCTACAGATGATTGATTAAAAGCTTACAGGATGATGTGTGCAAATTAAATGCAAATACTACTACATCTGACATAAAGGACTTGCACATCCATGGACTTGGGTATCACCAGTTGGAAGAGAGGGTCCTGAATATCAAGGGCCAACTATACTTTTAAACAATCACATTATTCAAATGATAGGCTTGATTTATTTTTTTCTTATGTTCCTGAAACTTAAAAAGGCAAATGAGATCTTCAAATGAGTAATCCATCTTCTCCAGGTAAGGTGGAATAATCCAGAATTTTTCTGTCTTAAAAGCTAATGTATTTTCTGATCATTAAAACTGCCAGTATTTTTTTCTCTTTGGATTTATTTAGTGATTTATATTTGTATTAATGTGAGTGAAAAGATGAATTGTAATTTTAATTCAAGAAAATTTGAGCATAGTTTTTGTTTCGCTATTCAATCCCAGACTGGTATAATATATATTCTTCTGTCCATTTAGTTCCTGTTGAGTACTCACTACTTGGAATATTTGTCTGCTTTGTTTTTTTTTGTTTGTTTGTTTGTTTGTTTGTTTGGTTTGGTTTGGTTTGGTTTGGTTTTGGTTTTTTGGTTTTTTGAGGGTTTTTTTGAGACAGAGTCTCAGGCTGGTCCTGAACTCACTTTGTAGCCCTGGCTAGCCTTGAAAACTTAAGCATTCCTCCTGCTTCAGTCTCCCTAATGCTGGGATTATAGCACTGAAGGATGATATACAGGAAGGTTTTATGAATGAAGGTGAGATACTCCTGTGTGTTGGTCTCTGGAAAAGCATGCAGACCCCACACTTGCCATATGTGGTGCTGGGAAAATCAAACTCAGGTGTCTAACCACTGAGATCCACCTCCAGCCTTGTTTGTCTATTTTGAAATGTGTCTGACTAAACTGCCAGGCCAGCCATTGAACTCACAATCCTGACTCAGTTCTCCCAGTAGCTGGGATGAAAGGCATATACCATTGTACCTATCTCAAGGTTCTCTCTAAACAGATTTTCTTCTGGACAATAGGGAAGGAGAATTTGGGATATAGCAGGCAACTTCCAATTACTACATTTTAAAACTAGTTCTATAGTATAATAGAAAGTAGTCATTACTGTGGAGAAAAAAAGACAGAAATATATCAGAGGGAGAGGGTGGTCAGAATAGGCCTCACTTCTGAGATACTAACATTAGCACACAAACGTAGAAGAAGTGAGGCATGGAGGTATGGAGAGAAAAGCATTCTCAGACTGAGAATTAAGCAAGTACCAACGCTCTGAGTTGAGAGTATGCCTGGTGCTCAAGGAAATGCGGAGAAACCAGTGTGGCTGGATTATAATGAGGAAGAGTCAGGTATGTGTCAAAGTAATCAGGATCAGTGGGAAGCCTAGTGACCAGCCATATTATATGTGGTCATTTAGCAGTTGTCGGGGCCCAACTTCTACTTTAAGTGACAAGGGAAACAACTGAAAGATTTTGAACAGAGTAGAATTTCCACATTTATTGGGGTATAATTTAAAAATTAAAATTGTGTTGTTTTGTGATGAAGGCTTGCTATGTTGCCAGGCTGGCCCTAAACTCTTAGTCTCAAACAGGCCTTTCTGTCCAACTCCCAAGTACTACAACTATATGTATGTGAACTTTGTGGATGACCCAGAATAAATTGTATAGGTAATATTCTGTGGGGTTGTTAGTTGTTTTTAGTACTTGGGAGTGAACCTAGGTCTTTTGTACTGAGCTATATCCCCACCCCACCCCACCGTTTTTTTGAGACAAGGTTTTGCTAAGTTGCCTGAGGTGGACTTGAATTTACTGTTCTTCTATCTCAGATTCCCAGGGTGTTAGGATCACAATTGTGGACTACCATGCACGGTTTGTGGGGTTGTTCTGTAATGTTGAGGGGTGAACTCACATACTTGAGCTACATACCCAGCTCATTGTCATGCTCTTATAGTATGTCTACATATGGTCAGAAAATTTTGGTGAAAATACTTAAGATCTCTCAGCAAATTTTATTTCTACAGTGTAGTATTATGTACTGCAGTCACCATGCATTACACTGTATCTCCAGAACTACTTCATAATGTATTGGTGAAACCTTGTGCTCTTTGACCAGCATCTCTCCTAGGGTATTTTTAAGATCATTCTAACTGCTGCATTCAGGATGAGTAGGAGCAGAGAAGTTATTGTAACCTTATTGTTATTCACTCAGTGAGATTTAACAAAAGGGCTCCGATGTTGGATGTATTTTGGAGGTAATCCTGGCAAAACTTGCATATGGTTCAGATGGAGGTAGTAGAAGAGGAAAGCAGAACTCAAGATTGATTCCAGGATTTTTGACATAAGCAATTGAGCAAGATTGAATGCTATTCACTAATACTGAGAACACTGCAGGGGAAACAGTTTTGGGAGAAAGAGATTAAACATTTATTTGACGACACGTTAAGTTTAAAGTGGAGGTATTAAGCAGGCAGTTAGTACAAGTCTACAGCGCTACTGTACAGAATTAACAAAGCTGTAATTGGTCATCCATTTTCCTGAATCATATATAGATGACTATTGAGGCAAGATGTAAATACCTGCCTGTAGTATATATACCTAGCCACTAAGGGTATTAAGAAATAAAACTTGCTAGGTTTGGGGTGTAGCTCAATTAAGTATTTACCTAGCATATGCAAGGCCCTGGGTTTCATCCTCAGAACCATTTTTTTCTTAAGTGATTTATGTAAGTTTTTTAAACTTGGTAAGAAAAAAATAGAATGGTTCTTGAGAAATTAATTAAGAATTTGGAAAATTTATTGCCAGACATTAGTAAAAGCTATTATTTATGGAGTACTTACTATGTCAGGTACCACTCATTACTTTATCCTTATTGCCTTCTACACTCACTGTAGTAATTTCACAGTGGCACTGTTATTGTCACTGTTTTACAGAGGAGGAAACTAAGGGTCAGAGTGGTTAAGTAAACTGAATTAAGATCACATTGCCAGTTTGTAATGCAGGAGTAGGATTACATACAGACAGCCTAGTTCCAAAGCTCACACTCTTGAGCTAATCTTATGTCCCCTCAGACTATGAGAGTAGTCTGAAAATGAAGACAGAGACATCAAGATACAGCCAACCCTGTATAGACCACAAGAAAAGGTTCTTGATTCCATAGAATCTTTTAAAAGTTAGGGAAATACTTGTGCATAGTTCTTCTGTCCTGATATCTTAAATATCTCCCTATTTCTCTATCCATCTCAGTCCAGCTTACTTCTGTAATGCATTTCACATTTAATATGAAGATAGCAATACTAAATACTGAATTGCATAGATGTTTGTAGAATTCACATTAAAAATTAAACTACTTTTAGGACTTGAATTGATTGCAAAAAAAAAGTTAAAAAGACTTTGACTACAAAAAAGTACATGGAGTTTTCTGTCTAAAGTTTTAAAATATTCTTTTGTTCAGAATGTTACCAGATTAATACAGTGATGAAATAATAATTTCCAAATCTGTTCACACAGAGGATGGGGAGGCACGTGAAAGGGATGAGATCCGGCATGATAGGCGAAAAGAGAGACAGCATGACCGGAATCTCTCCAGGGCAGCTCCTGATAAGAGGTAAGCACTGTCTGATAAAATTCTGAAGAATAGAAAGTACCATGTCTTCTATCACTGCACAGGGTCTGTCATTTGAGAAAGGTAGGCATATATATATATAGTAGAGAATTCAGATCATACTGGCAAAAAGGATTTAGTGAATGATACTCTTGTTGTCTGTTCCTACTGAGATGGTGAGACAAACTGAATTTTTGCCTGTGTCTGCAGACAGGAAAAAGCTGCCATACTTTCATCTGCATGCTTTCATATGGAAAGTACTATGTCCAGTACTCTTAAGGGTAAAGAGCAGGTTTTAACAAAAGTGAAAATCAGCTCAACTCACAATTCAGAAACAGCTGTAATATAAAATAATTTGGGGAAATTTACAATGTACTTTTTTATTTTTAAAATTCATTTATTCACATATCACATCCCTTTTCCCTTCCCGCCCCTTCCCACTCTTTCAGTGGTCCCCCTTTCCTCTCTACAGAGTCTGTCTTCATACATTCCTCCACCTCTTTTTTTAATGATTTGGTTTTCTCATATTAGAGAAAACATACACTAGTTAACCTGTTTGATTCATTCACTAAGCATAGTAGTCTCATAGTACATCCATTTTCCTACATGTAACTCAAGTTTGTTTCTTTATGGCAGAGCAGGACTTCATTGTGTAAATATACCACATCTTTATCCATTCATCTGTTGTTGGATATGTTGGCTTTTTCTAAGATCTGGCTACTACAAAATGCCTATAAACATGTCTAAAATTGTCTATAAACATGGGCGTGCATGTTAAAGCATTCTTAATAAGCGAAAAGTGGTATGAGACCATATACAGACGTGTATGGGGACATAAAGTAAGAAATAAGGAAGTTTGTGATTCAACAGAGGCTTCAGTCTGGAGTTACTGGAAAGTTGAGGAAACGCTATAATACAAAGGTAGAATTCTGAATGTTAAATGCAGATGTGAAATATTTTCTTCCTAAATGCACACTTTCCCATTCTATGACCATCCTAGGATCTGGTATAATCCATTTTCTCAAGTCATATTACAGTTGGCATATTTCATCTCCCTAGGTAAGTCATGGAGAAACAGGGAACCTGAATTCAGGACTGTAGGTAATTCGAGAGTGTAGAATGAAGAGGAATGAAGTGTGAAAGTGTTCAGTTAATGGCAGTCTTGCTGGAACTTCCTAAACTGTAAAAATTAAATTAGCTATGTGGACATACTGAGTCCTTAAAAGCCAGTCAAGTGATATTGATAACATAGAATAGCCATAAGCTTCTGATCAGATGAAAATCATATTGTCAGGTAGGGATGGGAAATGTCTGGCCCACAGGCTCTATGGTGTGGCCTTGCCAGGGCAACAATCACATACATTAAGGGTGAATTAATTACATATTTTACCTTTTTGTTTTGTTTTGTTTTTTGATACTAGGAATTGAGCCCAGGGCCTTCACACAGACTTTTTTCACGCATTTTTTTATTTTGAGACAGGGTTATGCCAATCTAGGTTGCCAAGGCTGGGCTTTAATTTGGGATTCTCCTGCCTCAGCCTCCCAGCGTGCTGACGTTACAGGTGTGCACCACCAGGCCCACTTACAGCAGGCTTATTTTTAAGTGGATAATTTTGTATTACACAAATGATATCATATACATGTACACACACACACACACACACACACACACACATCTCCATATATATCCACTTGTGGCCCTTGGCAGAAAAAAGGTTCCGTTTCTGGTACTGGTGTATAGAAATACGTGCCAGAGTTTTAGTTACCATGGTTTTATTAAGACCTGAACTGTATCCATTCCAAAAAAAAAAAAAAAAAAAAAAGCAGAGGAATAAAAGTCTAACATTATTCTAGTCATTGGCATGTTTTCCTCAAAATTCTAGTAGGATAAAATTACTGAATGTAGTTATTGAAAAAGATTCATACATCAGTTTGCATCCACTTCCCACAGCCAGCTGAACTCTCATATAATAGCAAATATATATCAGTTTTGTATCTTAGCATGGTTATAAAGTGACTGCTTGGATTAAAGAATTCTGTGCTTTTGGATATTCTTTTGAGCTAGTGACCCCTAAGCATGTGTCTGAAGTGCTACTAGGGCTGCCGTCCTGATTAGGTATCATCTGGGAACATGTACACAGCACATAAACATAACATGTCATTTCCTTTGCTTCTGGGACTGGACATTTAAATTGACTATATTCAGCTTGTCTGCAAAGTATTCAGTTATTGATATATTTCAAATAGGTCAAAACTACAAAGAAATGAAAATCGAGATATCAGTGAAGTCATTGCTCTTGGTGTGCCCAATCCACGGACTTCAAATGAAGTTCAGTATGACCAAAGGCTCTTCAACCAATCAAAGGTACAAGAAGTTTAGAAACAGCATATTTTGCATATTTATATGAATACCTAGCATCCAGAAAAAAGAAAATTTACATAACTTAGATTTAGATCAGCCAAAAGTGTGCCACATGATGAAGGGGAAAAAGAAAGATGAAAACACTTCTGATTATAACCTTGTACAGTTGGCTACTACTTGAAAGGCAAAAAATGAAAGAAATTAGGTGCTAAAACTTGGTCCTAGTGTGTGTACTTTTCATTTCTAAAATAGAATTTATAAAACAGTATCATAAACACCTCTTGATTTGCTATTGATCTTGGATTTTTTTTTCCTTAATGGCATAGAGACATTTCAACTGTGATCTTTAAAAAATGAGTTTGAAGGCCCTGAGTTCGATTCCCCAGCACCACATAAGCTGAGCATGGTGATACACGGCAGTAATTCCAGCTCTTGGAAGGCTGAGGCAGGAGGATTGCTGGGAGTCCAAGACTAGCCTGGACTCCATAGTGACTTCAGGACCAGACTGGGCTACAGAGTGAGACCCTGTTCCTCCTCTCCCCGTCAGATGAAGGCTTAAGACCAAGCTGGTTGTCAGTAACTACCTAGGGGGCTGGAGGAATGGCTCAACGGTTAAAGTGCTTGCCTAGCAAGTGCTAAGTACCTGACTTCAATTCCCCAGTACCACATAAACCAGGCGTGGTAGCACACGCCTATAATCCCAGCACTCAGAGAAGCTGAGGCAAGGAGGATTGCCATGAATCTGAGGCCAGCCTGGGCTACAGAGCAAGACCCTGTCTCAAAAAAAGAAAAAAAAAACACCTAGGTTACATTACTTTTATAATTCTAATGTTGATTACTATGCATACATAAGTCAGTGAGATCAAAGATAGATGTCTTTGTCCTCAAAAAACCATATACATATGAAGACAGGTTAAAAATACAAAAATGTTGGACTGGAGCAATGGCTTAGTGGTTAAAGCACTTGCCTAGTAAGCACTACATCAAGTATTAAGTACCTGAGTTCGAGCACTAAGTACCCGAGTTTGATTCCCTAGCACTACTTACAATCTGGGTGTGGTAGCTGGCACACGCCTAATACAATTCGAAAGATCATTACGTTATTCTACGTGATAATTTGCCAGGGACTTTTTAAATTCCTAGCATTGTTCTAAGTCTCTTCTGTTATCTGAATCCTTTAAAAGAAAAAAAGACCTGTGGGGTCTGGAGGAATGTCACAGCAGTTAAAGTTCTTGCCTTGCAAGCATAAGGCCTTGAGTTGGATTCCCCAGCACCACATAAAGCCAGGTGTGGTGGTGCATGCTGTAGTCTCAGCACCCCTGTAGTTCCAGCACTCCGGAAGCTGGGACAGGCAGATTGCAGTGAATCAGTAGCCTGGGCTACAGAACAAGACCCTGTCTTTAAAAAAAAAAAAAAAAAAAAAAACACCTGTAAATTCATACTATTTTAGAGAAAAGGAAATTGAGACACATAGAAATGGATTTAGTTAATGACAGATGGAATTAAATTTCAGACTAGAATGTCTTTATGCCAAAACTTTGTTCTTAACCACTATACAACTGCATTTTATCAGCCTGAACAGAGATAAAAATTCTACATAAGTAAATATTTCAACACTGTCACATGTTAAAAGCTTAATCCTTTCACTGCATTGATTTTTCAGGTTTTTCCAAAATAAATCAAAAATCCACAAAAGATATTTTTACTTTTATATATTTAATATTTTCAGCTGCTTGGTATGTGAAAATTTTTATTTTAAATCTTTCTATAAGAATGAATTGACTGTTCCTTTAAATTACCACAGTAAAAGGCAAAGTTTTTAGGCTCGTGAGTAAACTTGAATGCCAACCAGTGTATAGAAATACTTGGGTAGGATATATTTGAACATTGTAGCAAAGGTTTAAAGCATTTAAAAGTTGATGAAATAATTTAAGCTTTCCAATGTGAGCCTGTCTTTTGCTGTAATAGTGATGTTCTCAGGCAGTTAAGAGGTGTACCTGTTTTTCGCTAAATGGAATCAGAAATGTTTTCCCATTCTTTTATCTTCTTGACATTGTCCATGCAAACTGAAATTGTCAGTTACCTGCATATTTACTTGTAGGTCCCCCAGTTTTAATGATTTAACTTTGTTGAAGTACTCCAACTTGTCTGAGGTAAAAGACCAAAACGCGATATAAAGAAAAGCTTATACTTTTAAGTTTTTGAAGATAACCTTTTAAAAATTTATAGCTCAAATTTTTTAATGTGAGCTATAAATGATCAATTGCATATTCTTCATGAGGAATTAAATTCAGCTTTTAATAATGTAAACCATTCTATTTCACTGTCACTCATTTTTTTCCATAGGGAATGGACAGTGGATTTGCAGGTGGAGAAGATGAAATTTATAATGTTTATGATCAACCTTGGAGAGGTGGTAAAGATATGGCCCAGAGTATTTATAGGCCCAGTAAAAATCTCGACAAGGACATGTATGGTGATGACCTAGAAGCCAGAATAAAGACCAACAGGTATGAAGGCAAACAATTCAGTTTCAAAGTTTGTACCAGTGATACAAAGGTATTTTATAGTCGTTTCTCTTTTTTCCCCCTAGATTTGTTCCTGACAAGGAGTTCTCTGGTTCTGACCGTAAGAGAGGCCGAGAAGGACCAGTTCAGTTTGAGGAAGATCCTTTTGGTTTGGACAAGTTTTTGGAAGAAGCCAAACAGCATGGTGGCTCTAAAAGACCCTCAGATAGCAGCAGCCGCCCCAAAGAACATGAGCATGAGGGCAAGAAGAGAAGAAAAGAGTAGATACGCCTCTCTCCAAAGCAAATGAACTATTGTCCACAACCCCAGTGATGCAAGTCATGGGGTAAACACTTTGTAAATGGTCAGGATAAAACCAAATCTGGGTGCCAGATCCCAGTGCTACTTTTTATTACAGGAGATAGGGGTATTGAAAATTCTACTTTGAATTGTTTAGTTTTTTTAACAAGTGGGTTGTTTGTGCTTTTCCCACCTTTTCAGCACTTAAGAACATACTGTCCCACACAGAACTGAAACCACGTTTGTGTGACACTATTAGTCTGGGGGTGATATTCTGTATAAAAGACTGCTTATGAATAAAATCACCCCAACCACATGAATAGGAGGATGTTCATATATTGGAACTAGTACTATCAAGTGAATTTAGCCCCTGTTCTGTTTTATTTTGGAGGGGGGAAAGTAAGGTCTTGCTTAGTGCAGCTATTTGTTATGAATAAAAACATTTAGACAAAATTCTGTTCTATATTGACTTTATTAGGTAGTACTCATCTCAAAAATCTTACTCTTCATCAGATGTTTGACCCTCATGTAAGATTTTTGGTCTTCGAGCTTGAAGTTGAAGCTAAAAAATAAGTAAGTACTATAAGGAAAGGCAATGATCACGAAAGCATTAAACAACTACCACTTTCTAAGAGTGCTCTGCTAGAAATTCAGCATCAGTGACTCAAGCAGTTGTTACCTGATCCTTGTTAAGATATCCTGACCTGTGATTTTAAAAAAACAAAGTCAGAACCCATCACTAGGGAGACTGGCAGCAGGAATGCTCTTGAGTTTGAGGTCAGGCTGTGCTACACAGTGAATTCAGGACCAGCATGGACTACAAAGTAAATCCCTGCCTCAAAAAAAAAAAAAAAAGAAAATTAAGTTTGGCCCAAGGTCATGTAAGTGAGAACCTGGCACTCTACCACCACCAGTCTTTGACAGCACTAAAGAATCTTGACAGGCCTAATTTCCCAACAACCCTGTCCTTCCACAAATCTGACCTATTACGTATAATCAACACATGGAAAGCTCATAAGACAATGAAACATTTACCTTTACTCCATCAATTATGTGATTTTCCTGTTGTATTGCATTCTGAAGCTCTTCATGTGAAGAAAACTGAATCCAACCCATACCTCTGTGAAAGCCAGTCTGTCTGTCCTAAAAACTCAAAATAAAAATATTGTGAAAGTTTCCAAAGCTCCAAGTCAAACTACCAACTTTTTCATTTGCAAAAATCATATTACAGTAATATTTCATTAACCTTTACTTTAGTACTTATTTACCATTCTTGATATCCAAGGCTGAATTCTCAGATGTTAATATTCTACTTTTCCGCTGCCACTGGAGAAGACATATAACATACTTTATCTAGATGCAAACCACACTAACAGTGATAGGTAAGGAACAAATTATAACTGAAGTACTCTTATTTTTAACCTCCTTATTCCTAGGAACTATAAAAATATTCCCCTAAGCCTAATTGCATCTGATCATTTCTGAGACAAATCAATGTTATCACCAACATTATTACACATTCCTAAGGAAGGAGGAAACACAACTTTCAAACTTGTGGCTAAATTTAATTTTGCTACTCCTCCTTGTACAAGAGGCAGAGTACTTATCATTCAACCTGTGATTCATGTAAAAAAGATTCCAGTGTGTTTGGAGGAGTCCTGCCCCAGTTCTCCAATACAAGACTGATACTGAGATGCATAGTGAAGATAACCATCTGACCTTCCTGAATCTCATTATAAAGTCATACTTCACCAAAAATGCCAAGATTTAGATACTCCTGTACTTCAAAAGTCACTTCATAAATATTAACCTAGAACATAGGAAGTTTGTGATGATGTTCCAATGATCTACTCCTCCCCTACAACAGGTACCAACAAGTGACCGTTTCTACATGTAAAGCCACTAAAAGGTTTGTGATATAATTTAGATAGCCCTAGGACAGGAGGCACAATTACTGCTTTCCTATTAAATTTTCATAATTTTAATTTTAAAAATCAAGTCACCTTTTTTAAATTTTATTGTAAAAAAATTCACATAAAATTTAACTTTTTTAATACATGAATTTCAAATTCTATAAAACATCAGAACCATGGGGTTTGGAGAATTAGTGAGGGTCTCTATCCACTCCTTTTTCAGAGATTAACTCCTTTCCTATCTGACCATTGCCTCTCTACCCTGCCATTCATGTTGGAGCCTTTTTATGTTATCATTTTTCTGCATTTCATAATGGGAACACCCATCTATAGTCAGTCTTTTGTACCTGGTCCATTTCACTAAGTATTATTGACTAGGTGGCCCCATTTTCATTCAAACGCTTCATATTTGTCTATGGCTGTATAGTCCACCTTTTAATATATTCATTCTATGTCCTAAATTATTTTTACTTTGAGGTGGCAACAACAAAAATTGAATTTTTAGAAGAAACTGGTGAAAATACTCTTCAGGATATTTAATTTTTAAGCTTAATGCTTTCATGTCAGCATTACATGTCTTACTCTTTTCATCAACTATAAAATTCCATTGTATCATTTTAGTATCCAATCAACCCACTGATGAAGTTTTAAATTTTTTACAGTTACTTGATATTTTTTAACTGTGATACAATTGCCAAATAAAATAATTGTGAGGAAGAACAAACTAAAGGGTGCAGAACTAAACAGAAGTATTTGTGATTTTACTGTTGGTTAATTATTCAACCAACACAGCAGTAACTCTTTTGTTTCCTCCTTTTGGGGAACCAAAGGAGGTTTTCTTGTGTTTCGTTCTTTACAATAACCAAGGAATCCTTCAAGGCAGAAAATACAAGATTTATGATGAGTGATAAGGTTATAAAACATGACTCTCAGGTTATACCTACCACAAGTAGTTTAGAACCCACACAACACTGGGTACCAAAACACATGGAAAAAAAAAAAAAAGTAAGAGTCAAGAAAATCTACTGTTGGCAAGGAGACCCTGACCTGTCCTTTTACATTCCCTGTAAGTTAGAAGACCAGTTTGTTTTTCTTTCCAGTAGGTTCAAATGCCTGGTTGTAGAATCAGAATTTTTATCACTAGTATTTGTTCTTTCCAAAAACACCCATCAGTCAACTTCAAATTTTAGTTCTGCCAAATTAAAGCTCTTGGAATTTGAGTAATATTTTCTGCTTCAGTTTTCTCTTTGGAGTAGCAGAGTGTAAAAATTGTAAAATACTGAGAGGGAATAAGCAGAACATCTAGATTTGCAATACAAAGCACCATGTCTAATACAGGAGTCCTTCAAAATACATGAATATTATTTTACTCTAATGTTGGCAATACTTATAAAAGTAATAAAGAATTATGAAGAGAGAGCAAGGAGACTCAACATTCAGGGATACGCAGAGATACAATGGAAGAAATACTTAGGGAGAGGTTAAATTATGTAAGGTATCAGCTCCAACATAATTGAGACTGAGAACATTTGCTGAATGGAAAACACAAATAGAACAGCTCTAGGAATAGTGTGGGACAATATGTCAGTAAGAAAGGACTGATCAAAATAGAATGATGTTCCTCAAAGAGATAAACAGTTTGCCTTCAATGGAGGGAATTAGTTATTTGATATTTTTAAACAGTGTTGCCTTGGACTTTTTTTTCTGAAATACTGCTTTTGAATTAGACTTTTCCTTGAAATAAAATCCAAACACATGGGAGACACATAAATTTTGAGCTACACCTTCTCAGAGTGCTCAAGGGAAGAAAGGGCCCAAGGGCCCCAGCACATCACAGGCTGCTGCTGGCCACTGTCAACCAGACCTCGGAACTCCCTCCCCAGCAAGGCTGTTCTCCTCGTTAGGAAGCTGGCAGGGTCAACCAGACTCGCTGAGCCTATCCATCAACAGGAACCTCCTACCACAGTCACAGCCACAGAGAGAGTTAAGAAGCCATGAAAAGCCTAGACTGGACATCGTATCTGCTGGCCCAACCTCGGAACATTACTGAAGACATCTGAAGCAGCCTGGAATCTCACACTCACGTACCCAGTGTGCTACATGCACACCATACGTCTTTGGTCAGGCTGCCACTACGTCCCCGTGGCCTCTGATCCCACTTCTGCCAACAGGAAGTGAGAGAGGTGGTCCACTTTACAGACCCATCTTTGCTTTGGTAAAGTTTGCTTCTAAGACCTGCCAGGTGCAGTTCTGCAGTGATGGGGCAGAAGTTGTCTAGGGGTGTGGGGCAAGCCCCAGATGGATGCACGCCTACTAGCCACTACTGCCTGTCAGGTCCTAAGGCCTCTGAGCGGGGACTCAGAAGGTGCAGAGAGGGATTAGAGTCGGGGGAGGTCGAGGTCCCGAACCACCCTGCTTCTCTATGGAGTGTTGATCTCTAAGAGGCCAGAGGGCAAGTCCTGGCTTCTCATATCTTCCCGGGAATTCTCTGCCTCCTGTGCCTACCCTTCAGCAACTCTCAGGAGTCCCTGAGAAGGATCACCACAAATGTGATGTTGTTATGGAAGCTTCGCTCCCAGGCCACAGCCACCAGCTTTGCAGCAACATGGGGCCACCCGCCCTGTACCCAGGAGGCTGTAGGGAAGAGACTGGTGACTTCATGGTGGGGATGAGGTCAAAGAAACCAACACAAGCCAGCAGCAAGTAGTACTCAGAACTTATCAGTTCCCAGGCAGTGGCATCTGCCTCCCCCGATACACCAGCCTTCCAAAACACATCCCAATAGCTCTGGAGACAGACAGGGTCCTGCCGACTCTCCAGCAACCCACAAGAGACACAAAGCCACCTAATGCTTCAATTTGTGGCTTATCCTGTCTCTCAGGTCCTTGTGGCTCCATCAGCTTCACTCCCTGTCCCTGGTACACCAGGACGACCTGGAGTTCCTGAGCCAGGCCACATGCAGGGCTGTTCCTGCAACAAGTGCACATGCTCCGACAGCACCATCCTGCAGCGGCTCTTATTTGGCTCTCAAGAGAAGCATCTCCTCGCTATGATGGAAAGCGCCCATAAGGTCTGGGGTGTCTGTGGGCAGCTCCAGCTGGTGGGCAGAGTTAACATGCACACGGACAGCAGTACATCTTACAGCATCCACGCCTCCATGACCACAAACACCGCAAAGCTGGCACAATCTACAGAGTCAAACCAATGAGATGGGTGAAGGCAGAAAAGAACACAAGCCAGCTCTCTGTCTTGCAGCAAGTGTTCCAGATGGCATGACAGGAGACCAGCCACTGCCGCTGCAGGATCTGGGGAACTGCTCCTAGCATTATGCTATATATGACTCTAACTTGTGGACTTGTGAAATTCCCTTGCTGGCTTGGAGAAAGCAAGGTGTTATAGAACAGACTACACAGAAGCAGGACAAACTACAGACAGTTCCTCCAAACCGAAAGCAACTCCCACGTGGAAGCCCAAAGCTAAAAGCCAAAAACAAGGACCCCCTGTCCTACAGTGCAAAGACGGATTCTGCCAACAACTCAGAGTTTGGCAGGCATTCTTTCCCCACTTGAGCCTCTCATGAGGCAGACCATAGGCCCAGCTGACACCTACGCTACAGCTATGTGAGATTCTGAGCAGAGGACCCCGCTAAGGTTGTGCCATGCTGTGAGATGTAGTGATTTGTTATATAACAACAACAAAAAAAAAAACACAAATACCTATGATAAAATTTTTGTCTTAGTGTCATCCATGATTTTATCATTAAAGACTTTGAACAACATTCCATTAGATATTAACAAGCCGATATACTTCAAGTAAAAAATCATTTAGAAGATAATAGTTATTTATTTTAGCAGGACTGAGCATCAAAGCCTGGGACTTATTTATGCTAGACAAGTACTCTACCACTGAGCTACACCTGTAGCTGGCAATAGATTTTTTTTTTTTAAATACTCACAAAAGGTACAATGCACTTTCGTATTTGGCCAAACTGAGCAAAGTGTTCTCTCAGCTCACCTGTAGGGAGGGAAAAATATATTATAAGTAGTTAGTACATTTTGTTTTCTCTACACTGGATTGCAGAGATAAAAGTGAAAGGGGTCCTAGAGCTTCACGTGGACAGAACCTACTTTGTGTTTCCCTGGCTTTAAGATTCAGCAACAAGGGGCTGGAAGAATAGCACAGCAGTACAGCATTTACCTAGCAAGCTCAAGGCCCTAAGATAGATTCTCCGGCACCACGTAAGCCAGGTGTCATGGCACAAGCCTATAGTCTCAGCACTCGGGATGCTCAGTCTGCAGGATGGCCAAGGGGTCAAGGCCAGCCTGGGCTATAAAGCAACACCCTATCCCAAAAAAAGATTCAGCAAGCAGCTTCAGGGCTGATATTTTGCTGTAATGTAGCAGACTTGGGGTTGTGGGAGGGAAGGCAGAGCATATGGACCAGTGAACTGTGGCACTTGCTGCAGTTTCCATGCTCAGCAATTACTGAGTGTCTTCAAATTATCAAATCCTATGCTAGGTGTGTGCGTGAAAATTCCAGTAAGCATATTTCACAGAAAGAAAACATAAAAATTACAACCGAGTGTGCTGGCAGTTATTAGGGATTTCCAAACAAAAGGTCAACTTACTTGTCTTTCCTAAGTTTATACAGGATTAAATAGCTGTTACTCTAAAATGTAGAGTTTACCTTACCTACCCTTATTTCCCACTGCTGACCCAGTACTCAAAATTGAATTCTCTGTATCCTCTCCGGTGGGTTCCTGTTTTTGCATATATTGTTCTCTTCTCTGGATATGTCAGTAATCCTATTTCCTCTTACCCAAATTCTAACCATCCTTTTATATTTATGCCAAATATATCTACTGGGTATTATTTTATAGGACTTCTACTACAATACAATATACTATTCCCTATGAGACCTCAAAGGTTTATAGTATATTATTTTGAAGATTAAAAAAAAAAGGCCATGTATGGTGGCAGCACATGTCTGTACACCCAGCACTCAGGAGGCTCAGGTAGGATGACTGCCATGAATTTGAGGTCAGCCCGGTCTAGTGAGTTTGGGACTAGCCTAAACTACAGAGTGAGGCCCTGTCTCAAAAAGAAAAAATAAATAAATAAATAAAAACTCTTTTCTTCTGACCTACATCTAACCCATAACTGTATTTTACTGGCTTACATTTCATATTTTCTAATTCGTCTAAACTTTATTGGTTCAACTGCCTTTATTTATTGTTTGCAAGTCTCCTTAGCCCCACCACTGTAGTATTAGCAGTTCTGAATCTATGTTTACAGTGTATAATACATAGTAAGGCTTCAATACTGGCTGAATGAACACATAAATGTCTGGTGTCACTGGAAGTGCAGGACCTTTTAGGAGGTAGGGACTAGTAAAAGGAAATTAGGTCATTGAGGGTGTGCCCCTGAAGGAGATACTGGGTCCTACCTCTGCCTCTCCCTATCTTTGCTTATGTGTGGCCATGAGGAGAAAAGCTCTCCTCCATCATGTACCCCACCATGATGTACTGCGCTACAACAGGGCCAAGTTTACTTGGTCTGAAACCCTGAGTTAAAATAAATCTTTACTGGGCCTGAAGGAATAGCACTATGGTGAAAGCAGTTGACTAGCTAGTGCAAGGCCCTGGGTTTGATTCCTTAGCACTACATAAACTGGGCAGGGTGGCACACGCTTGTAATCCCTGCAAATAGGAAGCTGAGGCAGGACGATTGCCATGAGTTCAAGGCCAGCCTGGGCTACATAGTATAAGTTCAGAACCAGCCTGAACTACAGAGCAAGATCCTGTCTCAAAATAAATAAATAAACAAACAAACAAACCTCTCTCCCCCTTTAAGTTGTCATGCTCAGGTATTTTGTCAGAGCAATGTAAAGCTAATTAATAAATAAAACAAGCTAATCCTTTTACCAAATCATGAGAAAAAACTTCAAGGACCAAAAATGATGCCTACCACACAGAAGCACTTATTAAACATTTGCTGAGTGGTGCATGTACTGAGAACACCCATTTCAGAGTTGCATGTTACAGAGTTTTAAGTCAGCCCTTATAGCGTGAAAACTTGAATCTATCTCCTGGATGCTGGTGAAAACTCAGCCTTTCCATAGCACTTCACAGGGCACACTGGAAATTTACTGATTTTCATCAAGCACATACTGAAAAAGTGGAGCACAAAACAACCTCATTTCCCATTCTACTACTCATAGCTGAGCAACAACAACAAAACCTAAGGAAAACAATTCCTGTTCCATTATTTTCTTTACTGGAACTGACATTTACCTAAATATTTCCCAAAAAGTGACCACAGATTTTAAAATTTTGGTAATCAAAAATTAAAAACTAGGCTGGAGGAATAGTAAGGAAGTTAGCATCACTTAACTGGGTGTGTTGGTACACACCTGTAATCCCAGCACTCAGGAGGCTGAGACAGGAGGACTGTCATGAGTTTGAGGCCAGAATGAACTGCACAGTGGATTCAGAACCAACCTGGCCTACAGAGTGAGTCAGTCTCAAAATTAAATAAATGTTTAAAATAAATAAATAAATAACTTAAAACTCTAGCTGAAAAAAAAGTCACAGCTGGTCAAAGATTTCAGAATGAATTACTCAAACATTCTTATCACCAGACTAGGCCTCTCCTATGAGCTTCATTTACTGTTTAAACTCTGGCATAAATCTAAGAAGCTTATATATAAACTCATTTAACTCTTTCCTCTGTCCCAGAGGTAGCTATTAATTATGCCATTTCTTAGACAATTAAACTGAGACATAGTTGTGAGCCCCTTTCCCATAGTAACTTCAATTAGTTATTCAGGTGATATAAACAAATAGGAGTTGCTGTTCGAACCTGCACTGTCTGGCTTCAGAGTCCACTTCTCAGTTACAAGATACAATCTCCCTCCAACTGTCTGATCCTGCAAGCACTTCAAACAATACATTTCAATGTTACTCCTTCATCCCTCACCTTCTCTCAGCCTACTCTTAAATTCTAAACACACAATTCACCAACTGAAAAAAAAAAAGTCTGGAAATCATTCTAGGCTTTCTCTCATTACATATTCTTCCTTCCTCAAGTCATCACAAACCATCCCAGGGTTTGTTTCTGAAACATGTGTGGACCTCATGCAGAAGAATGAAGCTAGACCCATAACTTTCACCATGCACCAAAATCAAATCAAAATGGATCAAAGACTTAGACATTAAAATGTAAACACTGAAATTGTTGGAAGAAAAAGTAGGAAAAACCCTTGAAGACAGAAGCCTGGGCAAGGACTTTGTCAATAAAACATCCAAAGCACAAGAGACACCACTGACAATCAACAAATGGGATTATACGAAACTAAAAAGCTTTTGTATAGCAAAGGAAACAATCAACAGAGTGTAGAGCACACCCACAGAATGGGGGGAAAAAAGTTGCCAGCTGCTCCCCAGACAGAGGACAACTATCAAGAATATACAAAGAACTGAAAAAAATTAGACCCTCCAAAATAAAGGACTCAATCAAAAAATAGGAATCTGAAATGAATGAACAGTTCTCAGAAGTTCAAATGGGCCAAGAAATACATGAAAAAGTGTTCAACATCTCTAGCCATAATAGAAATGCAAGTTAAAACAACAGTGAGGTTCCATCTATCACCAGTAAGAATGGCTGCTATTAAAACTCAAAAAACAACAAATACTGGCAAGGCTGTGAGGAAAAAGGAATGCTCCTGCCCTGCTAGGACTGCAAACGGGTAGAACCACTATGGAAATTCCTCAGCTATACCTCTTCTGGGTATCTTTCCAAAAGAATTAAAGTCATCATACTATAATGATATATGCATACCCATGTTTACAGCAGCACAATTTTTTTTTTGAGACAGGGTCTTGCTCTATAGCCCAAGCTGGTCCTGAACTCACTATGTAGCCCAAGCTGGCCTTGGACTCACAGCAATTCTTCTGCCGCAGCCTCCCAAGTGCTGGAATTACAGGCGTGGGCCACCTCATCCGGTTTATGTGGTGCTGGGAATCAATCTCGGTGCCTTGCTCCTGCACGGCAAGCACTTTAACCACTGTGCATTCTTCCACTCTAAGCAGCACAATTTATTATAGCCAAATCTTTAAAGAAGCCAATATGCCCAAGTACAGATAGCTGAATAAAAAAGATGTGGTACACATACACACATACGGAGTATTACTCTGCCATTAAGGCCAAATTTGGGTCATTTGTAAGAAAATGGATGCACCTTGAGACCATTATGCTTAGTGAGATGAATCAGACCCAGAAAGTTAAATATCATATGGTTTCTCTATTATGAGAAAACCAAACCATAAAAAAAGTAAGACACAGAGAAGAAAGCTAAGAAGATGGACTTTATGGAACGGGAAAAGGGGAGGCTGAGGGTGGAAAAGGGAAAAGGAAGTGATACGTAAATAAAATTAAATAAAATAAATTTTTATTAATAATTTTAAAATGCATGGATCTGGCCCATCTCCATTTAACACTATCGCAGTTCAGTTCACGGGAAAGTTGGGAAATGAGGGGGGTGTCAAATTCAGGGCCCTGCACATGCTAGGCAACAGCTCTACCACGGGACTACATTCCCAGCTGTTCTTCACCTCTGAACTAAATTAAACTACCTTTTATCTCGCCTCCACGACTACAACAATCTCTCCACCTCGAATCTAAGCTCCCACTGCAGTACCATAACATACATCTCAAAAAACAAGTAACAAGCCTTTCTCCCAGATCACTCCGAACTGTAGAAAACCGTGAATTCGTGCCCTAAATGCTCAGGGGGCATCCCTAATCAGCTCATATTTCATACGAAATATCCGTGCGCTGGGTTTGCCTAAGAGTCAATTTGGCCTTCTAATCCTGCCACCACGCTGACCTAGGCTCGCTGCAGAGACAGATTCTGCGGATCGCCTGGACTTAAGAATTTCACCCCTCCTACATGTCCATCACTCACTCGACGCCGCAGTCCAAGGAATTTTCCTGACAAAAGCAACGGGCAGACCAACATTCCTACGCAGCGCCAAAGCACCCTTAACTGCGGAGGCCGCCATCTTTAGATTGTAGGACCTTCGTGACCGGGAGTCACAACCCCGGAAGGACCTGCCGGAGCTCAGGTCTTCACATCTACTTCCGGGTCAGAGTACCGGCAGCGACATGGGGAAGATGGCTGCAGTCGTGGGGTCTGTGGTGACGCTGGCGTCAGAGCCGGGAGAGGACGCTTTTCGGAAACTTTTCCGCTTCTACCGGCAGAGCCGGCCAGGCACAGCAGACCTGGCCGGGGTCATCGACTTCTCGGCGGCCAACGCAAGCCGCGGCTCTGTTCCTGGTACCCACAAGGTACGGAAAGAGGAGCGGCGCGCTTTTCTCAGGCACTTTGCCTCTTGAAGAAGCTTCTTAGCTACTGAGCTAATGCGCCTTCTTGGGCGCAGAGTCGAACTACTCGCCAGCTGCACTTTGGCCATCAGGCGATGTGCGGCAGGTTTCTTCAATCTACCATTTCCTGCCGCAGGGATTGGTGCTGTATTCCTTCCTTTAACTTAGGGTTTTAGTTTAGTTTATTTTGTGTAAAACCCCCTTGAAGGTCTTCGCCGACATTAGGGTAGCGGCTGTGCAGCTTGAAATACATATACCTGATAATCCCAGAACTGAGAACGACCTGACATTGTTAGGCTGTTGTGCATGAAAATAGTCCCCGTAGCCCTTTGGGCCTTTTGGAGGGAAGTTGTGAAAGTCTGAGATACTGTTCCCAAGTCTAAAATAAATGTCAAATGAATGTATATAAAATCTAAGCATCGTTCTTTATTTATGCTTTTCCTGCTCAAGTTTAAGAAAGGTGACAAAATGGGGAGAAAGTGGCCCAGAGAACATAATTGCAGTGCTGTTGCATTTCTTTACAATCGCATTGACATTGAGGGCATAATCTGTTAATGGATTGTTCATGTTGTCCACAAATGCTGGAGGAGGAATTCTTTCTAAACGTAGGTATAGCTTTCAGTAAAACTGGAATGCTGTAGTTAACCTGTACTTATCTAGAATTTGTCTTCTTAGTAAGTTTATTTGTTAGGAAAAATGATCTTAGAAAGTCTGCGTCCTAAGAACCTTTCAGAACCTCATTCTGCCACGTTTACAAACTGTGTGTTACCATAATGCACACATTTTAGAATGTAAGCCACCAGAGAATGGTACATCGCATAGAATCCAGCACGGTGTCCAAAGTGATCAGCCCTCGAAAAATAACAGTATGTTGTTAAACATCAAAGTGTGGCTGTTCAGTTCCCCAGCTCAAAAAGATTAAAAGTAGCAAATTGGAAAAATTGCTGCTATCACAAAACAGCTTATTGGGGCAGTAGGAGAATGGTAGGAAACAATCTGACAAAGGAAGAAACAAAGAAAACAAATTTTTAAAGTTCCGTGGTTTGGTTCAACTTAGCATATAATAGAATAGGCTTACAACCACTTAAGCTCTTCGGTGTTGCTGGATTATAATGTAGTATTAAGTATGACCTTTTTATGAAATCATAATTTTGTTTTGTTTCATTTTGAGACAGGGTCTCACTCTGTAGCCCAGGCTGGTCCTGAATGCACTATGTAGTCTAGGATAGCCCTGGACTCACAGCAATCTTCCCGCCTCAGCCTTACAAGTGCTGGGATTACAAGCAATGTGCCACCTTTCCTGGCTTTATGTGGTACTGGAGAATCGAACTCAGGGCCTTGCACTTGCAAGGCAAGCACTTTAACCACTGTGCCATTCTTCCAGCCCATAAGAAATCATGATAATGTTTTATCAGCCCCTAGAAACCTGGAAAACTCAGCTGATCAGGACTTGCAAAGAGATTCAGAAAACAATTTTGTTACAAAAACTGTTTATACTCCAATCACTCGTATTTTGTGTGGAAATCTCCATGGGTAGGATAAATGATCATTTGCTTTTGGAGGAGGACACTTGATATACTTAAGACAAGCTAGAATCTAAAAGTAGACATGGAAGGGTAAAATTTTTCTGATTGGAGCACTTTCTTTTCATTCTCTGACATTCCCCAGCCTGCTATTCCTGATAGTTCTGTTTAAACCTTAACTGTGTAAGTACAAGTGCCTCAAAAACAATGTGACTTTGAAATATTCCAATACACAAAGGATCTTTTATGAGTCTACTACCAAGGTATAATCTCACAAAAAATGGTAGTCTTAAAGGCCTTCAATTTTCTTTTCACCAGTTATTTTAATTGTGTATGACTCTCTAGTATGTATTAATGTACAGATGAAGAAATCTTAGTTTCACCTATACTAGCATCATCTTACAAGGTTTGAAGTTCCCTGGGCTATCCTACAAAAATAGCTTTAGCCCTCTGACTTCTATTTCCTTCCTGCCAGGTTGTCAGATCTCAGCTAAGTGCGTCTTCAGTCACTGAGCACGATGCACATAGAGCAGGACTTCAGCCAGTCAGCAAGTGGCAAGCTTATGGTCTTGAAGGCTACCCTGGTAAGTACACCTGACCTTAGAGAAAGTAAAACCACTTAGCCATTTCTGTAATTTTAAAAGATTTGCTGTGAACAAATAGACAAAGGAAAAAAACTAAACTTACATGTTCTACTCTCAGGCACATCCTAAATGGTACCTTATCTAAAATGCTCATTTATTTAGCCCTAAGTAAATTAGAGGTTAGAACAAATAAAGTAGGTCAGATTAAGAGTCATCAGTGCCTACCTTATATGGTAGAAAATGGCACAAGTTTAAAAAGTAAAGACATTGACTCTGGGCTCCCTTCCATAACTCTGAACATCCACTCCTCCTGAAGAACTATTATAAATATAATAGAATAATTCATAATTGTCACTTCAAGCACATTCTCAAATGACAAGAACATAAAACTTGTTGCTATCAGGTATTTATATGAACTCTTGAAAAAGAATTACAGTTAGAACAAACGTCCTAATAGCTGAAATATTTTAGAATTTTCAGCTAGAGAAATGAAGATAAAAGTAGGTACTGTTAACCTGTTTTCTCGTTTTCTGGGAGTCATTGTAAGTTAACTATTATAAACCATTTAGAAGATATACAAAATGCTTTAATTTGGACAAATATTCTTATATCTGCATTTTATATCTTTATTTCTTTAGTGTTTTCCTTGTTGGTGGTTGTTGATACAGTGTCTCACTGTGTTGCCTCACTGATCTTGACCCCTTGATCTTTCAAGCCGTCCTCACACCCCACCTTCCCAAGTAGCCGGGATGGTAGGCCTCTGTTTATGAAAGACAAAAAATTCATTTTGACCTATGATTTTAAATACAAGTTAAAAGTGAAAGAGATCTTTAAAAAGAAATGTTCTTGTTGTGTCAGACTCTTAGAATGTTATGATTACTAAAAGATTAGTTAATAACATGGGAAAGTGCAGTAGTTATATTACTTGCTATAAAATGCCTCATGTACTTTAGTTCTATATGAAGTCATGAAGGAGACGCTTGAGTGACGCTTAGATTTGAGAGCATCACCCTCTGTCTCAGTTACTTTTATGTTGTTGTGACAAAATGCCTGACATGCACAAATTAGGAGAGGAAAAGTTTATTTTAGCTGACAGTTTGAGAAGGTCTCAGTTCATTCACATGTGGGTGGCTAGAAGTGGTAAAAACACATGATGAGGCCAGAGTTAAGGAGAGAGAGAGAGCTCCTCATGGCATAGCAAACAGGAAGCTAAGTCCCAGAAGGAAGGGAAGAGGTAACATATATCCTTCTAGGTCCTACCCAGTGATCCACCCTTTACGGGTCCAGTCTCAGTGTTCTGCCCTTTTCGGGTTTAGGCCCCTAATCTACCACATGCTGTAATCTATAATTTGTAGTCTGCCACATGCCTGTCTTCCACTACACATCTATAATACACCACATACCCAAAAGCCACCCCTCCAGACCGGGCCCCTCATCTCCTAATGGCACATGGTTCCATAGATAATCCCAGAACATCCATACACGCAAGACTTTTGGGGACATTCCAAATCCAAACCACATATTCTGGGTTTGAGTACATGCAGTAAATGTATCCTCTGCCAATGTTTTACACACATGTTCCCTAACAGATTGTCAAAACTACATAGTTATCAAATCCACTTCAGTTTTTTATTTTCCAAACTGGCATACCTTGTTTGCATGGTTTTTTAGGATTATTTTACATAACTCATTATCTCTTGGGTTGATGCCTCATTGTGTTTAGGAAATTCTCCTGTCCGACCTGTACTTGTAAGCTGCATTCAGTAGAAGTGTAATATCCTGTTGGCCATAACTGGCACCACCTGAAATTCCAGTGCTTGGAAAGCTGAGGCAAGATTGCTATGAGTTCAAGGCCAGCCTGGCCTACCTAGTGAGACCTGCCTCAAAAAAAAAAAAAAAAAAAAAAAAAAAAGTGGGGAACAAGGTGTAATCTCCAAAGCACAGGAGGTAACAATCTCTACTCTTAATTATAATTGTGTTTACTTCTGAATCCCACTTATCTGAAAGAACCTGAGTATACCAGACTGTCCCTATATAGTGAACACAAGGACATTGGGTCTAGTAACCAGGAACTTAAGCTATAAGAGGGAGGACATGGTGGAAAACATAATAATACAAAATATTTCAAAAGTGGTGAAACACAAGAAGGATGGGAAAACAGTGGTGAGTAGTGGTTAAGGTATAGGTTCTAGAGCCAGGCTGCCTGAACTGAGACTGGCACTAATCTAGGACAAATTTCTGTGTCTGTGTGTGTTTCTGTGTCAGTGTCAGACAGACTCTGGGGATCAAGCTCAGAGGCATTCTCTACCACTGATCTTCATCCTCTATATTTGTATCTTTTAATTTTAGATAAGGTCTTGCTAAGTTGCCCTGACTGGCTTTGACTTTGATATCCCCCACCCTAGCCTCTTCTATAGCTGAGATTACAAACATGTGCTACTACACAAGCCTTAAATTTCTTAATCTCACTTGACCTCAGTTTCTTCATATCTAAAGTGTGCATAACAATAGTACCTACCTAGGTTTTGGGAAGTTTCAACTTGAATGTACATGCCAAGTGCTTAGGTCAGTACCTGACACATAGTAATTACTCAATGAATATTAGCCATGAAGCTTTAGGTATGTATCAAGGAGAAATAAAGAAAATGCTGTGGAGTTTCACTGTAGGTGTCAGAACCCTAGACCATTGCATGAAAATTAAAAAGGAGTCATATTTTTAACTCAGTAAATAAAACATTACAGTTGTCTGAAACAGACTGCCTAAAGAGGGATTTGCTGTCACTATTCAAATTTCAACTAGACCTGAAGTATTCTTTCCATAATCTGATACTTTGGAGGAATATTATAATATGCTTTATTTTGTTTTTATTTTGTGAAATAATGATGCTAGCATATAGTATGTAGAAGAGTTTGTGTTTATGAGTGTTTTCTGGTAGTAGGTTGTGAACACAGGGCCTTTGCATTGAAGCATGTCATGGTTTGGACCTAGAGTGTCCCCCAAAAGTCTCATGTACTTATGGATACTGTGTACAGTTGAGAGGTAGAGCCTAGCTAGAACAGGTGGATGCTTGGGGTTTGACCTAGAGTGGCATGTGCTGCCTGCACTTCTTTGTTCTGCCATGCTGTAAGGATCTCTGTCTCTGGAGCTCCAGCTCTGGCCCTTATCCAGCTCCAGTCCTGCCCTGTGATTCTACCATTTTCTAGCTGCCCATGAATGGACTGAGACCTTCTGAAACAGCTGAAATAAATCTTTCCTCCCCTAATTTGTACATGTTGGCTTTGAGGCATGAGAAAGTAACAAAGACAAAGTGCATTCTTAACTCTTTCATAAATTTTTTATTTTGATGAACTGGAAGCACAGCTTCAGTGTTTCTTAAGTTGCTTGCCTGACAAGCAAAAGGCCCTGAGTTCAATTCCCCAGTACCACATAAACTGGGCGTGGTGATGCACATATGTAATCCCAGCACTTGGGAGGCTCAGGATTGCTGTATGTCCCAGGTCAGCCATCAGGACTACAGAGTGAGACATGTCTTAGGTAGGTAGGTAGGTAGATTTTTTATTTTGAGACAACTATTCCTTCACTGCTAAATTTGCCAAAGCTAGGCACGAATTTGTGGTCTTCCTGCCCCAGTCTCATGGAGTACTAGGATTATAGCATGCACCACTAAACCTAGCTGGTTTTTAATCTTTTTTCCTCCAGATATTGATGGTGCTTTGTCTTAGTTACTTCCTAATTTTTTGACATCCACAACCTGAGGAAGGAAAGATTTATTTAACTCACAGTTTCAGAGAGTCTCACACAGTCCACTCATGGGCAGCTGGCAATGATAGAAGCACACGGCGGGGGGCTAGAGAGCTGCTTACAGCATTGCAGAAAGCCAAGTGAAGGAGGAGCCAGTTGGTGTCTGGAGCCAGAGCTTTCCCAGGAAGAAGCTATAACAGTGTTTCTTCTTCTAGCCTTTACTCAGTTCACACTACCATTTGTGCCTCCCCTTGACTTCCTTCCTGACTTCCTGGCCCACAAAACAACACACACCTGAAAGCTCTGCCAGGGCAGCCTCCAGTCTTAACAAGTTGACACAATCTTTCCAGGTCAAACCCCAAGCATCCACCTCTTCTGGCTAGGCCCTACATCCCAATAATAGTCCTATAGTTATCCCATTATATCCAAATACATGAGGCTTTTAGGGGACATTCCAGATCCAAACCATAGTAGCCCCACCTCTCATACCCACCTGTGGTAGGTGCCCCTCCTTCCCTTCCTGGCCCACAGGTCAATAACCGCACACGTGAAGCCCTGCCCTGGACACCCCCTCAACCTCAAGTTGACACAATCCATCCAAGCCCCAAGCCTCCACCCCTTCCAGCCAGTCCCCACCTCCCAACAATACATGATTTCATAGCTATCCCACTACATCCAAATACATGAGGCTTTTGGAGGATATTCTAGACCCAAACCATAATATGCTATTAATCTCCCAAATTATTTGGAGAATTTAACTGCTAGATTAAATACAAAAGTAGTACCCCTTAGTTGGGTTCTGCTTTTTAAAGAGACTATGTAGAACATCCAAAGAATCAGATTATGTGTTTCTTGCTCAGACTTTTACAATGATTCTCTTTCTTGTCCTCTGCATTAGTGTATATAGTCTGTTGAGATAATAAATTCCACCGGTAGCTTTCTGTAGTAGTTTTTTCTTATTGGATAAAAATCTTTGCTATGTGTAATTTCCCTAGTGCCAGGTAACTTAGGTTGCTAGGTGTAGTTCAGAGTGTATGATATTGATAACATTAAAATTAGTGTCTTAGTTATCTTTTTATTACTGTGATGGAAGAAAAGCTTATTTTAGCTCACACTTTCAGAAGGTCACAGTCAGTCCATGGGCATCTGGCAATACTGGAAGCACATGGTGGAGGTATAGGCAGCTCCTCGTGACATTACAAACAGGAAGCCAAGTCAAGTCCAGTCTAGTCAAGTCCCAGAAGGAAGACAGGAAGCAACATATATTCTTCCCATCCCAGTGACCCCCCTTTCCAGGTTTAAGCCCTTGCCACGTGCCTGTAGTCCAGTCCCCACACTTGTCATCCAGCCCACCGCCTGCCATCCTCTCTCTAAACCAGGCCTCAGTCTCCCAACAGCCCATAGTTTCATAGATAACCTACAGCATCCAAATGCATGAGACTTTTGTGAGACATTGCAGATCCAAACCACAGTAATGGTACTACAAAGTGAGACCCTATTTAAAAAAAAAAAAAAAAAAAAAAACAGTAAGTGGTAAAACAGGATTGATAGCTGCAGCAGCCATCTGTCTTCAATAATATCTCTAAATTGTCTAGATGTTTTTCCCATATCTACGAAAACCTAGACATAGAATTTTAAGTAATTTTAGTAAGATTCAGTATAGTGGAGAAATCTTCAGTTTATTTTTTTATATACTTCTACCATGTCAGCATAAGTTCCTTTCTTCTAAACTTCATATGACTTAGAATGTTTTTGAGGGCTGGAGGAATGGCCAGCAGTTAAAACACTTGCCTAGGGAATGCTAAATCAAGCACTGAGTACCCGAGCTCCATTCCCCAGCACCACATAAACTGGCTGTGGTGGTACATTCCTGTAATCCCAGCTCTCTGGAGGCTGGGGCAGGAGATTGCTTGAGTTGAAGGCCATCCTGGGCTCCACAGTGAGTTCAGGACCAGCCTGGGCTACAGAGTGAGACTGTCTCAAAAAAAAAAAAAAAAAAAAAGTCTTTGAAATTTCTATAGTGGACCATTGATGTTATTGTGCCGAGACTTAGCTGGTTGGAGCCTAGTACTATATGGCAGAGATCTTAAGTTTATTACCTGTGTGCACTTAATGGCTTTGTACATTTCATAGCCATAAACTCACCTTTGCTGTCATCTCCCACACGTGTGCTGTTGGCCACAGGAGAGGAATGAATCTGTGAAGTCATGTTACCTCTCTGAACTTCTCATTTGTGAAAGTGAATATAATAACTTCCTTATCACATTATTGAAGGTAAATGAAATAGCATAAGGTTACAGCTCAGCGGCTGGCACTTGGTAGGCATTTAGTGACTTTTAGTAGCTACTGTAATTAGTGACTTAAGAATATAGTTATTGTTAATAGCCAGGCATGGTGGCGCATGCCTGTAATCCCAGCACTCAGGAGGCCGAAATGGGAGGATTGTCGTGACTGTGAGGCCAGTTGGTGCTACATGGTGAGTCCAGGACCAGCCTAGACTACAGAGCAAGACCCTGTTGCAATATTTATTTATTTATTTATTGTTAATAGCTATTATTAAACCTCACTATTATCCTATGTTTGAATTAAATGCCATAGAGAGGAAGATTAGTTTAGTAATGCCAAAATTGTTTTTGTTTTAGCCTCAGCCCTTGTCTTTACTGTCTGCTTTTCAAAGTAGTTATTCCCAGGCTGTCTCCATAGTATATGCTATCAGTGATAGTAGTGTAGGAGGAGACAAGCAGCAGTCAGCAGCTAAGCCCCCAACCTTCTTTGGAAAATTCAATTTTATTGGAATACTGCCACACCTTTTTTTTTTTTTTTACTCACTTACTTATTATCTAGGGCTACTTTTCTGCTACAGTGGCAGAGTTAAATGCTTCCCTAGGCCTGCCTTGTTTTCCCGAGATGGTCTTGGCTTTTTTGATTGAGAAAACTGAGTCATTCAAGCACAAACCCCTTGAGCTTCTAATGGTGATCACAGTATAACCTTGGAGGGAGCAGAATTCTTTCGCTTCAGAGCTAGGCCCTTTTGGGGAGGGCAGAGTTTTACTCTGTAGTCCAGACTGGTCCTGAAGTCACTGTGTAGCTCAGGCTGGCCTGGAACTCACAGCAGTCCTGCCTCAGCCTTCCTTGGATTCTAGATATGCACCACCACACTCAGCAGTCGTGTGGTGCTGGGGGATCAGGTTGAGAGCCATGTGCTTGCTAGGCAAGCACACTAGCCCCACACTGTGGTCCTTCATTTCCTTGATCTCAACTTTTATCTCTTTTAAGACCTTGTTCCTGTCCTCTATCCTATTCTTACCCACTTTCTCATTACTGGCTCTTTATTCACAAGTATAAGCACACTTAGGTCTTACCAATCCCTGAATCCTTCTTTATTTTCATTCATCTATAACCCTTTAGCCTTCGTTTCTCTTGTAGCCAGGCTTCTGAAAGGCATAGCGTGTGTAGCCCTTCTCCTCCCCTGTTTTCAGGCACTTCACTTTCTCCAAAGTTTTTCAACTCTTATCTCTAATCTTAGGAACGTACCCAAAGTATACTGTGTTTGTTAAATATTTGATAAATGAATCTTTACTGTGCACAGAATTCCACCTAAATGTTAGTGTCCATCTTGTATAGAAGAAAAAAATGAGAATGAGTTACTGTCAAGGTCAAAAAGATCTTTCCAGCACACTTCATGTAGTTACTTAGATCATAGCATACTAAGACAGATGTGTTATGTCAGTTAAGGTTCACTGCGGGAAGCATATGTAATTGGTTGTTTAACAAATGAAATAATATAAAGAATTAATTGCTAGTCAAGGATTAGAAAACCGAAAAGACAAAAAAGGAACACCGAGATAATTTCATGTACCACTCTAGGAGGCAGTACCACTCCTACAATTGGGGATAAAAACAGAAGAGTTAGGGATTATTAAATGTAAAGGCTTGTGAAAGAAGTGGGTCTGCAGGCATCCTATAGCCATACGTTAGCCAGAAGCTAGCTGGCAATGAAGAAATTTAGTTGGCAGGTCCCAGACCCACATTACGAAGGATGAGTTTGAGGCTGAGAGACAAAACACATGGGCTCTATTCTTTAGATGGAGACCTTCAAAGCTATATTTCAAGGAGTTCAGCCTTCTATAACTGTGGTAAGTGAAATAAAGAATGTGAGAAGTCTCAGATAACAGCAGTTGGTTGTGCCTAGTGAAAATGAGAGTGGTTTCTTGGTACTTCATATTCTAAAGCTTCCTTTAGGATAACTCAGTTGACAGTTAACTTTGTGGAATACTTATCTCTCTTGAGAATAATTCCAAAAGCTGGAGATACTTGCATAGTATCATCCAGACTTACCTGCTTTTCAGTCTGTGCAGTGATACAGACTTGTAATCCCAGCACTCTCAGAGGCTGAGGCAAGAGATTTGCAAGTTTTGAACCTATCCTGAGGAACTTAACAAGACCCTGTTTCAAAATGAAAATTTTTTTTAAAAAGTAGGATATAGCATAATGTGAAGGTCCTGAATTCAGTCCGCAGTACCAGAAAAAAATTTACTAGCTTTTCATTAACTTGAATCATAACCAAAAGTACATGGGGAATAAATGATAGAAAATAAGGATAATGATGTTAACAAAAAGAAATTATCTGAATAACTGATGGATCATTTTTCTTTTTTTCATTCATCTTTTGTGTAGGATTTATTTTTATCCGAAACCCCTTCCTCCCAGGCTACCAGTGGCACTGGGTGAAGCAGTGCCTGAAGTTATACTCACGGAAACCTAACGTGTGCAACCTGGACAAGCACATGACTAAAGAAGAGACCCAAAGCCTGTGGGAACAAAGCAAAGAGTTCCTGAGGTAAGTAAGTCTTGCCGGTCAAAATAGCGTGTCTGTGCTCAGCTCAGGTCATTACAGATCTCTGAAGAAACTACCAGTGCAGTGAAAGGGACAATCCTGGTTTTTTCCTCTCATTTCCACACAAATACATTTGTTTTCTGTCCCTGGGAACATTTGGACAGATGCTTTGACAGTTAAATTAAATTGAGATCTATTTTAAAGATTTGCTTATCATAGCTTAGATATTGAATTCATCCACATTAATCATCAAATGATCCTTTTTTTTTTTCAGCTTTAGACATTTTTTCTACAAGGTGAATTCCTTTGAAGACGTGTGGTATCCTAGGGGGAAAAATTGTTGCTAGTCTTTACTTTCTCTCTCCTAGATGAAGTTGGTGCTACCAGCTCTTTTTTGATAGTTCACCTGTTCCTCATGGAAGAACAACAGATATGTTTGCCCTCCTGTTGTTTCAGCATTCACTTACTCATTCTACAAATAATTACTGGAGATCAGTATATCAGAGACTATGCTGGGCACTGGAAACCAAACACATAATAGGACACTCTTCCTATACTCAAGAGTGAATAGTCTGTGGCAGGAATTTATTATCTACAAGAATAATTATAATGAAGCTCAGAAATTTTTATGATGGGGGTTAAAATAATACTATGGGATCAGAGGTGGAAATAATTAATTCTTCCAGCAGGGTGGAGGTGTCAAAGAATGAAAAGTGATTTTTTTAATTGAGTCTATTAATCTTCCCTTTTTCCTTTACCCGTTTGAACTGATCTTCAAAAATGATTATGATTCTACCAATCAGAAATGTAAAAAGTCTGACTATGGGTGCATTTCAGTGGTAGAGCACTTATCTAGTGTGCGTGACCTTCTGGGTTCAATCCCTAGCACTGCAGGGAAGAGAAAAGGAAGTAAGAAGGGGAAAGACTCTCATGGGTAGAGAAAGCAGCCTGAGCGGAGAGTGATGTTTAAAACAGAATGAGTTGTTCTGTGAGATGGGAGCTTAGGACGTGTGTTTTCAGATATGTACTGAGTTTCAGATGTGTCATATACGCTAAGTGATATTCAGAAGACAAAAAAGTCTTGTCCTCAAGGAACTTGTTGTTTAGTTGAGGACTGAGATATATAAGCAAATAATTGAATATAATTTGGCAGGTACAGGCTTAGAGTTAATAAGATACAACAAGATACAATAAGATACATGGTCACTTGTGCTAGGTTGGAAGTAGATTATGAGAAATACCTTCTGGAAGTCCTGGGAAGGATGGAGGAAACAGAAAGCAGGAAAGGAGGATGAGAACCAGATGGAAGAGTGTTTAGTGTTGGACACTAGTTCTAGAGTCAGCCTGACTTCAGATCCTGGCTCTGCCACTTATTAGCTGGGTAAACACGAGCAAATTTCTGAACATTTCTGTGTCATGTAATAATCCTTTCCTTATTGAATAGTGTGAGAAACAAGGTAATACATGAGAAGTCCTTAGAAGAGTGCCTGTTAAGATCATTGTACCAGCTTTGTGTCTGGTAGTCTTTAAGTGACTGTAATAGTGCAGTTTTTAGAAATCGTCGTTGTCCTGTTACTCTATTTCTTTCTTTGAGACAGGGTCACGCTCTGTAGCACAGGCTGGACCTGAATTCAGTGGTATAGCCCAGGCTGGCCTTGGACTCAGGACAGTCCGCCACCACATCCAGCCTTTTTTGGTGCTGGAGAATCAAACTCAGGGCCTTGCACTTGCAAGGCAAGAGCTTTAACCACTGTGCCATTCCTCCAGCCCCTTGTCATGTTATTCTTTTTTTTTTTTTTTTTTTTTTTTGAGATAGTTTCTCACTCTGCTAGCCCAGTTTGGTCCTGAAGATGTAGCCCAGGCTGGCCTTGGACTCACAGCAGTCCTTCTGCCTCAGCCTCCCAAGTATTGGGATTATAGGCATACACCACCACCACCACAGCCATCTTTATGTGGTGCTAGGGAATCGAAGTCAGGGCCTTAACACTAGTTAGGTAAGCACTTTAACAGCTGTGCCATTTCTAGAGCCCTTTATCATGTTCTTCTAACAAGGGAAGTAAATTTTCTTAATTTGGAAGGGAAACAGCCAAGATTCAGTGGTATTTCTTTAAAGCTTTCTTGGTCTGTGGGTATACTGTAGGCAGGACCAACAAGAAAAACCCTGTTCTTTAGCCTTTCATAATACCGTTCTTTAGAACTGAGAGTAGGGGCTGGAGGAACAGGTACAGTGGTTAAAGCACTTGCCTACCAAGCACAAGGTCCTAAGTTTGATTCTCCAGCAGCACATAAAGCCAGGCGTGGTGGTGCACACCTGTAATCCCAGCACTTGGGAGGATGAGGCAGAGGATTGCCATGAGTCTAAGGCTAGTGTGGGCTACGTAGTGAAGTCAGGACCAGCCTGGGCTGCAGATTGAGACCCTGTCTCAAAAAAAAAAGAAAAAGAAAAAGAAAAAAAAGAAATGAGAACAAAGTAAGGCCATGGTTAAATGAAATTAGCCACAGAGAGCTCTTTGTTATTAAACCAGTCTGTGTTTGCAAGTAATTTGTTTTCTCCCTTCTGATATATGACTGCAGAAATCCCAGCTGTCTTCTAAGATAGCTCAGATGAATCTCTGTAATAAATCATGTTGTAGACAATGGTGAGATACATTTTTTTTGTCTAATAAATTAGAAAAAATAAAAAATGTGATGGTCACACCTTATGTTGTCAAGGGTTGGAAGAAACTGATATGCTTAGACATTGTACTGGCAGCATTGAAAATCGATTAGGTCCCTAGTTCCCATTCTGTCACTGTGATGAGTGTTTCAGTTTCCTCACATGGGATATGAAGGTATTAGGCAGGATAAGCCACTCAGGGTAGTTGGATCCCAGTCAGTCAGAGTCCTGTGCACAATATATATGTAGCTCTCCATTTCTCAGAGTCTGTTAGAGATGGAGTGGATCTGTTGTTTAAAAAGATTTCCCTGGAATCCAGGCATGGTGGCACATACCTGTAATCCCAATGTTCAAAGCCTAGCCAGGACAATTTAGCAACTTACAGAGACCCTGTCTTAATTTTATTTTTTTAAGGGCTGGGGTTCTTGCTCAGTGCAGAAAGTGCTGGGTTTAATCCCTGGTATAGCTAAATAAATAAATAAATAAATAAAGGTTCCTTGGGGAATTATGAATATCTACTGTGTAATGTCCTCTCACATTAAGAATCAAGCAGGGAGACTTTTCGGGATCCTTTCACTTTTATCACTTAGAGTTCTGTAGTCATTTTAAATAGAAAACAAAGAAGAAATTCTTAAACTTAGAAGAAAAATAGAACAAGCCACAAAATAAGGGCATTTCAGATCTGTGTTTTGTTTATCGTGAGTAGTAGTGTTGTTAAAGTTTTGTACAAAAGTACAGTATTCAGATGCAGGCATCTTCATTGCAGCTCTGTCTAGAACAGAAAGAATAATGGGACTGCCTAAGAGCTCAGCCCCAGGAGGCTGGATTCATCTAGCATGGCGTACTCCACCAGTGGAATGCAGCCATTGGGCAGCCGTTGTGCAACCTCAGATCCAATCCTAGTGCAAGTCTAGTAGGCTTTAAAGTCAGAATAGTGTTTCTCACCATTTCTGTCCCTATCACAGTATTCTGAGCCACCATCATGACGTACTTCGTCGGTCTATTCTCTACATAGCTTAGGAACTTTGTCATTTTTCTTATAGCTTCCCATCTGCAATTCATTCTGGTACTAACTACCCCAGAGTTAGGACAATCTCCACAAATTAAAGGCATGGTCCCCAACAAAGCTACTTTCACTTCAGACATAACCACAAATTTGCAGGCCTCCATGATAACCACATTTATAAACAATGGTTATAAGTTCAGAGGAGTCCCAAGAGCCTTTAGGATCAGTATTTTACTAAATAACTTCCAGAACTCAGAAAAGCAAATATTTATTGTGATTACAGTTTTATTATAAAGGATACAAATCAGGACCAGCCAAATGGAGACACATGAGGGACACACCCAGTTAGGGCATGTTACCCTCCTAGCACACTGGTGTGTGTGCCAACCAGTAATCTCCAAGCCTTGGCATCAAGAATTTTTATTGGAATATCATTATTTGGGCATGGTCAGTTAAATCATAAGCCACATAATTGAATTCAGTCTCTGGTCCCCCACCATTCTTCTAGACCCTAATACTACTTGTTTTAAAACCCCAATCACACGTCACATGGTTGTTCTTTAAATCATCACGAGCCTGCATCCTTGTTCATCATGATTAACAGTAACAGACATATCATTCAGGAAATTTTAGGGGTTTTAAGCTCCCTCCCAAGGACCAAAGACAAAAGCTGGTCAAAGGGGCTAAAGGAATAGCACAGCGGTTGAAGCAGTTCCTAGCAATTGTAAGGGCCTGAGTTCAATTCCCCAGCACCACATAAAGCCCAGTGTGGTGGCAAATGCCTGTAATACCAGCACCTGGTTTGGGAGGCTGAGGCAGGAGTTCAAGGCCAACCTGGGCTACAGAGTGAGAGCCTGTCTCAAAAAAAAAAAAAAAAAAAAAAAGCTGGTCAAATGTTTTCTTCTACAATACTACCACATTTAAAAAAATAAAATCTTTTCCAAGGCTTACAAGATTTAAATGGGGACTGGGTGTGTAGTTCAGTGGTTAGAGTGCTTGCCTAGCAAGTGCAAGGCCCTGGGTTCAATTTCCCCAGCGCATAATAGAGGCGTGAGGACTGCTGTGTGTTTGAAGTCAGCCAGGGCTGCATAATTGAAGACCACCTTATCTCAAAAAAAAGCCTTAGGTGGTATGACTGCTGTCCATCTCACTAGCCTCATTTCCCAATATTTCCTTTCATTTATGCTTTTCTGGCCACACTGGCCTTCAGTTTCATTCCATAAACACATCGGGCCTGTTTTGTACTTGTATAAGCTCTTCCTTCTCCCTGGGATTTTCTTTTGGTAGCCTGTGTCTTGCTTCCTTTCAATCTTTGTTCTAATACCATTCTCTAGGCAAGGTCTTCCCTTCTCATTTAATCAAAAATAGTTCCCTACTTCTCATTCTTTATCCTCTGATTTTATTATTCTTGAAAGCCAGGAAATTACCAAATAAATATTTGTGTAACTCATTCTTTGATGAATACTTTCTTGTACTTATGTTTTGTATTGAAGCAGGATCTCGTTCTATAGCCCAGGCTGGCCTTGAGCTCATGGCAGTCCTCCTGCCTTAGCCTCTCGAGTGCTGGGATAACACGGATGTGCCACTGTACCCAGCATTATGTGGTACTGGGGAATCGAACTCACTGGGGAATCGAACTCAGGGCCTTGCACTTACCACTGTGCCATTCCTCTAGCCCCTCTTGTATTTTTTGAATTTTGTACATGTACTGCCTATTCAAAATATTTTTAAAAGAACAGGACAAGGGAATATATATGTGTGTATGTATATATATATATTATATATATATATGTGTGTGTGTGTATGTATGTATGTATATATATGTATGTATATATATATGTGTATATATATATATATATTTTTTTTTTTTTTTTGAGACAGGGTCTCAATCTGCAACCCATTCTGGTCCTTAACTCACTGTGGAGCCCAGGCTGGCCTTGGACTCGCAGCAATCCTCCTGCCTCAGCCTCCTGAATGATGCTAGGATTACAGGCATACACCACCATGCCCAGGTTATGTGGTGCTAGGGAATCAAACATGGGTACTTAGCGCTTGACTTAGCACTTGCTAAGCAAGTGCTTTAACCACTGAGTCATTCCTCATGCCCATGAAAATATAAATTTAAATGAAACAATTCAGTTTTATTTTTTTCTATAAATTAGCTTATTAAATAACTTGATATGTGAGAATAGGATTTGTATACTTGAAAGTATTTGTATACTTGAATGCTTTTTTTCACAAATATCCTCTTTGTGAGCAGAATTAACTGTTTCCCTTGCTACTTCTTTGATACCTTGGTTGAGTTTTTTGTTGTTTCTTCTGTGGTGCTGGGGATTGGACCCAGAAGCCTACACATGCTTGCCAAGAACTTACTACTGATGTACATTGCCAGTTCCAAAATTTTGCTTTTTAATTTTGGTTTACGGCATTTGCTTTAGTGAATCAAGTCATTGGACTTGTCCTCCTTCCATTTTGCCTTTCCTCATCCACCCTACTACACCTTTGCCCCTTCAAAATAATACAGGCTAGATGCCTAACAGTTCTTTGTAGAGCAAATGGAATAAATACTTCAAGCTATGCTTAGTGTTGCAGGCCTGTAATCCCAGCACTCTGGAAGGCTGAGACAAGAGATTCGAACCCAGCAAGGGCAACATAGCAACTTAGCGAGACCTTGTCTCAAAACAAAAATGAAAAAAAGACTGGGGTTGTCAGTCATTGCAGAGGCCCTGAGTTGGCTCCCCAGTGCTGGAAAAAAGTTCAATTAAGTTGATATACCCTCTTACTAGCCAAGTAAAATACAGGGTAAAATTTGAGAAGGGTTAGTTGAATACTAGGTACTGGCTTTCCTGCTAATTTACATGCAATTGTTTCTGGGGGTTAAACTCGGGACCTTTTCACTGAGGTATATCTGCAGCTCACTTAATGGTTTTGATTTTGAGATAGGGTCTTGCTAAGTCACCAAGTTGCTCAGTCTGGGCTTGAACTTGAATCTTCCTGCATCAGCCTTCTGAAGAGCTGGGATTTAAGGCCTCCTCCACCACCACCAGACTTCTTGTTTTTATGAATTTATTACATAGTGTATATTTGTGTTTTAGAAAATATTTGATTGTAAGACAGCTATGAAGATAGACAGAACTCATTGCTGCCTTTGAGGAAGGTACTTAACTTAGAACACTAAAGCGTACATACCTGAATAGAGGAAGTTGCGAGGTACCATGGGGCACAGCATAGGGCTGTGCTGGGTCATTTTCAGCCCTCTGTTTTCTCATTGACGTAGAAGGGCGAATAAGAGCAAAACTGAGGACTTGGGACACACGGTGAAAGTTAACAACTGAAGCTGCAAGGTTAGATAGGACGAAGTATTTGCAAGATAGCAAAATCATCTTGGCAAGTCGGGTACCATTCAATGTCCACTCGCCGTGATTGGGTGTTTTGGGTTGAGAAGGGAGTAGAAACTGAAAGTAGTCAGATACGGAAAGAATAGAGTTTTAGGGGCAAAAATTTAAAGTTCAGATTCAATGAAAGAGAGAAAATAGAAAAGGAAGGAAGAAAGAAAGCTGTGGTGTTGGAGGGAAATATTTAGAGCTCTTGTTCTGGTCACTTTCCCATCCCTGGGACAAAGTACATGACACCTGTAACTTAGGGGAGAGGTTTGGTTGGTTCACAGTTTTGAGGTTCAGTCCATGGTCACCTGGCCCCAGGACAGAAAGAGTATGATGGAGGAAAACTGCTCAGCTAATGGCAGCCAAGAAGCAGAGGGCAGAGGATAGTGAATCAGAGTACATCCTGACAGGTCACACGCCCAGTCACCCACCTCTTCCAGTCAGGCCCCACAAACACATGAGACTTAGGTCATTTCATTTCATCTTTGCAAGGTTTTGTTTTGTTTGACAGCAGGTTGGGTGGAGAGAACTGACAGGCCTGACCCCTCGGTTCTGCTCAGCCACAGGGAGACCTACCTTGGAGCTGGTGGTCAGGGACCGGCCACAGCTCAGACAGAACACACTCGTTTTGAGGCCTTGTGCTCATTTTGCCCCGCATCTGGTTATTTGGAATGGCCTGTCCACTCTCAGAGTCTGCAGTGATTTAGGGCTTTTCATTGACTTTCATAGCCAGGTCCTTCTACATCTGTCCCTGGCTCCGCTGGCCCCACTGGATCACTTCGCCCAGTCCAGGGTCAGTCTGCCATGGGGCAGCTCCTTGGTCTCACAGTCCAGCTTGGCTGTGTCCTTGGTGACCCAGTTCTGCTTGCACTTGTCCTGTGCAGCCGTGGGGCCCTTGCTGTGCAGCACCATCGCAGTGTCCCACGTGCCATCGGCCATGGGCCTGGTGGCAGTCCATCAGGCCAGGGAGGCGTCTGAGATCTAAACCCTAACAGCTGTGAAAGACAATTCCCTAGCCCTTAAAAAATAATATTTAAAAATACCTACAGTAGGATTTTGAAGGTTTTTATCATAAATCTTAAGGCTTTATTCTGTCCTGAGTGGATAATTTTGCTTCCTGAGTGATTTACTAAAGTTTCTTGCGATCAAGAAAAAAAAAATACCAATACTTTACTGTGATACTCAAAGTGCCCACGATACAGAGTGGACAAACAGGCCTGGAGTTCATTTCTACGAAGTAAAGGTTGGTAGAAATGAATCTGAAAGCAACGCTACAGAACATGATTACAGAGAAAAATGCCCCACTTCCAAGAAGCACTTAGCCATGACAGGAGCCGAGCAGCCTGCTGCATGAGCACATCGCCAGGGGAGAGAGTGGCCAGCCCACCCATCCATCATCCTCCTGCTGTGCCTGGAGGAGGCAGCAAGGGCAGGAAGCATAGTGTGTTTCTGTTTGCCGTGAGAACCAACGATGAGGGCCGTGAATTCTTGGAAACATTCTTTTGGGTAGTTGGATAAAGAACGAAGCTAGGTTAGCTGCCACCACATTTCCCGCTTGGTTTCAGGTGGAGGTGGGAGCTCTACTGGCATTGATCCTTGGCCTTTTTTGTTTTTTCCAGACAAGTCACATTTAAGAAGAATACAGTCCACGTCCTTCAATGATTTCTCTGTGTTTTAGACTTGAAAACTATCTAGAAACATCTTAAATTTGGTTTTAGTCTTACATTGTTCACAATGTTCAGGAGAAAATTTTTGGAATCTCTGTTACCCAATAGACCTATAAGAATGAGAGAAGTCTCTAATACAAGGTAGTGCTAAGACAAGATGTGGGCTGCTGGCCATCCTATCCTCACATCTTAAAGGCATAAGTTACCTGTTACTACTACTTTGCTCCCAGAAAATACACAGTAAGAACCAACATCATATTCTCAGAAGAAGATATGAAATAAGGAGCAGAATCTTTTCCCTGCATGGCCCTACTACATTACCCAACTGCTTGTCCTCTTAAAATGACACAAACACAGGCTTCCATAGACACTTCCTGTAGCTCTTCTGTCTATAGAACTTCAGGGCACCATGTGTAATGAGTTGTGGATTCTAGCGTTACATTACAAACATCAGCCGCCCCTTGAAAACACTTGAGTTACCGTCCTTTTCAGTAGTCTTTTTGCCTGTCTTAGAAATTCCTTCGTGTTTTGTTTTGTTTTAATCATGGTATAGGACTAAAGCCTAAGGCCTCACACTGAGCTACGTCTTATCCCATGTTTTCTTTTGAGACAGGATCTCACTAAGTTGTTAAGTTATCCAGGCTGAGTGTGAACTTGTGATCTCCCTGCCTCAGCCTCCCAGAGTGCTGAGATTAAAGCCTTGTGGCCCCAGGCCCAGCTTATTACCTTTAAATAAAGATTGAGTATAAAATTTTTCATTAACCACAAAATCTATAAGTCCAGAAATAAGAGGTAACATTTATTTCTTTCTTAGGCTACTAAAGTAGAAATGTTTGTAGAGGAGAATCAGGGGATTTCTATCTTCAGCTGAATAAACATTGTTAGAACTCAGATTATATTAATAAATGCATTTCATATTTTTATTTTGTTTTTATACATGAAAATATTAAATAATGCATGGCTGTTCTCCATATTGCAGTTGTTTAGGTTGGCTATTGGCAGCTAGTGTGCAGGCCATATACATTTTTTACACTTGGTTGTTAGTTGTCTATCCGCTATTCTGTGATAGGTTCCCAAGGCCACTCCAGCTTCAGTGATTCTTTAGGAGGACTCATGAGGCTCAGCCTGTAGTTATGCTTCCATTATAAGATGTTTTACAGGGAGTAAATAGACAGCAAAACTAGTAAAGGGAAAGACATGTGGAATAAATGTCTAGGGAAAACCAGGTGTGGGCTTCTAAGGGTTTTCTCCCAGAGAAATCACAAGGGATGTGCTTAACCTTCTCAGCAGAAAGTTGTGACCACATCTGTGCAGTGTCTGCCACTGAAGCTCAGGCTACAGTTTTCACTGGGGTCCAGTCATGAAGACAGTCTCTCCTGCCAGATAAACTCCTAGCAGCAGGGCACGTGCTCAGCATAAGTCGTGGTGTTTGCACAAACAGGTGGGAGACAGTGAGCCACTTTTACCATTTCAGGGAATGGTAGGACCCTCCCAAAATCCAAATTTCAGATGCCTTCCCAGGGTCATCCTCGTAAGGGTAGCGCTCAGGTCTGCTTAGTCTCTTGTCTGTACACCTGTCCTAACTAAATCAATATTTTGTTTGTTCCATTCATTTTTATCTGTTGATCTTGATATATGTCTGTGTTGTGGTGTCCTTCTTAGAAAGCGGACTCAGAACAGATAGCATCTGTTCTGTAAACCCTTTGTCAGGCATCAGGATGAGTGCCACTTACAGTGTGGGCCTCAGTAAATCCTTCATTTTGTTTCTGCTGTGTGCCCACGTTGCCCACTGCGTCGCCACTGTGTCAGTGCTGCCCGTCCTTCCGTGTCATGTGCCTCTCCCCCTCTGCCAGAAACCCGAGCTGATGAGACAACTGACTTTGAGCTCTCCTTTTTCCTAGCGCTAGTTCTGCTGACAGTCTGTTCTATCCACTTTGGTACTAGACCTTTTACTGCCTTAAATTTTTCTCTCATTTTTACTTTATATTCCTTTGAGTATGTGTGTGCATGTGTGTCATCTGAAATAATATGAACTCCCTAAAGGAGGGTATTCTTTTTCGTTTTGTTCTGTTTTGTTTTATTTTTGGTAACCCCTGAGATATTTCAGACACAAATATGTTAGAGCCGGGCACAATGGCACAGACCTATAATCCTAGCTACTCAGGAACCTGAGGCAGGAGAATCACAATTTCAAGGCTAGGCTGGGTAGCTTAACAAGACACTGTTTCAAAACAGAAATCAGGATGAGGATAGAATTCTGCCCCAGAATGCCTGTCTAGCATTCACAAGGCTCTGGGTTCAGTCCCCAGTATTGCCCTCCACCTCAATTGTTTTTGATTGATTAATAGTGTAAGTTACAAAGAGAAAAATAAAGTAATTAAATTTATTCCTAACACTTTAACATTTTAGCTTTTTAAAGATAAACAAGCCAGCTTACTTTTTAGAAAACAGAGTAGCTAATTCTATAGATTTGATCAGAAATAATATAAGGGACACCCCTTTTTTGTTTTGTTTTGTTTTGTTTTTGAGACAGCCCAGGCTGGTCCTAAACTCACTGTGGGGTCCAGGGTGGCCTTGGACTCAAGGCAGTCCTCCTGTCTCAGCCTCTCGAGTGCTGGGATTACAGGAGTGTGCCACCATACCCTGCTTATGTGGTGCTGGGAAATCAAACTCTGGTACTTAGTGCTTAACTTAGTGCTCACTAGGCAAGCACTTTAACCACTGAGCCATTCCTCCAGCCTTGCACCTCTCTGTTTTACTGAAACTTCTGTTGTTTGAACAATGGAGTGCAGAAACTAAATTAATTTCAGTGGTGCCTTAATTGTTAGCTGAACCTAAATTATCTAGGCAATGTTATGTAGTATTAAAGAAGTCATATTAAACTAGTTATTTTTGGTTATGTACTATATTTTGCCAAACTTGCTCCTCCAGCCTACAATTCTGGGAAGCCACCATCATTATAGACATAGTAATCACTATGATTAATCCCACTTTGTGTTTAGCAAACCAGATAGCAAATATTCTGTTACCCCGTTTTCCATCCACAGTGCCGCTGATCTCATTTGCCATTGATGTTTCTGTTGTCTGCTTTTTTTTTTCTGTTAACTCTTATTCGAAGATGCTGAAAACTTGTCATTTAAACTAATCCCATTCAGCAAAAGATTGGGAACTAAAGACTAGAAATTAGAAAAGCTGACATGTGTTTTACTGTTATTGTGTTCTTGTTTTACCACCGTATCTGTTCTCGTTTCCCTGTCAAGGCTTGACTAATAGCTAATACCGATGGAATACTAAATTTACACTGGGCTGTTACTTCCATTTAAGATGAGTAAATCATCTTTTCTTGCCAATCTTTGCAGGTTTAAAGAAATGAATAAACGGAGACCCCGAAGTTTGCTAGAGAAACTACGCTGGGTGACCTTAGGCTATCATTATAACTGGGATGATAAGGTATTCTAATTTTCTTAATCATATATTTTTAGGGCCCATATAGTTGAATTTTCTTCTAGGTCAACCTTAAAATGTCATTACCATAGGAGAGGCTGTCCAGAACGTAAATTATCCATGTATGGGAAGATCTCTTTCTTTTAATCTCCCCTTAAAAAGCTGTCTTCAGGCCAGTTATGGTGGCATGTGTCTCTATAATCCCAGCACTCTGGAAGGGTGAGACAAGAGAATCACAAGTTGGAGGCCAGCCTAGGCAAGTGGGCAACTTAGTGAGACCCTGTCTTAAAATAAAAAATAAGACGGTGGGGATATAGCTCATACAGAAGACTGGAGTTCAATACCCAGTATAAAGAGAGAGAGAGAGAGAGAGAGAGAGAGAAAACCTCTTTCCATGTATCTCAATCAGAATAAATAACTTAACAGGAGAAAAATTTTTTCCATATGCCCTTGAATTATCAGGAGTCATCAGTGCTTTCCCAAAGTTAATGTCAGGAGAATAGATTTCTCTTTACTGCTTTCAAGACTAATTCTCAATTATCTTTATTTCCATTATTGTTTAGTTTGTTGAGCACTTATTTTCTACATAGTACCTGCTTAGAGGGCTGGAGGAATAACATCATAGTGGTTAGAGCACTTGCCTAGCAAGAACAAAGCCCTGAGTTCAGTTCTCCAGCACCTCAAAAACTGAACATGATGGCGTATGCCTATAATCCCAGCACTCAGGAGGCTGAAGCAAGAGGATTAGTTTCCTGAGTTCAAAACCAGCCTGGGCTACATAATAAGTTCAGGATCAGCCTGGACAAAGTGAAACCTTATCTCAAAAAAAAAAAAAAAAAGACCAAACGCTGTATAATTAGAGTATTCTCTTCAATCAACTCAAAAGAATTCTTAAGATCCAGATACTTTTGCCTGTGAGGAAATGCCACTTAAGTATCTGGTCATGAGAGAGGTGGAAAAGAATTTCTTACATTATGAAACTTTCAAGTTTTCTTGAGTCATGATTTCTTTTCTCACCCTCTGTGCTTCAGAAAAATGCATCTATTATCACTAGTGCATAGGGGCTCTTGTCCGGGGGTTTGCCACCTAGTGGAAGGACTAATTCTAAGAGTAGACTGAATGAAACATCTCGGTAGAAACTATTTTCTCTGCCTACTAACCAGTTACTTTGTAGAAGGTCCGTTGTGTGTTTAGCCACTCCAGTTTATTAACCAATTTATTTAAGTGTTCCAGATAATGACAAGTGTTGCTTTAAAAATATCAGTGGTAATGATATTGATTGAACAAATTCATTGAGAAGCTAGGGATTGGTACTCAGAGAAATAGCCAAGTGATTTTCTTTGGTTTAGACAGTCTGGGTTTGAATCCTGCTTCCAATAATCATGTAAGTACCTGCCTCATAAGGTGCTTGTGAGGGTTAAGTGATGGCAGCAGTGCCTGACTATTCTCAGGCAGTCAGGTTCATTAGCACTAGAATAAAGGTAGCTATGGTATTTAATAATATCTTTCTTTAATATTGTTACTTTTCTTTTGAGTCTTTTTCTTCTTTTGCTTTGTAGTCCAGACTGCCTGAACTCACTGTGTGGCCCAGGTTGGCCTGTAACTCACAGCATTTCTCCTCCCAACTGCTGGGATTATAGGCATGCACCACCATACCCAGCAAATACTGTTACTTTCAAAGACCTTAAAGTTAGCCTTCTTTACTTAGAAAAATGGGGAGTGAAAAATGTCAAATATCCTGTAGAAGTAGTCAGAAATGGCAAAGTATAGTAGTCATAAAATGAAAGAATAGTATATAGACAGTTCTGATAGGATTGAAAGGTCAAAAAGTAATGTATTCATCATAGCAGAAGCTGCCTGCAACTGTCGTGGCCATCCTGACTGGTTGGTCGTCTAAAGGATGAAAGCTTGAAATGATAGAGAAAACCTCAGTGTTCTCTTAACTATACCTTTAGTTTTGGGAATTAAAGAGGATCTCTTTGCCTGTAATCCCAGCACTTGGGAGGCTGAGGCAGGAGAATTGCCATGGCTATCCTGGGCTACATAGTGAGGTCAGGACCAGCCTGGGCTACAGAGCAAGACCCTGTCTCAAAAACAAAATGAAGAGAATCTCTGCCTATCTGCAGTATAATAAAAAAGGAAAAAGTGGGTAGGGGGACTGGAGGAATAGCATAGCAATTGCACTTTCTTAGCAAACACAAAGCCCTGAGTTTTGTTCCCCAGCACCACATAAGCCAGGTGTGGTGATGCGTGCCTGGAATTCCAGCACTTAGGAGGCTGAGGCAGAAGGATTGCCTGAATTTGAGACTAACCTGGGCTGCAAGTAAGTTTAAGTTAAGGACTAGCCTGGACTACAGAGCAAGACCCTGCTGCAAAGAGAGGAGGGGGGGGATTAGGATAGCCCATCCATCAAAGACTTCACAAAAGTCTTCTTTCCACCTGAAGTTAAAGCTCATATCTGGCCAGAGTAAATTCTGCCCAGAACTCTGACTTTGTTGCTCTAGCCAGCATACATCAGGACACCAGTGAGTTTTCTGATCAAGTATGAAGTTGGCTTGGCAAGCTTCGAAGAAGTGAGGGAGCAGCATCAAGATGAAGGGAGAGTGTGTCAGGCTGCTGCAGGCGTGTGCTGTTGTGTCGCCCTCAGACTCAGCTGTGTAAACGGAAGTCGTGATCGTAACTGCAGCCGTGATGTTCTTATGAATTGAGCACAGAGAAACCTTTTAGAGTATTACGACCTCTGTGTTTTGGTTTGTTGGTGGTTTTATGTGTTTGAGAGAAGAGGAGGAGAGGGAGACTGAGAAGAATGATATTTATGATGTCTTAACTCTTAAGTGCTAAAAACAGAAGCAGTTTGAAAACTACTTCCACTTTAAGGTCTGCCTTGGCCATGATATAAATCAGACTTAGTTCAGGTGTTCTGAGCAGGTCATTTCATCAGATTGACCTGTGAAATAGGCACCATGTTGCAGGCTGACTCTTGTAGTATTTGAGTTGCTTTGCTGCCTTTTTTTTTTTTTTTTTTTTTTTTTTTTTTTTTTTTTTTTTTTTTTTTTTTTTTTTTTTTTTTTTTTTTTTTTTTTTTTTTTTTTTTTTTTTTTTTTTTTTTTTTTTTTTTTTTTTTTTTTTTTTTTTTTTTTTTTTTTTTTTTTTTTTTTGAGGCAGATTATCACTCTGTAGTCCAGGCTGGTCATGAACTCTCTGTATAGCTGGGGAATTGAACGCAGGGCGTTGTGCTATTCTTCAAACCCCCTTTCTTTTGAGACAAGGTCTTGCTATGTTTCCTAGGCTGAGCTCATACTAGCCAACCTCCTGCCTCAGCTTCCTTGAATGCTGGGATTATAGGCTTCCACCCCCCAGGCCTGGTTTAGGATAGTTTTTAATTTATAGAAAAGCTGAAAGAATAGTACAGTGAGATGGCAGACCCAGTTCCCCCTATTTACTCAAATCTTACATTAGGATGATACGTTTGTCTCAATGAATGAATCAATAATAATGTGTCATTGTAATAGTAAAGCCCACATTTCTTTCAGATTTCCATAGTTTTTAACTAATAAATTCCATCTGTTCTAGATCCACCCCAAGATACATTTAGTCGTCTTGTTTGTTTAGGCATCTCTTTCCAGTGACAGCTTTGAGTTCCCTTTTTACCCTCCGAAACTATCTGGCTTAGGCTGCAGCATCCTAGAGAATAGTGTGGTGATCGCTTCATACGCAGACTCTGCAGTGTGAATTTGTATGATTTGTGCCTAACATGGTGCCTGCCATAATAGGTACTTGCGATTCTGAATGGTTTATTATTTGATTACCGAATGCCTCAAGAACGGGTGGCTAGGGGCTGGAGGCCTGGTATTAGTGAGGTCTTGTGCTCCTTTCCTAGCTCTGCAGGGCAGGACACGCTCAGAGGAGAGGATAGAGTTAGAAGACTTTAAAATAGTAATTAATCTGTGCGACAATTTTATACGTTCCTGTGGTCATTGTTTTATTTTTCTTATTTTCTCTACTTTTACCAAAGAAATACTCAGCAGATCATTACACACCTTTTCCTTCTGACCTGGCTTTCCTCTCAGAGCAAGTAGCGGCTGCCTGTGGATTTCAGGGTTTCCGAGCTGAAGCAGGAATCCTGAATTACTACCGCTTAGACTCCACTCTGGGAATCCACGTAGACAGATCTGAGCTCGATCACTCCAAACCCCTGCTGTCATTCAGGTAAGGTAATTTTGTGGAATCTGGATTGCTTTTTCATTATTTATCTTTGTAATGCACTACTTAAGACACATGGAATATGTGGTTAAGAAAAATATTGTCAGTACTCTGGAATTGAGGGCGGAAGGCCGTAAAGCAGAGTGAATAATGGAACAGAATACAGCAAAACAGGGAAGTCTGAGTGTTTTCCTTGTCTTCCACATATCAGTTTCAGTTTATGCACCAGGAGTTCAGCAAAGAAAGTGGCCTTTTAGTTGCCTTTCTTTTTTTTTTTTTTTTTTTTTTTTTTTTTTTTTTTTTTTTTTTTTTTTTTTTTTTTTTTTTTTTTTTTTTTTTTTTTTTTTTTTTTTGAGACAGAGTCTTACTCTTTAGTCCAGGCTGGTCCTGAACTCACTAGGGAGCCCATACTGGCTTTGGACTCAAGACAATCCTCCTGTCTCGGCCTCCTGAGTATTGGGATTACAGGTGTGCTTGGCCACACCCAACTTACTTGATGCTAGAAAATCAAACTCCAGTACTTAGCACTTGAGTTAGCACTTCCTAGGCAAGCAGTTTAACCGCTGAGCCATTCCTCCAGACTCTAATTGCATTATTTTTAAAGGAAAGAAAGGATTCATTTTTATTGAAAGACTGAAATCTTGTCTGTAGTCATAGCCAAGTAGTTAAGGCAATGGACTAGAAAACCTGAAATCTTTTTTTTTTTGGAGATAGGGTCTTACTCTGTGAAAGACTAAAATTTTAAAAGATACATCAATAAAACATGTAATGTTAAGACTCAGTTCTTTACTTTTTACTGCATCATTTTATTCTGCAGCAAGTCTGTGGGCTGTCTTAAGTATAGGTAACTGATCATAGGTTGCTCATTTAGAAGCATAAGCCAGAAGAGAAGAAAAAACTTAAGCCTAGTTTCAAAATGAGCATTTGGAAAAAGGAAAGGTAAGAGAAAAGTGAGGATTTAGAAGCAATAACTATCACCTGAAATTACAAAATAATGCAGTTCATACTGACTTTCACAACTATGATTAGTAGAAAAAAAACTTTGTTTTTACTTTTTTTTAGCTTCGGGCAGTCTGCCATCTTTCTCCTCGGTGGACTCAAAAGAGATGAAGCCCCCACTGCCATGTTTATGCACAGTGGTGACATCATGGTAATGTCAGGTTTCAGCCGCCTGTTGAATCATGCTGTCCCCCGAGTCCTTCCAAATCCAGGTGGAGAGTGCCTGCCTCCCTGCCTGGAGACCCCACTCCCAGATATCCTCCCCAAGGACTCAGTGGTAGAACCCTGTTCTGTAGAAGATTGGCAGGTGTGTGCCAGCTACTTGAAGACTGCTCGTGTCAACATGACTGTCCGACAGGTACTAGCCACAGACCAGAACTTCCCTTTGGAACCCACAGAGGAGGAAAAAGATGTGACTAGAGAAGGATTCTGTCATCTCAGTGACCAGCATAGCCAAGCGAAGCGGGCCAGGTTAAACCCTGACAGCTGAGATTGGAGGTCATATTCCATGATTTAGACAGATCTCTATTGCCGTGGACTTTGATACCACCATGAACCCAAAACAGGGAGGAAGGAGGAGCTCACCATGATCACATTTTTGGGCTGGGGGTATAGCTCAGTGGTTAAGAGTGTTTGCTTAGCAAGCACAAAGCTCTGGGTTGCATTCTCCAGTACCACATAATACAGGCATGATAGTACATGCCTGTAATTCCAGAATTCAGAGGGGTGAGGCAGGAAGGTTGCCGGAGTTTGTGGCCAGCCTGGACTGCAGAGCAAGACCCTGTCTAAAACAAAAATGGTCATACTGTTGCCTTTGTTTATATGGAATACTGGAGAGTAAACTGACTACCTTTTGCTCAGACATGTGCTTGATACTGTCCAGTCCTAGTTAGATGTCAGCTGTAACATTGTTGGCCATACCAAGAAGGTAGAACGGTCCACGGGCCTCTCAGCCTCTGCCACTACATCTGAGTAGGATAGAAGTGAGTTTACATGTCTGTGGAGTCTCAATACTGTGTTACCCACCCCCCCAACCCCAACCTCCCACTGCATTTGGCAGTTTGTGATAAAATTGTGGTTCCGTGAACCAGCCATTAGGCTCATCTTAACTCTCCCAGTCATCAAACTCTTTGATCTCTTGTTTGGTCTTTTCTGGCTCTCACAGGCGATTCTTATGCACATGAAAACAATGGAACTAGAAATTCATCATAGCCATCATTTTTGCCTAAAAGATAAATACATGTAACTGAAGGAAAGGGGAATAGTGGTTTCTCCATGTGTCTTTTAGATCTCCACAGTCCCTCTGCTGGCTTTTCAATGCATTTTTAATTGTTGGATTAAAAATGTCCTGAGGGTATTCTATTACTGTTTCTCCATAAATAAACTTACTCGGTTTTAAATTAAAGATCTGTATCTGTCTTTGAGGGTTAGTATATCTGGGATTAGTTTTTTCCTCTTGTATTTGCTTTATTGTTCACATTACTGAAGGAAGACCTCTAGCTGTTTCTGCCCGGTACCACCCGGCTTTGTCCTAAATATTCTTTGTGGCAGTCTCACAGAAATTCCTGATAGTCTAGTCACTTCCAACTTGTCTGATGATTGCCTAGAAAATACGTAAAGTCTAAGTCTTTATGCCTCCATCAACATGACTCACTGAGCTCTATACCAGATTACTTTACCTTTCTTTAGACTTCACTTTTCTCATTCATAAAATGATAAGTACACATACAAAACACATACACACAGAGCCATCTTCCAGCTGGATTTTGCTATTTAAAGGGGAAAAGGAATTTGGTGCTCTTTTCTGGAAACACATCATGTGCCAATTGTTTTATTACATAAGGACTCTGGAGATGTCCTACTTACTTGTTTATGTGGAACACTGGCTAAAAAAGCCATATTGATGCCTGCTGCTTGCAGCATGTCTTGCTCAACTTACGTGTCTTCTCTGTCCTGCCTCTTTTTTTTATTACTAGAATTAAATAATGAGTTAACATGAAATTAATATAGATTCATCAACTATGTGTAAGCTAGGTTCTAAAATTAGTACAGGTTTGATCCCAGCCTTGGCAACTTAGCAACTTAGAGAGAGCTTATCTCAAAATTAATTATTTTTTAAAATGGGCTAGAAATGTACGTCAGTGCTGAGGTTGTTGGAATGATCCCCAGTACCACAAAAAGATCGTAGGTAGGTCGGTAGGTAGGTAGAAAGAAATTAGTGCCTGATAGGAAAATTGTATATAGTTTACCACTGGGAAAATTCCTTTCCTATAATGTTCATTAAGCGTGAGCCACCTGAAACCAATGTGCTGTTGTTCATTTAAGGTCTAAAACTGACAGTTTCTCCTTACCAACAGGACAGATTACTTTGTTTTCACCTGAGTGTCAGGGTAAGGCGTTGGCGTATGTTTAGGAGCCATGTTGTACAAAATACCCAAATGATAGATGGGCTCGCTCCATGGTGAGGTGCTTGTATATGAGGAGCAGGTAGAAGCAGGCCACCCACGAGAGCAGCACCCTGTGCCCCCAAGGGAACACGTTCACTGAGCAGAATTGTTGGCATAGCTTGAAATTTGCTCCTTTTCTTTCCTGGCCCTATCCTCTCTCTCTCTCTCTCTCTCTCTCTCTCTCTCTCTCTCTCCCTCTCCTCACTTCCTCTCTACTTCTGTCCCTTTCTTTTCTCTCTGGATCTAGGGTAGAAGAGTACTGGGAAACTGGTGCTCTTCCTCTTCTGGGTTTTTTCCCCCCTTTTTCTTACACAAGTGGTTTGATGATGAAGTATGTGGCCATTGTAACTTTTCAGTGTATATCTTTGTCCTAAGAAATGTCACTTCTAGCAACTGGGTCTATAGAAGTAATCATAGGGCTGGGCATGATGGCATATTCCTGTAATCACAGCACTCAGGAGGCTGAGGCAGGAGGTTGATGAGGTTGAGACCAGCCTGGGCAACATAGCAAGTGCAAGACTGTAGTGAGATCAGTGAGATCTTGTCCCAAAGGGGAAAAAAAATAAGCAAGCCAGGAATGGTGGTGCATCCTATAACCCCAGCACTCTGAGATACTGAGGCAGTATGCTTATAGGTTTGAGTCCAAACTGGAATTAGGAATTTAGCAAGATCCTGTCTAAAAAACAAAAAATGCTGGGGATATAGTTTATTGTGAAAGCCCTGGGTTCAAACCAGTACTACCAAAAATGAAATAAAACAAAAATAATAATCAGAACTATCAAGAAAGGTTTATGTAAAAGAATGTAATAGTAAAAATTTGAAATAAGCCTAATACCGTATTATATTATGGAGTTGTTTGATTAGATTTACTATTTTTTAACAAGTGATCATAGGGCTGGAGAAACGGCACTGCAGTTACAGTGCTTGCCTTGCAAGCACAAGGCCCTGAGTTCATTTCCCCAGCACCACATAAAGCTGGGTGTAGTAGCACACATGCCTGTAATCCCAGCACTCTGGAGGCTGAGGTAAGCAGATTGTTCTGAGTCCAAGGCCAGCCTGGGCCACACTAGTGAGTTCAGGACCAGCCTAGGTTATAGAGCAAGAGCTCCTTTCCTTGATTGCACAGAGTCCCAGCCTTCCTGGAGCTCGTTTCTTGCTAGGTATCCTGTAACTACATGACAGAAAACTAGCCATTCTAATTTACCTGTTAGGAGGACAACTAGAAATATGGGGAAACATGTATCTTGTGCTTTTAAGTAAGAAAAATCCAGTTAAAGCTATACATACTAATTTTGTACATAAAGTTTACATATTTTTTAAATTATATCAAAATACAAATGATGGGATTACAGTTTACATTGAAAATCTTTTTAAAACATTTTTAAGGAAAATACATACTTGACTTTTTTTCAAATCATTAACCTGAAAATTCTACCTCCAGCTGAAATTTAGAATGTAAATCTAGAAACATCATTGTCTAATGAAAGGGACTAATTCTTTGCTGTTGTTTTGTCTTTTGTTTTGAGACAGGGTCTTGCTCTGTAGGCCAGGCTGGTCCTGAATCCACTATGGAGCCCAGGCTGGCCTCAGCCTCACAGCAGGCCTCCCAAGTGCTGGGATTACAGGCATGTGCCACCACGCCAGGTTTATGTGGTGCTGGAGAATCAAACTCAGGGCCTTACATATGCTAGACAATTGCTCTACCTGCAGTGCTATTCCTCTATCCCAAAACGGGCGTATTTAATAAAATTATGTTCTAACAGCCACAACAAATCATGGTTTAGAGAAATATTTAATAATTAGAAGAAGTGCTGAATAAGTTAACTGAGAAAAACAGCTATAAAATAGTATGCAGAGTATTTACAAGTGTTTAAAATGTGTATGACATTGAAAAGGCTAATATTTATCTGTTTTCTACATTTCTGTAGCCAGCATAAATTACTCTTTTGAAGGCCTTTGTAGGCTCTTCAAAAGACGCCAGTAGGGCTGGTAGTGTAGTTCCGCAGTTCAAGCACTTGCCTAGCAAGCTCAAGGCCCTGAGTTCAATTTCGCAGCACCACATGAATTGGGCGTGGTGATACACTCCTGTAATCCCAGCATCTGGGAGCTGGAGACAGGACGATGCTGTATTTGAGGCCAACGTAGGCCATGTGGAAAGCTCAGCCTGAAATACAGAGCAAGACTCTGTCTACAAAAAAATAATACTAAAATTGAAATAAAATAGGCCAGTAAGGCATAAGCCAAGTTCAGCAGCAGAGGTTTTGTAAAGTGTCACATTGAAGTGTCATTTCTAGATGATGATCATCCCTGATCAATCTGACATTCTGAGTTTCTCTTATCTTCCTCTGGCTTTAAAATATGTCCGGGGCTGGAGGAATGGCTCAGCAGTTAAAGCATATCAAGTGTTAAGTACCCGAGTTCGATTCCCAAACACCACATAAGCTGGACATGGTGGCTCATGCCTGTAATCCCAGCATTCGGGAGGCTGAGGCAGGATTGCCATGAGTCCAAGGCCAGCCTGGGCTCCATAGTGAGTTCAGGACCAGCCTGGGCTACAGAGTAAGACCCTGTCTCTAAATAAATAAATAAAATAAAATAAAATAAAATAAAATAAAATAAAATATGCCTGGCTAAGAGAGATCCACTCTATGCCCTGCTGTCGTTTCAGCAGTGTGTGTTCTCTGCTGTCCATTTGCACCCCTTGCCCGGGTTTTCCTAGAAGGGTCCCAGAGTCTCAGTCAGACTGAGACATACTGCTTAACAGGACGGACTCAGCCATATGTGGCTTTCTCGTGGTCCAATTTCCCCAGCTCCTTTTTCACTAAGATAAGCTGGTCTTATCCTTTTTCCCTTAATCTGAAGGCTGTTTATTAAAGTAGAAGAAAATATATGTAAGATCCTAATACCCTACTTGGTGGATTCAACTAAGGCAAATTAGAATGGTAATGAGGCAGAGAGGAGCCCTGGGGGGAGCTACTGATCTCGGCCTGACTGAGGCTGGAGGAGCCAGACACCCAAGAAAGTCGCCTCACCTGTTTCCTTCTGTTTCAAAGGTTACAGTGGGAAAAGCAATGAAATTCTAGTTTCTTCTCTGTGTGACAGATTTTTATTGATTAGCCTTTTGACCAGCCACTTGCCTAAATTTGAGGTGGGTTTGGTGACTCTCAAATTAGTTTTATCAATAAGGCAGGTTTGTTGCTAATTTAAATAGATTGGTAGAAGGAAAGTAGAGGGTTAGCAAGAAAGCGAAACTAGTAGCAGTCCTCACAGCCACGTGCCGTCGAATAAACCACTGACCTGAGTGTTGTTTCACATTTGCAGCTTCAGTTTGGGGACGTGGTGGCTCAGATACAGAGCACTTGCCTGTCGTGCCCAAGCTCCTGGGTTCAGTTGCCTGGCACCACCAAAATAAGAAAACAGGAGGTTTGACCAAGTAACCCTTGTGTTACATATCAGTTCGCAGTCCTAGACTTCTAAAATGAGATTAGGGGCTGGAGGAAGAGTGGTACAGCATTTAGAGTGCTTGCCTAGCAAACACAAGGCCCTAAGTTCTATTCCCTGTAATCCAGCATTTATGAGGCTGAGGCAGAAGGATTGCCATGTGTTCAAGGCCAGCCTGAGCTTCATAGTGACCTCAGGACCAGCCTGGACTACAGAGTGAGACTCTGTCTCAAATAACAAAATTAAAGTTTGTACCCAACCATTTGACAAACTACCAAAATCATAATCTCTTGCTTTCTCTGACTCACTCATATCCTACTTTATAATCCCACAGGAGATGTTGGCTCTACCTTTAGAATCTGATCTCATAGTTACCACCCCAGCCCAAGCCACTGTCATGTCTCAACTGGATGCTCCAGTAGCATCCTCCCTGGCTGCTCCTTCCAGGCTTGTCGCTGACTCCTACCCCGTCCCCTTAGGTTTTCTGTTGTTGTTGTTTTCTTTTCTTTCTTTGGGGCTTGTTTTACTTTTTTTTTTTTTTTTTTTTTTTTTTTTTTTTTTTTTTTTTTTTTTTTTTTTTTTTTTTTTTTTTTTTTTTTTTTTTTGAGATAGAGTCTTGCTTTGTAGCCCAGGCTGATGCTAAGCTCATTATGGAGCCCAGACTGAACTTGGACTCATGGCAATCCTCTTGCCTCAGCCTCCCAAGGGCTAGAATTATAGGTGTGTACCACTACGCCTGGCTTTATGTGATGCTGGGGAATCGAACTCAGGGCTCTTCACTTGCTAGGCAAGTGTTTTAACCACTGTGCCAATCCTCCAGCCACATGTCCTCTTAGTTTACTGTCAACACTCAACACAGCAGCCCGAGTGAGGCTGTCCCCTAAAGCAGCTGATGTCACACTTGCACTTAGTACTTTAAAGTCACTCTTCTCCCCGAGTACAGGCCAGAGTCCCATGGATTACCCACGAATCCCTCCGTCATCTGGCTCCCACCTCTCTCTGCTCGCCCACCTCTGTCTCACCACCCTGGCCTCCTTGTTCTGCCTCTTCACATGCCAAGCGCTCCCCGGCCCTGTGGCCTTGGCACTGGACTGGTCCCTTGGCCCAGAACACGTCTCCCAGAGAGCTGAACTTCTTTTCCTTCAAGTTTCTACGTAAATGTCACCTCAGGTAAGGAAACCTTTCTTGACTTCACCTTACCCGTTTTTTTTTTTTTTTTTTTTCACAGCATCTGTGATGTTCTTAATAAGTTACTAAGTAAGGGGGAAATTCTTTTAGATATAAGAGCTAAGTGTGGTAGCCTATAATCCTGGCACGCAGGAGAAGGCAGGAAAGTTGGAAGTTTGAGCCAGGCTGGGCTGCATAGTGAGTTCAAAGCCACCCTATGCTGTTATCTCAAACCTGGCCGCAGGAGTGAGCATGGGTGTGTGAAAAATTATTCTTGCCCTCCGCTGGGCTGTAAGTGTACCTACTGTGTGGGGCAGTACTGGCACATAGTTACCCACTATTGGTTGAGCGAATGGATACCCACGTTGGTAAAGATGTGTGAGAACAGGCTGATACACTGACACACTGCTGGAGGAATGCAAATTGGTAAAGCTCTCTGGAGGCCAATTATCAGTGTTTACATAAATTTTAATCCAGCAGTTCTCCTTCTAGATCTCTTCCCTACAGACATACATGGGCCTAGTACATGTAAAGAGACATTAATCACAGTGTTGTTTATAGTAGTGAAAAACTAGAATCAACCCAGATCTTAATCAGTACCAAACAGGCCAGCTGAATTACCGTTCATACACGCTAGGCAACATTAATACTGTGCAGCCCTGTGTGAGATGTACCGACATGAAAAGCACTCTAGAGACAGATCGGTTAGTGAAAAAGAATTGCAAAATAATATATATGGTGTAAAAATAGCTATGCAAAACTAGTATGCATATGAAAGTGTGTGTAGAAAAAACTGATAAAAGTGAAGACTGTTCTGCATGTTCACATTTCCAAATATGGAGGGAGAAAAATACATCCAAATCTAATAGAGAAGAGAGGTGGGGAGTTAGTTGGAGGTCTATATAAATTTTTTGTTACCTGATTTTTTATGAGAATATATTCACACATTATATATATATATATATATATATATATAGTATGTAATAAAATTTATAAAGAATGGTGTGCAGTAATAAAAATTGGAAGAAATCTTTCTCCAAACTGTGGACATTCTGTGTCCTGAGTAAGAGCTGGTACTGAGCTGAATAATGTCAAAAGCAGCCAATTTTGGCTGCTTCTACAAGGCTCTGGTCTCTGGGTGGCTTCTCTGTAGGCTGACTAGAGACTGCATGATCTCACCTATCAGAACAGGAGAGCCAGCCTAGTTTTTGCACCTACTAAGCTCAGGTACCCTGTTATGCCTGCAAACTTAAGAAAATATAAGAGCCAAATGTGGCAGTCCATGCCTATAATTCTAGCATTCAGGAGGCTGAGACAAGAGGGTCCCAAGTTCAGGGGCAACTTGGGCTACTTATGTATGATAAATACGAAACCCGAGCATTGGTTGCTAAGGCAGTCAACCTTAAAGGTCAGCCAACTTGGGAGGGCCACCGTCCTCCTCTGCCTAAGATAAGTGTGATCTGGGGCATGGCTGTGCAGGTGCACTGAAGTCCATGGGGCCTTAAGAGTTATTATTCCTATCAGCTCTGTGACAGCAGCAGAAGAGAGGAGAGGGAACGTCTCTGCTGTTTTTGGCACACCAGGAGGCGTTTATGCACGTGTGTAATCGTGGCTGTCTTCTGTGTTGCTTCTTGTTCAGTATTAACTGTCCCGCACAAAGTGAGGTTAGGCCCGTAAGTGAGGCCACCGGTAACTGTCTACTTCCATGTGCTGTCGTGGGCAGTAACCAAGCACCCCAAGTCACCAGGTACTGAGCAAGTGCTGAATCTACAGCCTGTGCTTCTTCCTTGCTTCCCCACCCCCCCCCCCTTTTTTGGTGTTTTGTTTTGCTTTTTTTGGTTTTTTGAGACAAGGTCTCACTCTGTAGTCCAGGCTAGTCCTGAACTCAATCCTGACAGGCTAGCCTTGGACTCAGCCATCCTCCTGACTCAGCCCCCCAGGTGCTGGGATTACAGACACGCACTACCACACCCAGCTTTATGTGGTGCTGGGGAATCGAACCCAGGCCTTGCGCTTGCTAGGCAAATGCTTTAACCACTGTGCCCTTCCTCCAGCCCACTTCTTCCTTTGTTAAAAGGGTTCAGCAGAAAGGTCCCAGCTTCAACTGTGGGAAGAGAGAGAAAACACACCCAACCCTGAACTGATGCCTGTGGGAGATTTTTGTCATGTCCAACGACAACATGTTAAGTCCATGTCATTAGCCAACTGTTCCTGCCTTTGGAGGGGTCCCCTGGTGAAAGAATTGCCTAATGGGGTAAAGTAAACACCAGTGGTGCTGCCATCAGGCACCAAGCCCTGGTTATTTATTTACCCGGCAACTACTGAGCACCAGTGAAGTGAATCCCCATGCGAGGTGAGTGGGGCAGGAGGTGTTTCTGCCCTCAAGCCCACAGAGTGTGGGGAAAACACCCACCCAAGCATGAAGGATGCCATGAAGGTCCAAGCACAGGTGCAGTAGGGGGTTGTTTAACATGGCGATGGAGTAAGAAGGCCAGGCTTCCAGGAGGAAGTGTCATAGAAGCTGATAAAGAATGAACTGGAGTTACCTTCACTACCCTCCTGTTTGGCTACAAGCCACGCATCTATGTCCATTGTGTTGTTCCTTGTGGGGGATAAAAGCATCTGGAAACTTCTGTGGGCATCCTGAACCATAATAGTATGACTAACAGTGACTCGCATTGAGAAAATCATTTGCTGTTTTCATAGTTGATAGCACTGTCTGCTCCTAGGTCTTTTGTTGACTATTATCTGTGTCTGCTAAAGAATAAACTTCATACGGACAAGCCTTTCTCTGTGTTTCTTAGGAATATTTCCCTGACACCTAGAAGAGTGCTTGGTACCTAGTTTATGCAATAAAATATCATTGAATGAAGAAAATTTCCTTGATCTTAGTCTTAATGTTACTTTGTTTTTGTTCCGGTACTAGGGACTGAGTCTAGGACTACTGGACCACTGAGCTAAAACTCCAGGCCTTTTTGTTTTGAGACAGGATCTCATTAAATCACCCAGGCTGGCCTTGGACTTGTGCTCCTCCTGCCTTGCTCTCCCCACAAAAAAAGACAAAGAAAACCACAGCAGCTGCACACTCTCTGCGCCTGCATCTTCCTGCTCCGGCCTGAGCTCTCTTCTGCCCAGCTGCTCTCTTCTTTCTACAACTGTCTTTGCTGACTTACTTGCACAGGCTGCCCCCAGATGGCACCTGCAGTCCCAGACCTCCAAGCCCGTTGTGAATAGATAACCCAAACCCAGATTGCGATAAGACAGTCAGCTTGACATCGCTTGGCTCAGCTGTCTACCTCTGGACCAGTCACTTAAGGCCAGGGAGGCAGGAACGCAGATGATACCCAGGACCTGACTCTTCAAATCCCAATGAAGGGCAATGGATGGGCAGAAAGGAAGAGCTTTGTAGAAAAATGATGGGCATCTCCATTGACATTCATTGTACAAATTTTCCCTCTAGAACAAAGCCGGAGGATGTTAACCCCAGATCACCAGACCAGGGGATGATCGATGTGGACCCTCCAGCCCCCTTTGCCTTTTTCCAAAGGCTACGCCCAACACTTCCCAACAAACCCCACCCGTGCCCCATGTCACTTCCACCGCTTGTCACCTCTTGGGCTTTGCCGAAAGGTCAGAGATGAGGGTAAGGCATCTGGTGCCCCCACAGTCCCATTGCTTTGGAGACCAGAGGCAATTGAGGTGCTTTCAGCCAGAAAAATATAATTTAAGGGCTTGGCATCTGGCTGGGAGCAGAGAGCTGTGTTGCCATGGAGATGCCTCGCTTCATTTAACAGCAGCCTGTCCCTGAGTTTGGTCACATCCACACTCAGGCGCATACAGCGCCCTGTCAGCAGCCCCCGCAGCGCAACACACACCTCTGGCAGAGCCCCTCTGCAGGATGCAGGACCTGTTCCTGGAGCCCCCACCTCACCACAGACACCCACACTCCCCCATCCCCTCTCTGCAACACCTCAGCCAATCACAGAGACTCCAAAAGTGCCCCAGACAGCACAGAGCACTCCGGGGAATTTAGAGTGCCACATGAACGCACACCCTGTTTACCAGGCCCATGCCGTGCGGAACGAAGGGTGTGGGGGTCCGTATGCTTTACCGGAGCCCAACACGCAAGTGTATCTCCACCTTCCGTAATAAATCCCTCTTGCACATCGTCCTTGAGTGTTGTCACCTCAGCACCGGAGAGACTGAGGCAGGAGGATTGCTGTGAGTTCCAGGCCAGCCTTGGCTACATAGTGAGCTCAGGACCAGCCTGGACTAGAGAACAAGACCTTATATTAAAAAAAAAAAAAATGCATATCATCCCTAACCCTTAAATGACACCCAAGAAGACTATAAATTACATAAGTAACTACTTTTAATAATCTGTTTTATGTTTTCAATTTTTCCCCATTTTATTAATATGCATATATACAATATATAATGTTTACATTGAGTATTTTGTGCACATTTATATCAAGTTACAGATCCTTCCCCTCACCCTTTTTGACCCTCCCACACTATCCCCCCACCCCCTAGTTCCCACTCTCCCCCCAATTATTTCTATGAAATGACTGTATTCTAGGTTTCTCATATCAGGGAAACCATTCGATGTTTCTTTTGCCTTGTTGAGTTTTTGTTTTTTTTTTTTTTTTTTTTGAGAGCTTCTGTGGGTCGATACAAAGGACCAAAGCCCTGCAATAATTAGCCAGAGCCCCTTACTTAACCCAGACAGGTAGGGTACATTAGGGTAGAGAGATGTGAAGACCTGAGAGTCATCATTGTAGTACTGTTGGTAGCAATTAAAAATACTCGAAATTGCCTTTGTCTCCATTAACAAGGAATAGGTAAATAAACCATGGTGTTGAGGCTGGAGGAATAGCGCAGCGGTTAAACAGCTTGCCTAGCAAACTCAAGGCCCTGGGTTTGATTCCCCAGCACCATATAAGCTGGGCATGGTGGCATACGCCTGTAATCCCAACACTCAGGAAGCTGAGCAGAAGGATTGCCACGAGTCCGAGGCCGGCCTGAGCTAGATAGTGAGACCCTGCCTCAGAAAAAAAAAAAAAAAAATGAAAGAAAAGAAAAAAAGTAAATAAACCACAGTGTAAAGTCTGACTCTGCTGCCAGGCATGATAGCACACACCTATAACCTCAGCTCCTCAGAAGGCTGAAACAGGAGGATTACAAGTTTGGGCTCAGCCTGGCAAGTTAGCAAGGCCTGTATCAAACTGAAGAACTGGGAATGTAGCTTAGCCCTCCCTGGGTTCAATCCCTAGTATTGGAAAAACAAAAGTAAGATCCCACTTATGTCCTTCAGTTTAGTTAGAAACACATGAATTTATAATCTATAGAAAATGGTCTGTTAAGTGTCAGATCAGGAGAATGCTGGTATGGGCTGTCAATTATTCGTGGCTGCATGACAACCTACTCCAAAACAGGCTAAAAACAACAATAACTCACTTTTTTCTGAATCTGGGTTGGCTAGGTAGCTCCTGTATGCATGCACCGGCTCGGCAGGCCCCTCGTCCCCCTCATGCCTCTCAGCTAGGAGGCTAGGCAGGCTTCTGTGGAGTCCCAGGGCGGCAGGCGCAGCAAGACCTTGAAGGCCGAGACTCAGGTTCTCAACGTCAGGTGCATCTGACTGGCCAAAGCAAATGAGAAGGCAGCTGAGTTTCAAGGGGTGAGGAAGCACAGACTCTACCTCTTGCTGGTGTGAACTGCACATGTACATTGCAAAAGAGCATACACATGGTCTGGGAAGAACACATAGCCACAGACAAACAACCACGGGCATCTGTCACATTTTACCTTGTGTAATTCTGCACTCCGTATTGTATATTCCTTGAATACATATAAAGGAAAAGGAAAGAGACTAAGAAAGCACGAGGGCCTGAGGGCATAGCACAGTGGTCACAGCACTTGCCTGGCAGACCCTGGCATCACATAAAAATTACCCAGGCATGGCAGCACCTACCTAGAATCCCAGCACTCAGGAGACCGAGGCAGGAAGATTGCGATGAGTTCAAGGCCAGCTGGACTAGAGTGAGATCCTGTCTCAAAAAAAAAAAAAAAGATGAGAATTTTGTTGACTCATAATTCAAAAAGAAAAGTCAAAGATGAGTTCAAGTTTACTAGTTTGGAATACTAAGTGATGATAAGATTTTTAAAAGTCAACTGTGAAGAAATAAAGTTTGGGATATTGAAAGCTAGAAATGTGGCAATGACTCATGATTCTGCAGGCAAGAAGCATAAATCTTGAAGAGCAAAGGAAGAGCCCGGAGTGACAGCACGCACCTGTAATCCCTGCTCTTTTAGAGGCCAAGACAGGAGGAGCTCACATTTGACTCAGCCTGGGCAATTCAGTGAAACTATTTCAAAGTGAAATTTTAAAAGGGCTGGTTGAAGGAAAGAGCAAAGGGAGGGCTGGAGGACTAGCACAGCAGTTAGAGCACTTACCTAGCAATTGCAAGGCCCTGAGTTCGATCCCAAAGCACCAAATAAGCCCGGCGTGGTAGTGCACATCTGTAATCCTAGAACTCAGGAGGTATCCTGAGGCAAGAGACTTGCCATGAATTTGAGGACCACCTGCGCTCCATAGTGCATTCAGGGCCACTCTGGACTACAAAGTGAGACCCTGTCTCAAAAATAAATAAATAAATAAAACCTGTGCCAATCAGGCCAGGCCCGTAATCCCCTTTGGAAACATTTCCCCTAGTGCCCTAAGGACTTCCTAAAAGGCTCTACCTCTCAAATATTTCACTACCTCCCAAGAGCAACATGCTGAGGAACAACACTTTTTTTTACTTAAATACTTTAAATTTGGACACTTAATACCTGGGCTATAAAGTCACTGGTGGTGTTTTTTTTGCTTAAATAGTAGAACTTCCAGAACTCTCCATCTCAGGGTTCCTCCCTCCCCAGGTGAGTGTCGGGGAGGAGGAACCACTGAAGCTCTGGCAGGAGCTGCATTCTATGTCTCTCTTGGGCATGAGCCCACCTGCTGGGTAGAGGTTTTTTTTCTCTTTCTCATCCTTTTACTTGTGAGGGGCGGTCTCTTCTCAACCTGGCCCTTTGTGGGGAAGTCTACCTACATTTGAGGATTCCTTTTCCGCAGGCTAAATGTTCTTAGGACCTATGACCACACATTGTAATCTGGCCTCTTATCACAATTAGAAGTGTCAATGCCCCTTCTGTGTTTGCTTTTTGTTATCTTTCTTGACTACAAAATCAAAGAGAGAAACAAGAGTGCTCTTTACTGGGCCCTCTTGAAGCCTGTGATAGTTATTAGCCATGCGTGGTCAACTAACCTCAAGCTTGTTGGCTGGAAATGCTAGGTATGGATGACATCACAGTTTCCCAAGAAGCAGTCCACATGGATGGTTTCTGAGGTCCAGGGTCTCTCCTGAGGGTGTTCTCAAACTGTTCTGCAGGGTGGCAGTCAGAGGAAGTTGATGAGGACAGAACATCAGCTTCCAACCTGGCTGTTGGCAGAAGGCTATAGGTCTACAATATATGGGCCTCTCCACAAGGTCACCTCGGTGTCCTGACTACGTGGCAGCTGTCTTCTTCTGAGCAGTGATCCAAGTGAAGAGGAGGCCATCACAACACCTTTCATGACCTAATTTCTAAGGTTATGTACTATCACTTTCGCTTTATCTTTTTAGAAACCAGCCATCTAGTCCAGCCCAGGAGGAGAATGAAGGCTCCACCTCTTCAGAAAAAGTTCAGGGATCTTGTGGGTCTGGAAATCACCGAGCCCCAAACAAAGGAAAAGAGATTTAACTTTCATGCACGCAACCAGGTAGGTGCTTGAGAAAGAGGAGTTGTTCATTTGATCAGCTTTCCTGAAAACTAATCAACTCCTACTTTTGTGCTAAATGTTGCCCAAAAATGGAGAAGCACTGGACTGGGGAAAGTCACTCGATGGTGATGGTGGGGAGCATGCAGGGCTGGCCCTGGGTTCAATACTTAGCATTGCTTCCTGCCCACAAAAGAGGTTAGAAACACTGCAAAATCTGCTGAAGCTGAGTGAAAGAGGACACATTCTATTTTCCCGTGTGTGTGTGTGTGTGTGTGTGTGTGTGTGTGTGTGTGTGTGTGTGTGTGTTGTACTTGGAATCAAGCCAGGGCTTTCACACTGAGCCACAACCCCAACTCATTTTTATTTTTGAGACAGTCTTGCGAAGTCACTAAGTTACATAGGTTGGACTAAAACTTGTCATCCTCCTGCCTCAGCTTCCCAGTATGCTGAGATAACAGGCCTGCACCACAAGGCCCAGCTGTAAGAGGACACCTCCTTGAGTTCCCACTTCAAAGAAAGCCACTCTTCTCATCACACACCGCTCCACACACACACACCTGCCATTGGCTCAAGAGGAGTGCTTACTCCATGCCCTGGCTCACTTCCAGGCTGTGCTCTGAGTATCTAGGACCCCAGCTTTTTTTTTTTTTTTTTTTTTTTTTTTTTTTTTTTTTTTTTTTTTTGAGACAAGGTCTCCATCTGCAACCCAGGTGAGTCCTTAACTCACTATGGAGTCCAGGCTGGCCTTGTACTCACAGCAATCCTCCTGACTCAGCCTCCCAAGTGCCGAGATTACAGGTGTGCACCACCACACCCGGCTTATGTGGTGCTGGGGAATTGAACTTAGTGCTTGACTTAGCGCTTACTAGGCAAGTGCTTTAATCGCTGAGCCATTCCTCCAGCCCCGACCCCAGCATTTTCTTCCCACAAGCCCCTGAGCCTGGACTTCTGTGGCCAGTGTACACATTCTGTCTAGGGAAGCTTTTTGTGGAGTGTGGATAAACTGGTTGTGCAACCTGGGTGTGGGGTATCCACACATGAAGTGTAGACACAGGCAGGGATGGGACGGAAAGTCAGCGTCCTTGGTGATAATCTAACATGTCTGCCTCAGCCTGCACAGAGGGTCTGAGGTGAGTGAGGAGTTGGCTGCCTCAACTGTGCCCCTTCTCCACCTTCCAGATCCTGCAGCTTCTCAACAAGCAGATGCCGCACCACTCCTGAGCCCAGGCCTCCCTCTAGTGACCAGACAGGGGACAACCATGGGCTCCCTGTCTCTCCAGGATGGAAAAGTCTTCCAGAACTGCTTTCCAAAGCACATATCTAATCCTGTTGTCCTTCTTTTTTCAAAGACAAGAGAAGCCCAGCAGCCTTAGCCTGGTCTGTACTATACTGGGTTCCATGTAGCACACACCTTGCAGCCAGGCCCTCTCAGTACTAACCCAGCCTGCATTTCCAGGACTGCTCAGAGCAGGCGTCCACCACACACACACACACACACACCACAGCCACCACCTCCTTACAATGCCCCAGCTTGCATCACGGCACACACCCCTTAAGTCATGCCAAAGAGTTTGCTTTTCAACACACACACCCTAGATTTTCATTCCTCTCTTGTTCTCCTGGGAGTAAACAAACCGCCCGGCCTTGTCTGCCAAACTTACCTTCCCCAACCATTTCTTTGTGGCTTTCTCCAGCCCCCCTCCCCAGCTTCTCCTAAGCACTTACATGAGAACTGTTGCTAAGACTGGATGAGCACTTAATGCCTGGCCCCTAGCTAAAGGACCCAAAAGCGTTGTTTCATTAAATCCTCCTGTTCCCCGCACTGCCCCCCAAGTCAGGCACTACGGTCATCCCCAGCCTGCAGATGAGAACACGGAAAGGGGTCAAACTACAGGCCCAAGGAGCTGCACATAGCAAATGCTACGCAGGCCTTGGCCATGTGTCTGAACCCTCAAGCCACCTCCTCCGCCGCAGCTCCTGATACCTGGGCCCTAGCTTCCTGTCCTCGAGAGCCCTCCAGCCACAGCCCTGCTCTCTCACCAGAGAATCCCCAGCAGAAAACTCATGACCCTGTGCTAGCTGCCTGCCGAGTCTCCTCTGGTGGATTTCCTGAGCTTTCCCTACTGTGCTTTCCTGAGGCCTTTTGGTCTAAATCTTGATTCTAAATTTCACACCTTATGTTAAGTCTTGTTGCCCCACCTGGAGCCAGTAAGACCTAATTGATAAAGGAGAGAAGAAGCCAGGCTCTATTAGTAGCTGGAGGAACTCGGACTATCTATAGAAGTAAGAAATAGGGTGGAAAGGTGGGTTATTTGCCAAAGGAACTGGTCATCAATTCCCTGTCTCTAAATATGCTAGTTTTCGGTTCATCCATCTGAGCTGAGGGAGTGAGTGCGTGTTGGCTTACTCTCTCAACCTGAGGAAATCTGGAGAAGCAGCTTTGCTCTTAAAAAAAAAAAAAAAACCCTAATTATATGTAATTTTTGAGAGAAGGTCTCTATAGTCCAAGCTAGCCTTGAACTCACAGCAACCTTCCTGTGTCAATCATCCAAGTGCTGGGATTACAGGCATGCAATACTATGCCTGGCTAATGTTTTTATGCTCTGCTGGGTAATCAAATCCAGGGCTGTGGGGCTGGGAGAATAGCACACAGGTTAGAGCACGTGCCTAGGCCCTGAGTTCAATTTCCCGGCACCACACTGGCGGTCTTGCAGGTGTAAGTCAAGTGCTCTAGTAGCTGAGCTACATCCCCAGGCAAAAACCTTAATTTTTATTACTTTTTTTTCCAGATAGGATCTCACTCTGTAGTCCATAATGGTCCTTAACTCAATGTGTCACCCAGGCTGGTCCCGAACTGACTAGGAAGCCCAGGCTGACCTGGAATTCACAGCAATCCTTCTGCCTCTGACTCCCAAGTGCTGGATTACAGACATATACCACCACACCCCGCTTATGTGGTGCTGGGGAATTGAACTCAGAGCCGTGTGGTTACTAGACAAGCAGTCTAACAACTGGGCTATTCCTCCAGGCCCAAAAAACCTTAATTTTTAAAAAACATTTAAAGATCGATTTTACCCTCTTAGTTAAAGGCTGACTGCTTGGTCCAGCCCCAGGGTCCTGCTGTGGTCTTTACCCACCCACCACTGTCCTGCCTTCCTTCCACTGTTCTTTCTCCTGTCGTCTTTCCTCCCTGCATCCTTGCTTTTCTTTTTTCTCTAATTTAAAAAACATGCATTAAGTAAGTCTTTTGTTCTCTGCCTTGCCTGTGCACACAGCTTGGCTGTGTCCTTTTCTTCCCTTCTTTATCTCCAACACAGAAATATAAGATGTTTTTTTCTTCTTCCTCATTATGAAAGTAATACAGGTTTGTAAAAAAAAAAAAAAAAAATCAAGGCACATCTGTGTTTCAAGTAGAGAGTGAAAGCTGCCCGCCATGCCACTGTCACAAGATTGAACCACAGTCTGCAGTTGGATATGTAGCACACCAGACATGCCTGAGCATGTGTGTGTGTGTGTGTGTGTGTGTGTGTGTGTGTGTGTGTGTGTGTGTCCCTATCTCATAGTAACTGTGATTTCAGCGGTCTTACATTGAAATGACCATTCAGCTACAAGGTCTTGGTCAAGAGCCATCCAAATTCATTTCAACAGAATTCTCTGATTTGGTGGGGGAAGGATCCTGGAACCTTTCCAGAATTAAGGCCCTAAGTTCATTCCCCAGCCCCAAAGAAGCAGGTGTATGGCGCATGCCTGTAATCTCAACTCTTGGAAGCCTGTGGCAGGAGGCTTGCTATGAGTTTGAGGCCATCCTGGGCTCGATAGTGAGTTCAGGACCAGCCTAGACTGCAGAGCAAGACCCTGTCTCAAAAAATAAATAAATAAATAAAAATGGTATGTGTTTCTGATACATCATAATTACATTCATTTTAGGGAATTGGTACATATATACATATATATTTTATTTTGATTATTTTAATCCTATGCTTCCCCCACTTCCTGTCTCCCCTCTTGCCCCAAAGTCTATCTCCCAGTTTTCTACCATCTCTCTTATTTCAACCTTTACTTATACTTTGGGTTTCTCATATGAGATAAACCATGTGATACTTAATTTTCTGCCTTGTCTGACTTGTCTCATTTAACATTATAGTTTCAAGAGCCATCCATTTTTCTACAAAGACTTGACTTCATCCATCTATATGACTGAATAATACTCTCTGGTGCATATATGTCACATTTTCTTTCTTCGTCCATTGACTGGTAAGTATTCTAGGCTGTTTCCATAGTTTAGCTATGGTGAACTGTGCTGCTATGAATGTGGGTATGCATGTATTACTATAGTATGATGTCTTAATTCTTTTAGAAAAATATCCAAGAAAGATATAGGAGAGCCAAACTAATTTCTGTCTTTAGCTTTTTGAGGATTCTCAATATTGATTGCCATAGTGGTTTACTAGTTTACATTCCACCAGTAGGGTAGGCAGTTACCTTTTTCCTTCCATCCTCACTACTATGGTTATTTTTTGAGTTCTTGGTGATAGCCATTCTTATGAAGTAAGAGAGAATCTCAAAGTTGTTTTGATTTGCATTTCCCTAATAGGTAAAGGTGCTGGATTTCTTTTTCTTTTCTACTCTCTCTCTCTCTCTCTCTCTCTCTCTCTCTCTCTCTCTCTGTACTGGGAATTGAGCTAAGAACTTTTGCACTGAGTTACATCTGAAGTACTTTTTATTTTTGATTTTGGGACAGTGTCTCGCTAAGTCACCAAGTTACCCAGGCTAGATTCAATCTTGTGATTCTCCTCTGCCTCAGTCTTCCAGGGTATTGGAAATACAGGCCTGCACCAGTGAACTCAGATTTGAAAAATTTTTTCATTTGTACTTCTTTTGCGAAGTGTCTGTTCATTTCATTTTCCCATTCTAATTGGGTCATTTGTTTCAGGGAGGTCTAATTTTTTTGAGTGTTTCAGTTATTCCAGTTATTAGTTCTCTATCAGAAGAGTAGCTGATAATTTTTTGCCTATTTTTTTTTTTTTTTTTTTTTTGAGACAGGGCCTTGCTCTGTAATACAGCCTGATCCTGAACTCACTGTGGAGCTTAGGCTGGCTTTGGGTTCAAGGCAATCCTCCTGCCTCAGCCTCCCGAGTGCTGGGATTACAGGCATGCAGCCCCATACCCACGTTATGTGGTGGTAGGGAATTGAACCCAGGGCTTTGTGCATGCTAGGCAAGCACTATTAGAACTGTGCTATTCCTCCAGTCCCAATCTTTTTATTTTCATGTAACCCAATTTGTTTGTTCTTCCCATTATTTCTTGTGCTATTGGAGTTCTGCTCAAGAAGTCTTTGCTGACACCTGTGGCTTCAAGTGCTTTTCCTATTTTACTTACCATCGTTTTTAGTGTTTTTGTTTTTATATGTAGGTCTTCGGCCCATTTTAATTTGGTCTTAGTACGAGGTGAGTGATTTGGTCTAGTTTTATTCTTCCACATGTGAATAGCCAGTTTTCCCAGTGGCTAGCTTTTTTCCAGTGCATATTTTTAACCCCTTTGTCAAAGATCAGATGGGTAAAGGTGCTTGGAGTTGTTACTATGTTGTCCATTCCATTGGTCTATACGTCTATTTTTGTGCCAGTATCATGCTGTTTCTGTTGCTGTAGCTTAATAATATAACCTAAAATCCAAGATGATGATGTCTCACACTTTGCTCTCTTTTGATTAGTATTGCTTTATCTATGTTGGGTCTCTTCTAGTTCCATGTAAATTTGGGGATTTTTCATTTTAGTTTTGCAAAGAATGTTATTGATAGGAGTTATATTAAAGCTACATATCATTTTTGGTAACATGAACATTTTGATGATGTTGGCTCTATCTATCCAGGAATAAGGGATTAGTTCCAGGTCAAGATGTCAGCTGAGAAACAGACCTGGACAATGTGTCCTCATCGACCCCCTAAAAAAGTTGGGAAGTTAGTCATAAAATGCGAGTTCAATGTAACTAGGACAGGGAGGAGTACCTCAACAACTGAAAGGAGGCCAGGTGAGGGTCAGAAATCCCAAAGGAACATTGAAAGTGGAGGAAAAAAAACCCCAGCAGCCTAAGAGGCTGTCCCAGGCCAGCTGTAAACAGCTAGGAGCTACAGGCATCTGCAGGCAGAGAAAAGCCCACATGCAGCCTGGAACATCTTACCGAGCTAGGGGAGGAAGGAGTGCCCCAATAACTGACAGGAGGCCACAGGAAAGTCAGAAATCCTGAAGTCATATCAGAAGTGGAAAAAAACAGCATCCAACTTGGTGCAGTCCTGAGCCGCTGGCACCCACAGACCATAGACAGAGGAAAGTCCAGAGGCTAGAATCTCAGATTGAGGTAAGTACTGATCTGGGAGAAGCGGGTATTGTCAGAAGCTGGTAGCCCCAGCCTCCGAGAAACGAACCTGCGGGTAGTACATACTACAAATGCAGTGTGAGCTCCCCCTAGAAAAGGCCTCCTAGAGACTAGATAAGAAACAGCTCTCTACAGGCATAATGGGCAATGACGTAAGCAGGAACTATTAAAAAATAAAAAACCCAAGACTGAACCAATTAGAGTAAAAGAAAGCTCAGAAGAGAACATCAGGGCTTTGGGGGTCACCCTTAAACATTTCCTAGGAAGAAACTTGCAGAAGAGACAGTTGCAGAGAGGAGAAAAAAGGCTGTCAACCTCCTGAGCAGCTCAATATAGTGGAAGCATCTCCAACCACCCCTCCCTTGGGGGAGGAGAGGCAGGACAGGCAGGAGAGCTTCACTGAGGTGGTTTGGGGTAAACAAGACACCTCAGAGGCCATCAGACTGTCAGGTCCCCCCTCACTGCCTACTCCCAGCATAGAACCAAGAGGAATTGCAGCTCCCCACCACACACCACCACAGCCTTTCAAAGAAACCTCTCAGCTAAGCCTCTAAAGTGAAGTCCCTCAACACCAGAAACATGGGAAAAAGACAGGGCAACATCACACCCACAGAGATGACTGAGACCCCAGAAACTAATGTCATGGGCCCTGAAATAATGGAACTCACAGGGAAGGAAGTCAAAAAGCAAATAAATGAGCTGAACAACCAGTTCAAACAAGATATTCTGAAAGAAATGCAAGCAATAATCAACAGGTTTAAAGCAGATCTTACTATATGGTTCTAGTGGAGGCAAAGCTCACTGAGCATACTGAGGCCACAAATAAAAAGTTAGCTGGGGTAAATGTAAATAATGAAATGTAAGATAAGAAGGAACATTTTTAGTAGAGAAGTGGAAAATCTAAAGAGAAATCTAGATGAAATTGAGGACATTAAAAATATGTGACAGTAGGGGAAGATGACTCACATATTGTGAGGACAGAATTTCAGCCCTTTCAGTGCACATGGGTGTATGTAAGAAAACTATCCAAGAGTCACACAAAAAGAGCAGAGAAAATGCCACTTGGTACTCACACATCATTAGTAACAGCACTAGTTCCCACCAGCCACCCAAAAAGAAAAAAGGAAAAAAAATCCTCATAATTCATGAAGCATTGTGTAGAGTATTCAGAAAGGTCTTGCTTCAGTGGTGGAGAATAATTAGCCCTAGAATGAGCCCTGCACTGGCCTAGCCTAACCAATCACACACAAAAGACTCAAAAGAATTAAAAAAAAAAAAAAAGGCTGAGGAAACAAATGATACAATTAGCCATGACTCCAAAGTTAGAAATGACCAAAATACCTGGATACACCAGCTGATGGATGATTCACAGAAAATCAATCTCAGAATTTTGGGTGTGGGAGAAAGAGCAGAAGACAGCACCAAAGGTATAAAGAATTTATTCACTGCAATAGTGCAAGAAAATTTCCCTAATCTAGGAAAAGAAATAACATCTAGGTACATGAAGCTTGTAGAACAACAAATAACCTCGACCAGCAACAAGACTCACCATGACATATCATAATTAAAACCTCAGAGATACAATATAAAGAGAGAATATTAAAAGCAGCAAGAGAAAAACAGACATATCCTACCAAGGCAAATTCATTCGAATTACTGCAGATTTCTCAAGGCAAACTTTAAAGGCGAGGAGAGCCTGGAACAAGATCTTTCAAACTTTAAAAGACAGCAAGTGTCAACCCAGGTTGTTGTATCCAGCAAAATTATCCCTGAAAATTGAAGAAGTAAAAATTTTTATGACCAAAAATCCCTTAAGAAATTTGCAACCACTAGCCCATTTGTCAATATTTAAAATCGACACATTGCACATAAAAAACTTGACTTGTGGCTCAAACCATAACAAAACCTTTTTGCTCACACAAAAGAACTCATTGGGGCTGAAGAGCAGCTACTCGTTTTACAAGCAGTCAAGTTCTTCCGTTATTACTTCCCCCTTCCCTACAGCCTACTGATTCCGCCTGAGGGTCCACTGCTCTCTAGCATCCACTTTTCCCATATAAATTATCAGCCCTGCAACCTGAACACTTTTAGCCATCTGATCTTCCTCAAAGGGGCCTAAAACACACCCTGAAGAAACGATATCCTCTCTGACAAAGGGTGCTGGGAAAACTGGTTACCTTCATTCAGAAGAATGAATTTTTTTTTTTTTTTTTTTTTTGAGACAGGGTCTCATTCTGTGGTCCAGGCTGGTCCTGAACTCACTTCGAAGCCCAGGCTGGCATTGAACTGAAGGCAATGCTCCTGTCTAAGCTTCCCGAGTGCTAAGATTATGGGTGTGCACCACCACGCCCAACTTATGTGGTGCTGGGGAATTGAACTAGGGTACTTAGCACTTGCTAGGCAAGCACTTTAACCGCTGAGCCATTCCTCCAGCCACCCCCCCCCCCCCAGAAGAATGAATCTTGACCCATGCCTTTCTCCCAGTATTAAAATCAAATAAAAATGGGTCAGAGATATAGATATTAAGGTGAAAATCCTGGACCTTCTGGAAAACAAAACCTTTGAAGACAAAGGCATAGGCAAGGAATTGCTCAATAGGACGCCTGTTGCACAATAAATAACACCAAGAATCAATGATTGGGATTATATGGAATTTAAAAGCTTCTGGGAAAAAAATTGCCACCTACTCTTTAGACAGAGGACTAACATCTGGAATATGAAAAGAACTGGAAAAAAAAAAGATTCCCAAAAAATAAAAGACCCAATTAAAAATGGGCAACTGAAATAGTCAGTTCTCAAGAGAAAAACAAATGGCCAATAAATATACAAAAAATTGTAGTATCTTTAGCCATTAGAGAAATGCAAATCAAAATAACAGTGAGGTTCCAACTTACCCCAGTAAGAATGGCTATTAGCAAGACTCCAAAAATCAACAGATGCTGGCAAGGATGTGAGGGAAAAGGGCCCTTCTACATTTTTGATAGGACTGTAAATTGGCACAGTCATTCTGGAAGTCAGTATGGATATCCCTAAAAAATAAGAATAGATATTTCCACCTAATACCTCTGCCACGTATCTCAAAAGAGCTAAAGTCATTGTACAACAGAGGTACACATATACCCACACTTGTAGTGGCACAACTCATACTAGGTAAATCATGGAAGCTGCTGATATGTCCATCAACGAGATGAATGGATAAAGAAAATATGGTATATATGCACACACACAATGGAGTACTACTCTGCCACAAAGAAAGATAAATTTCAGTCATCTGTAGGAAAATAGTTGGACCTAGTCACCATTATGCTTAGTGAAATGAACCAGACTCAGAACATTACATATCAAATGGTTTCTCTGATATGAAAAACCCAAGTATAAAGAAATAAAAGAACCGAATAAGAGAGAAGGGAGAACACAGTAGATAGATTTGTGGAAGGGAGAGGGGAAGCAGGAGCGGGTGAGAGGAAGGAAAGGGAGAAGGGAAGTAAACGTGATGATGTGATGTGTATGTGTTTGTTTCGGGTTTGTTGAGACAGGGTCTCACTCTGTAATCCAGGCTGACCCTGAACTCACTATGTAACCCAGGCTGCCCTCCAACTCACAGCATTCCTCCTGCCTCAGCCTCCCCAGTGCCGGGACTAGAGTCATGTACCACCATGTCCTGCTCATATGGTGCTGGGAATGGAATCAGGGCCTTGTGCTTGCTAGGGAAGCATTCTAACCACTATGCCATTCCTCCATCCCCCAACTCCCCAATTCCTCAAGTTGAATGTAACTATTGTATATGGCAAATACATACTAATAAAAAGAATAACTTTTCGGGGGGGGGTATAAATTATTAGCTGACTCCTCCAGCGCTGATATTCTTTCTCTTTTGCTCTAGCATCTTGGCTGGCCTTGAACTTTGAGTAATCTTCTTGCCTCGGCCTCTTGAGTGACGTGCTTACAGCTGTGCGTCATCACAGCTGACCCTTTTGATCCTTCTCTCCCTCTTTCCTTCCTTTTGGCTACCTCAGCATGACAATGGGTGTGGCTTGGACTCTGAGCCAACTTTGGGGTTATTTTTCTACCAAGTCAATGAGTGTATTTGAGTACCTTGTGAAGGCGTCACTGATTAGCAAGGTGGCAGCTCTGCCGAGGTTCTTTTGGAAAATTCCAGGCTAAAGCAGGTCCACGCACATGAGGCTTATTGGACAACACCTGAGAAGCCTGCAGCTGCACACAGTTTAATCCCAAATGATGTCCGGGCGTGTTACCTGTGGTACCTCTCACCATAAAGCAAGAATCAGCTATGTATTAAAAATGGCTTCTGGGGCAGGGTGTACCCCTGGGGTGGAACACTTGCCTAGCACGGGAGGGGTCCTGCGTTTGATTCTCAGCACTGCAAAAGAAAAACAAAAACAAGTGATAAATGCTTAACATGTAGTAGCTTTTGTTTGTTTGTTTTCATTTGTTTATTTGTTTGTTTAGGGGTCTTGCTAAGTCTCTTAAGTTTCCCAGGCTGGACTCAAACTTGTAATCTCCTGCCTCAGCTTCCCAGAGTACTTGGATTATAGGCCCATACCACTGGGGCTGGCTTGTTTGGTTTAGTTTTGTTTTTTGCATATGCTTTTATAAGCACCTACTGTTGGGGCTGGAAGAATGGTACAGCAATTAAAGCATTTGCCTTGCAAGTGCAAGGCCCTGAGTTCAGTTCTCCAGCAACACATAAAGCCGGGTGTGGTGGCACATGCTTCTAATTGCAACAGTCTGGAGACTGAGGCAGGTGGATTGCTGAGAGTCCAAGGCCAGTCTGTGTTCCATAGTGAGTTCAGGACCAGCCTGGGCTACAGAGAGAGATCCTGACTCAAAAAACAAAAAAGTTATAAGCACTCACTGTTGATCAGTCTCTGCCCAATGAACACATCCTCTCTTGAGGATGGTCCACGGTATCATTCAGACTACCTGGTTGCACAGGCCTGTAACTTCCAGGGCTCTGAGAAGCTGAGGCAGGATGATCACAAGGTTTGAGCTTAGCCTGGGGAAACTTAGTGACTTAGCCCAATCCTGTCTCAAAATCAAAACTAAAACTAATAATGGGCTAGGGAAATCGCCCTCAGCATGAAGGCCCTGGGATTGATTCCCAGAACCACACAAAGCGAGAAAAAGGAAGGAAGAAAGGAAAGAAAGAAAAAAAGGTTGTATTACATGTGTGTTGAATTTACAGTTTAGCTCATTGCTCATTCTTGGTAGGCAGCTCGTTACAGCAGCGACTCCTGAAGTGTTGGGTGTCGCTCTTAGAGCTGGAGAACGTCTGTGAAGCTGCCTGGGCCAGTCTACAGCCTCCCGGTCTGTTTGGTTATTCTTGCTGTATTATCAGAGTGCTCCAGACTCCAACAGAGTGTTTCCCAGGATTTCCCTTGTCAGCCAACTTCCTGCTCTGTTTTCACAAAGGAAAACAGCATTTTAGGAGGCCAGAGAAAAGGAAAGGCCAGGGGATTTCCTTCTCTCCGGCCCGATAGCATCTTCCGCAGCAGCTCTATCTCTGGCGGGTGCAGGTCCTGCTGGACAGGCCCTCCACGGTTCTGACTTCCACCAACGGACTCCAGCCCTGGTTGGGCTAATGCCTCCTCATCCACTCCGTGTCCCTTGTCACAGACTGAATTACAGACTGAAGGTTTGTGCCCATCCTCCAACCTACAGATTCCCACATTGAAGCCCCAAGCTCTAATGTGAAGACAGGGCCTTTATGGAGGTAATCAAGGTTAAAGGACGTATGAGATTAGGGTTCTGGTCTGATGGAATTACAGTATTTTGTTGTTTTGTTTTGTCTTTTAGTAAGTGCTGGGAATGAACCCCAGGGCCTTTGTATGGTGCTACATTCTCAGGCTTTTTTTTTCTGGTTTTGATTTTGAGACAGAGTCTCACTAAGTTGTTCAGGCTGGGGGCAAATATGTCATCCTCCTGCTGGAAACTCCCAGAGCACTGGGATTAGAGGCTTGAACCACTAGGCCCACCTGGAATTGTGACTTGGTAAGAAGAAACACCAGAGGTTATGTGAGCACCTGATCACACAAACGGACGGCAGCTGCACATACGCCAGGAGAGGTGTCTTCAGAGTGAGACCCAGCCAGTGTCTTAATCTCTGACTCCCCAGCCTCTGAGTATGTGATAAAAGTCCTGTCGTCGTTAGTCCCACGGGCTCCTGAGCTTTTCCGTCACTGACGTCACTGATACACTGCATACCTTCCCTTTCTTTCAAGTACTCTACAAAGTCATTTCCCACTTCTTGGCTGAATTCTGAATAATTCACATAATTCTTGTGCACATTACAATGGCCGTGACAAAATCCAGCTCCTTCAACGACAACTCAGTGTGCTGCACAAGAAATTTCAAAATTAGGCAGGGCTGAGGGTGTAGCTCAGAGGCAGAGCCCTTACCTAGCATGCTTGAGGCCTTGGATTCAATCTTTAGTACCAATAAAAAATAAATAAAATGAAGCTGAGTTTGAAACCTGACACCAACACTTTCCTAGCTATAAGGCATTAGTTTCACTAAGCCTCAGCTTCCTCGTCTGAAAAATGGAGCTACAATAAAATCCATTTCATAGAGGCAGCAGGACTTGAAATCTACTTAGTAGAGTAAGTGCTCATTAAGGGTTAGTTAATGTAATAGGGGAAAGGACAGGAACCCGTGAGAAGTTGACAATGTCACGTATAATTATCAGTATTCTTATAATTTATGGCATTTATGCTAGTAGGTGACAGCACTGTAGGTCACTTATAGAGTCCTAGAAGCTTGTTTATAACCCCACATAATGCCCAGGAGAGACTAGAACATGGAAATGCCATGAAATAAGAGATGACAGGAAACAGAAAAGTAGACTTTGTGGGGCTAGGAAGGTGACCTTGGGACAGGAGAGGGCAGAGAGGGGAAGGGGAAGAGAACCTGACAGATAACAATATTCCCCAAGTCAGATGCAGTCATTACACATTGCACACATACGGATAAAAATAATTATGAGAAAAACAGCAACAAGAACATGAGATGGTCCAACAGTCTTAGGCTGTCCTTTGTAATTACCATAGAATACCTTACATTAGACTTGACTTTTTTTAATTTAATTTTATTTTTAGCCTGAAACTGGCCCTGATGTTGTCCTTGTTTTCCAGGACTTTTAACATGGCCCCAGTATTATGAAATTCTGTCTCTCCCTCCCACTCTCCCCTCACACACCCCACACGCTGACCCATGCGTCTAAGACCCCCCACCATGTACAAATGCAAAGAATCTGCTGAGAACTCCACCTTGCCCATCAGCAATCTTTTATGTAAGCGGCCACATAGTAAATACTTCAGACCACTTACAGTTCCTGTTACAGCTACTCAGCTCGGCCTCTGTAGGGTGAAAGCAGCTGTAATGAATGGGTGTGCCCAGGCACCATAACACTTTTATTTATGAACATTATTCGGCTTCATGTAATTATCCCATGCCATGGCATATTATTATTCTTTTGATTCTTTTTAACTATTTAAACATGTAAAGACCATTCTTAGCTCTCAGGCTGTACAAAAAGAGGCAGTAAGCTAACATTGGCCTCCAAGCCATAGTTACCTGTTGACTTCTACTCAGATTTTGTGCTTGTTTGTGTTTTCCTGTTTCTTTCCTTCTTTGCTATGTGGCGCTAAGTCATTGAGCCTCTCTAGGCCTCCTTTATTTAATGTTTTTTTTTTTTTTTTTGACTTAGGGTCTCACTCTATAGTCCAGGCTTGTCTCAAACTTACAGCAATCCTCCTGCCTCAGACTCCCAATTGCAGGAATTACAGGCATGCGCCACCACAGCCAGCATATGTGGTGCAGGGGAATCAAACTCTGGGCCTCACACTTGTTAGGCAAGTGCTTTTGCTGAGTTATTCCTCCAGTCACTAGACCTCAGGGTTTTGTTTTGTTTTGTTTTTTGTTTTTTGTTTTTTTTTTTTTACCAGAAACTGGAGAAGCTGTGGACTAGCTTTTCAAAAGCCCAGCAGGATAGGGTGGGCCCAGGCCAAGAGAGCAACTGTCTTGATACTGTTTTTAGACTATTAGGGTTACAGATAAAAGTCCACTTATACCAAAATTTCTTCTCTTACAGGAAAGAACGGAAAACTGCTAACCAGTCCAGTGGCTCAAGCATTTTTCCTGCCTTCTCACTCTACAAGCACAAAGTGAACCTAGCCATAATCGTTCACAGGGTAGAGGCACAGAGTAAACCTAGCCGTAACTTTTAATGAAAGAGAGGCAAACAGGTTCCTTTCCGCCTCTTAGCACCCCAGGGCATCCGTGTGTGGGTTCTGGGTCCCTTCTGCCACTCAGTCCTTTGTGGTTGTGGTGGCCGGGACTCCAGGGCACGCAGCGCGCCAGGGAAAAGCAGGCGCGATCTGTCCCCGCTCGCGCGGGGGAAGCAGCTGTGCCGGGCCGGCGAGCGCCACAGCGCAACAAGGACAAAGCCAGACGGGGAAGAGAGCTGTGCCAAACACGTCCCAGGCTCCGTGTTCCCAGAAACCACGACAGTGCCTCCGAGGCCCCGGCTATCTTGCTTCCCCGGCTTCCTTCCGGCATTTTTTTATTATTTTTTTCCCCTAGACAGGTTCTCGCTCTGTAGCCAGGCTGTTCCTGAACTCACAATGGGCCCAGGCTTGACTTGGACTTGGCAATCCTCCTGCCTCAGCCTCCTGAGCGCCGGGATTACAGGTGTGCGCCACCACGCCCAGCTTCTCTAAACATGTGTTCTGGGCACTCTCTTGGCTCCGCCCCTCCTGGGGGTGAGGGGGGAACAGGCGCTGGAAGTCACGTGTCCCGGAGCCTGCGCGGCCCCCATCTCTGCGCGCCTTCTCGGAAAGCAGCCGGGCCCCTCCGGCCCTACGCGGGCGGGGCCTCGGAGCCTGGCGACCCTCTGGGGCAGCGCCCTGGCCGCCAGCCCGGGTTTGTAATCCCCGCAGGGAGCTGCATCGAGGCTGACCCCAGTCTGTGTCAGTGAACTTTCTAGAGAGAGGACGGGCCTGGGCGGGGGGGGGGGGGGGGGGGGGGGGGGGGGGGGGGGGGGGGGGGGGGGGGCGGGGCTGGGGAGGTCGCTGGGCCTTCTGTTTCTCCGCTAGGGTCCGCCCTGCGCTTCTGTCTTCTCCCGTCGTCCTCACTCCGTACTACAGAAAAGTCCTTAAGGCACTGAATGTTGACTCTAACAGGAATTTCTCAGCCACCCCGAGCTGGTTCTTACCTCTCAGCTTTTTCAGTTGTGCCTTTGATTCTT